>OZ010613.1:40326580-40414080 GCA_963932145.1 Acanthosepion lycidas
AATACTTTTTATACAGTGTGTGGCAGAAATAATTTCCACATAAGACATTAGTGGCAATGGTGTCTTCATTTAGTTAATGTCTTACCATTATGTGGGATGCATTTCTACCATGCAAGAATCTACATCTTCAACAAATATATTATTTTTTTTTTTTTTTTTTAAAGACAGGATTTATGATCTCATATCGTGATTCACATCAATGACAAATATGTCTGGCAGTGGTTCTGGAATGTTATCAGAATTTTCCATAATACACTACCTCTGTGTGTGTGTGTGTGTGTGTGTGTGTGTGTGTGTGTGTATATATTATATATATATATATATATATATATATATATATATGCATGAATGTAGACAGACATACACAAGTTGAGGCTTTCAAGAACAGAAACTAAAATACATATGGAATGATTTTATTAAAAATTCCAGGAAATAATTTAAGTGACAAGAGAAAATTTTAATGACAAGAACATGATGGTGGCAGGTGAGTGGAGAGGAGGGATGCCTGAAAATTCAGTGAATAGAATTTGGTGAGAGAGGTCAAGAAATAAGGAGAACAATCAACAAGAAGAGTTTTAAAAATGTTGAGTGATGAAAAAGATTGAAGAAAGAAATTAGAAAAAGAATGAAAATCTACCATTACATGCATGATCAGAGAAATATGTAGAGAGAAATTATCAAATGTATGATGTTTCTCAATTTATAATATTTAAGATATTTTTATTGATTTAATGAAACTGGGAAATACAATATTTTAAATACAAACTTGAGATTTGAGTATTTTGTCTTGAACAAAATTATAATGCACCACTCCAAAATAAGCAACCAAAATATAATTTATTTTTTAAACTGAACATCTTGTTAGACCTGTTAGATATCATTTGCAAAGACAAAGAGATAAGCCTCATTAAAAATTAAAATTATGTTGCAAACAAAGAAATTATTATTATTTTTTTTTTTTTTTTTTTAATAATTTTACTCCAAGCAAGGCAATAATGCCACTAGAACACAAGGGTTTACTGGAAGACTTTAGTGAGGGGAAAAGAACAGCTTTAAGGAAGACAGAAGATGCCATTTAAATGTTTGCAGATTATAGGGAAGCAACACATCATTGGCATTTCATTTGCCCAGGAAAATGAAATAAAAATATTCTGGGAGAATGGAATGATGAAGTTGTCTGAAAGATGGCACATAATAATGGAACAAAATAGTTCTATATATGTTGTTCCATAAAGTTAAATGTTGAAAATAATATGTCTTGCTTATTAAACTGCAGTAATTTTGGGATAACCCATTAATATTATTGATATAGGTTTTCACTTTTTTTCTTCTATGTATCAAGAGTTCTATTCAAAATGCCAAATTTGTACAAAAAACAACTTTTGAAAGCCTAGCTGAAAAATAAAACTATTCAAATAAGATCAAATGTTATAGCCATTCTTTGCAACAAAAAAGTTTATTGCTTTTACACATCCCAGCAGAGAAGGAAAAAAAAAAAAAAAAAACAAAAAAAAAAAACTTAACCCCATGTAGTTACTGAAATTTTTTTGTTTTTTTATTTCTTTCCTGACTAAATTTATTTCTCAATTTCAGCAGTTTTTATGTTACTAGAATATTTTTCTGACACGCAATGAAATCCTTACAGTATTTAGTATCGTTTATGTTATTGCTAACATTTTTTGTTGAGATTTACAAACTCTACATTTCATTCAATTTTACAGACCAACTGATGAAATATAAAAACTTAAAGATCAGCAGAAAACAATATTGCAATTTTATTAAATAAGTATTTATTTTAAGCAGTTTAAAATGGGAGTATTTTGTATATTAAATAATAAAACTTTTAATAAAAAAAAAAAAATGAAAATTTATTGTTGTAGAGTAGTTTTCACACTGGAGGCTTGTATTTCAATAAGTTGTCCTAAATTAGGTTCGACGTACAAAACGTTAGGAACTTGGAAATAAGAGTTAATGATGCAGCAATCTAGTTGTGATGGTTGGTACTTCAATGTCCGATAACGACTGACTCGCTCAACACCAGTGAGCCGAACTGGCGACCGCTACCACCACTTATGTGTGGGAGAGTCTATTAATAATAGAATAGGTATGTCAGGTATAACAAAGCTACACACTCTAGTAAAACCAACTGTACTTTGTACCCTATACCGGTTTGCACTTCTCCCCAAAATTTGGTTTCGATCAGTCAATGTATGGCTATTTTAGTGGGTGTGATGTACAGACTAACAGAAGTCACAAAATTTTATATATAGAAGACAAAATTTAAATACATATACTATCCCTACATATTCTAGCCTGTGGTCTCAAGCCTTAAGTGGTGATCTATCTATGAGAAGGACAATACAAAACCATGAGAAGGCATTGGGAAACTATTATCTTTTCCAAGAAATCACATCAATTCAAAAATAATGAATTAAAGAAATCTGCAGAGAACCTTGATTACCTATTTTGAAGGGATACAACATAAAATAATTAAAAACATGATAGAGACTTTTTATTATTAATATTTGGTTTTAGTTATTTCAATGCAATAAAATATCCATATACCATTTCCTCAGTTGTTCTGGAAAAAGTTAACAGTGTTCTTAACCATTCAATTATATGATCGAATCAAAGCTTAAGCAGCTTAATTGTATTGGGATCAACCACTCGATTTTTTGTTATCGTTATTTCAATCTTTTGAATCATGTTTAATTGGCAGCATATAGAAATTTATTCCTCCTTATCTTAAAAAAAAAAAAAAAAAAAAAAAAAAAAAAAAAGCACCAATCCAATCTTTAACAGAAATGGTTTCTTCTTCCACAAAACTAAAGTAAAAATACAACCAAAAAAGAAGCAACTGGAGCACCAATTCTCAGAATATTGATGATACATTACGTTTGTTAATTCCTAGGGCACAATAAATTTTCAGAATTATGCATCAGACAGTAAGCATTTCATTATTAATGAAGTTGTCTTGACACAACAATAAGGTCACTATTAAAAGCATTTCAAACAGCTGCTAGCCTCTACTTTTTTTGTCAGTTAAATCATCTGAAAGCATCATGGAATTGATAGGGGATAAAAGTCAATAAGCTAAACTGAAAGAAAGTCTGCCTGAATATTTCAAATGAGTCAATCAAACTGGGTCAAAATGACTTGACACTACTCACTGATATTGGCAAGGAAGTGAAATGGAATTTGCTAATATTATTATTTGCATGGCCAAAAGCAACATGGCTGTGATGATAATGTTACTAAAAAGTCTACTTAGATGAAGAACTGAATTCATAATATTAATGCAAAATGACAAAAAAAAAAAAAAGTCTTTATATGGGTACCTCCTTGGGGGGGGGGAATCAGCTTACCATGATGAAAACATGTTCCAAACATAATCAAAATATTTGTTATTATTAAGAGGAAAGATCAAGGTATTTTTAAAATATTTAATTAAATGTTTTATTCTTTTTTATAATAGAACATTCGAAATTTTGATTAAAAATCATATTTTTCTTGTGTCAGTGGATGTACAATATTTTGGCATAGCAAATTTTAGTGTATTTTTGTGGTGACAGACATATTAATTTGAAAATTGTTGCAAAAATCAAATAATTAATCGAATTTTAATTAAATTTTTAGGACTTATTCACAAATGAATGAAATTATTTTAGAAATGTTTTTATTAGAAATTCTTAGTAAAATCTTTTTTTTTATATGCATTTTACTCCCTTAATTTATGAAAACTTGAGAAATTCAACATAATTTTAGTGACTATATTAGTTAAAAGTAAAAAACAATAAAACTAAGACATTATTAAATTCGAGAATCTTTTAATTGCTTTTACAAGTAATATATTAAGGGCAATATCTTTTTTTCAAGCCTGCTTCTGTTTCCTAAGCAACTGGGGAACAAACTGTAGCTAATTTTCATTTAACAACATTTCCAACACCAGAATTTCAGCCAAGCATAAACACATACTTCCTGGTGCCCTGACTACATGAATTTAAGCATCTAGGTCCCATCCTTTTACTGGTGAAACAGCTAAATGCAACAGTCATTTCTACTCCAACAGTTTCTTTTCTCACACTTCCCACCTGTGGAACTCCCTTCATTTACTAGCTTCCATGATAATTACAATCTTCAAAAATTTAAATGCAATATCAATCACCATCTACTTGAATCCCATACATCTTTTGTCCTTTCCTTAATCCTCCATATACTCGCTCCTTGTTCTTGCTCATTAATAACATTTTTCTGATATCCTTTCACTCTCTGTAACCTTCTGCATACTAATTGCTTCAGGTGAAATGATTAAAAACATAACACCAAACCAAACAACCAAAAAACAAAAACACAAAAAAAAAAAAAAAAAACAAAAAAAAACAAAAAAAAAACACAAAAAAACACAAAAAACAAAAAAAAAAACACAAACAAAAAAAAAACACAAACAAAAAAAAAACACACAAACAAAAAAAACACACAAACAAAAAAAAAAACACACAAACAAAAAAAAAACACACAAACAAAAAAAACACACAAACAAAAAAAACACACAAACAAAAAAAACACACAAACAAAAAAAACACACAAACAAAAAAAACACACAAACAAAAAAAACACACAAACAAAAAAAACACAAACAAAAAAAAAACACAAAAAAAAAAAACACAAACAAAAAAAAAACACAAACAAAAAAAAAACACAAACAAAACACACAAAAAAACACACAAAAAAACACAAACAAAAAAAAACACAAACAAAAAAAAACACAAACAAAAAAAAACACAAACAAAAAAAACAAAAAAAACACAAACAAAAAAAACAAAAAACACAAACAAAAAACAAACAAACAAAAAAACAAACAAACAAAAAAACAAACAAAAAACAAAACAAAAAACAAAAAACAAAACAAAAAACAAAAAAGCAACAAAAAAACAAACACACACAAAAAAAAAACAGTTGAATTTCTGTAATGATTTTGGGCTATTAAACAAGATAAGTTTTACCTACAGTTATTATACAATTGTCACAAATAGTATATGAAAGTGTTCAAAACTTGTTTTCCTATAGATGTAGGGTCATAGGTCTAGCCCACACACATTGCAAATCAGGGTTTCTTTGTCTGAAAACTCCATAAAAGAAACTTGATTTTCTAAAGTCAAATCAGCCTGAAGTAAATTCTGCATGAATTCTACTCTCAAGATTAAGAATGTTACAAGTCATATCTCAAAGATACATTTCACTGTTACATGCCTTGCAACTGTTTTGATGGCATTCATTTTTAGTTGATTGTGAGCCTCATCCACTCAAGTCAGCTGAAGTGACATGATGGTACTGCTTCCCAAATGGAAAAGGGTATCGGTTCATGTAACCCCACTAAGATGACTATCATAGCCAACAAGACATATAACCGATAGCTTAGTGAGGGTGTTAAGGAACAGAAAATTTAATGTGATCACAAGTGCTACTCATACCTATTATACATTGCCGATCAGGGTTTCCTCACCTGAATGATATATAAAAAAAAAAAAAAAAAAAAAAAAAAAAGAAATAACCAGATTTTTTTCAGTAAACTTACTGCATCAGCTCCCATACACTATCCCTGGATATCAAAACATTAAACATGATCAGAATCTTGTAAGTCATACTTTAGATATATTTCCCTTCCAGGCCCAAACCTAAATTGAAATTGAATAAAATCAGGTTTGCAATAGATATGATAGCATGTATTCTATGTTAAGCCTCAACTACTCATATTGACTGAAGGGACATGATGAAACTACTTCCCAACTAGAAAAGAGTATCAGTCCATATAACCCCACCCAGTTGACCATCACAGCCAATAAGACAGGCAGTTGATGATAAAAATATACTCAATTCTTTTTTCATATGTTAAATTGTTCATTACTGTTTTTGGCACCATGTCAAACACTAAATATCAGTTTTTGACATAACTTCCCTTGTATTTATCAGAAAATCATGATCTAGACCTTTTTTCATAGGTTTTCTTTTGGGTGCTAAATCCATTTAGCTAATCAGGGTTTCTAGGCCTAAACCCCTATTTTTTAAATTATAAATACAAAAATTATGCTTTAATCTTCCTCTTAAATACAAATAACATTTGCACAGTTCCATAAGCGAGCTGAAGATCATTCAGCAGGCTCAAAAACCACAAATGTCCACTTGGCTTCTACCATGTGAGCAAAATATGCACTAACAAAATAGTTTTGTATGATGCTGGATCCAAACAAACATAACTATTCAGCAAAGATATTCTAGGAAACTTTTCCATTTACACAAAAAAAGAAAAAAAAGAAAAAGAAAAATAGAAGAAAAGAAAAAGAAAATTATATTCTAACAGTAAATACAGAAGTATGTAATCTATATGTAGAATAAAAATGAAAGAAAAATATTCCAATACTCAATATTTTTAACCATATCCTTTTAATCATTTTCTATCACAACTCCTTTTTATCTTTAATATGTAAATTGTGGACTACCATGACTGGTTTTGAAAAAAAACAACAGACTAGTTTGCCTTTTCTATGGTTTTGATTTCAGTTGTCTTCCTAGGCTGGTTGCCAAACAAGGCTATAAGGCACAATTTACTCATAGCTAGGAATATTTATATATATTTACTCATAGCTAGGAATATTTATATATATTTACTCATAGCTAGGAATATTTATATATATTTACTCATAGCTAGGAATATTTATATATATTTACTCATAGCTAGGAATATTTATATATATTTACTCATAGCTAGGAATATTTATATATATTTACTCATAGCTAGGAATATTTATATATATTTACTCATAGCTAGGAATATTTATATATATTTACTCATAGCTAGGAATATTTATATATATTTACTCATAGCTAGGAATATTTATATATATTTACTCATAGCTAGGAATATTTATATATATTTACTCATAGCTAGGAATATTTATATATATTTACTCATAGCTAGGAATATTTATATATATTTACTCATAGCTAGGAATATTTATATATATTTACTCATAGCTAGGAATATTTATATATATTTACTCATAGCTAGGAATATTTATATATATTTACTCATAGCTAGGAATATTTATATATATTTACTCATAGCTAGGAATATTTATATATATTTACTCATAGCTAGGAATATTTATATATATTTACTCATAGCTAGGAATATTTATATATATTTACTCATAGCTAGGAATATTTATATATATTTACTCATAGCTAGGAATATTTATATATATTTACTCATAGCTAGGAATATTTATATATATTTACTCATAGCTAGGAATATTTATATATATTTACTCATAGCTAGGAATATTTATATATTAAAAAAAAAATTGACAGTACAACTACTTGAAAAGGGAAAACAATACAAGATGGTTTAGTTGTTACAGGTTACATGAGTCAAGAGTTAGCTACAGTCGAGATGAAAAAATTAAAGTCAGGGTTTTAAAAAGAAAACAAGAAACAGTGAATACAGAAGAGAAAAATATGCTAACCCATTCTGCAACTATTTGAAAACAAAAATATATATATATTATGGTATAAAAAATAAATAAAAAGATACAAAAACTAAATAAAACTGATTTTATTAGTAATTTTCCAGAACACTAAATAGTGACAATAATAACCAACTGTGACATGACAAGTGTTGTTTATTATTCAGAGAATATAAAAAAAAATTTTAAAAATCAGTAACCCTTAACACCCACAATAAAAAGTAACTCCCCAAGAGGTTGTAGAGGGTGGGGGTAAAGAAATGGATAAAAAAAACATCAACCTTTTCATTCCCAGTATTGTCTATGACAGGCAGCTTTGTTGACAGCAATGATAACAAACATTCAGCTGTATATGATCAAAATAAATAAAAAAACAGATGTCATTTTCAGGACAATCAATATCCCAAAATCAATCACATAGAACAATTGTAGGTTATCAACTAAATAAACAAAAACTATTTTCCTTAGATTTTGATTGATTGATTGATACCGATTCAGTTTTTGATTATGCATTTCTGGTTAAATGAAAACAAAACATTACTTCCCAGGTCTTCAGTCAATGTTCAAACTCTGGAAACAAAAAAACAAAAAAAAAAAAAAAAAAAAAAAAAAAAAAAAAAAACAAAGAATTCACAGACTGATTTTCGAAGCAGGATGATCCATCCCAACTTGGAAGATCACTGAAAAACCACCTACTTTACTACAGCATTTGAGGATATACACCAATCAGTAGCTGGTGAATGAACCAACAAGATTAACATGTGTATTATCACACAGTACATATAGATTTTTTTTTTTCAGTAACTATGAACAAAAAATAATGACAATCCTAGCAGTAATCTCAAGCACCCAGAGTTAAAACAGAGTTACATATATCCAAGGAGTGTGATAGATGCTGCATCAACAAATATGTGATAATAAAACCAACAGTGATGAAGCTACTAATCAAAATAACTTATAGATTCATATATTTCAATCAATGAAGAAAAAATACATCAACAATGATGAGAATCTTAGTTTGAACAATTTTCAGATTAATGATAATGACACAGCTGAAAAAGCTCAAATGCTCCAAATGTTACAACAAAGTCTGAAGCCATTCAAAGTATCATCTAGAGTGGCCAACCATTTTGCTTTTTAATGTGTAGGTAGTCTAACAGTTATCACAGAAAGTGGAATCTGCAATCAGGGTTCAAATTCAAGCCTCATCTGCTATAGTCACATAAACCAATAAAAATATTGCTTCAAATAGCAAGTGAATAAAGTAATCACTAGATTAACTTCTCTTTTCAGTAGACTTGTATTAAACTGATAGAAAGTTTTATATAATATTCAACTTCACAGGAGATGAATATGTCTACAAACTGTGTATATATTAACTGCCCATAAAGGAGTGTCAGGGAATACAAGAATAAAAAGTAGCTGATTACCAAGAAATGAGATGAGCTCACACACACACACAAAAAAAAAAAAAAAAAAAAAAAAAAAAAACGGAGCCAATATCACAAACTGAATGGAACATATTTAGGGGGGGGGGAAGTCGGTTTAAGGCAATATCACATTGAAACACCAGTTCCTGTACAATCACCAAAGTTAAGCAATGTCGAATTTAGTCAGTACTTAGATGGGTGATCATTTTGGAATACCAGGTAGTGTAATGGATAATGGCTTGGAATCATTAAATCGGAGAGTCATGTTCCAATTTCAGTTGAGTTTGTTATATTCACTTAAATGTGCAAATATCCTTCGAAATGGTATGAATCTACCTCGTCTTTCTCCAGCTATAGGTTGATTAGTAAAATTTGTATCACTAAATTATTATCACAAAAAAAATTTCTTATAATCTAAAAATATTTCCTGGCTTAAAATAACCTGCAACGGGTTGATAAGCTGTAGAAAACAAATCAATTAAAAAAAAAAAAAAAAAAAAATTGTCTTCATTAACTGAAACCAAATTGATTTCACAATGAAATAATTATAAAAACAAAGTAAAATTTATTTAAGAAAGATCAGATGATTATCACTGAAGACTGAATGACTGCTAAAAGTCAGAGTTAAATCTATCGACATTATATATAAATGCTCACAAAGTAACACTATGAAAGGAAATCAGCATGTCAAGAAATAAGAATGTGAATTCTGTTTTCCATATTATAAGTAGGTTTTATTCAGGGCTTCATCTGATCATCCATGTTGGTAGGTTTTTCAACAACTTCAGCTAAGTCAGCTCTTCCACCTACCAACTTCTCACCAGTCTGCTTATCTCAATCTGATGGCTAGTATGAAATGGAGGCATCAGAACTAGCACCCCTTTCCAATCCCAAGCAAAACTTAAGACCAACACCCAGATATAACCTATTCCCAGTTTTGTTGTCACTTGATCAGCAAAAGCCCTTCATCCACCCCTTTACTTACATGCTATGCTACAGTGAAAGTAGATGCTGCTTAGAAGATTGAACTTCAAAAGGAATTATGGAAATATATATATATATATATATATATATATATATATATATATATATAAAAGGGCAGCATTTTCATCAAAGAAACTATTAGCACTTCAATAAGTAGCACATTTTACTAATACAAAACCAAACATGTCTATAGTTAAAACATTATTATTAAACCAAAAAACTTTAATGTAAATTATTTTCATTCAAACATATTTGATTGAAATTAGCCAGTTTAATTTTTATTACATTTTCCTGGTTGTATAGAAGTAATTCTGCATCCAAATCAGACTTATATAAATAAACTGTCCAATGTTCATAATGTATTTGTGTCTTCGATCATCACAAGTCATTATCAAGGACTTTAATGTTAACATAATAGAGAAAAGTTTCGATTAAATTCATCCTGGCATTTTTAGAAGCATTTATTAAATGTACAGGTATGAAATGCAAGTGATGTTATGAATAGAATGATTTTTAATTATATGTAAATGACAGTTTTGTTTTTGTTCTTTTAAATATTAGTCTTCTGTTAGGAGTTACAAAATTTGACAGCAACAACCAAGATATAGTTTTTTTTTGTTTTTTGTTTTTTAAATGTAAACATTTTAAATTACCTTTTCTGATGAAGAAAGATATTGCATTTAATTTGGGCTGTTTCTTTTGTAAAAGAATAGCTTCAATTATTTCAAGTTTTTTTTTTTTGCAAGTGCTATATAGTATTTTAATATTAATGCCTCATACATGTCCAATATTAAATTATATTGTGGTCTTGTGCAATGTGTTGATCAATATGTGTATTACTGCTTTGACAAGTTGAATGCTCACCACACAACACAACACTCTTGTAGCTTATATGACCAGTTTCACTAGAAACAAAGAAAAGAGTATTAAACTATAATATCTGTACTCCTGTATGGCAGGGAGTGCTGGATGATATCTGTTAAGATGAAGAGGAGACTTGAAGCAATGTGGTTTTACAGATTGATGCTGAGGATACTGTGAACTGAACATGTGAGTAACAATGAAGTTTTGGAGAAAATAGAAATGAAAAGGAAACTAATATTTAACATCAGTAAGAGACAGTTGAGGTTTCTGGTGCATATAATGAGGAAAGGGGGTTTGGAAAATCTGATGCTCACAGACAGATATAGGTTACATATGTAGGGCTTAAGAGAAATAACAAAGTTTATTAAGAGCTACAAGGGACAGGAAGTTAGGATTGCCTACATCCTGAGGGGTCACAGCACATAAAAAGATAAGTGGGTTTTTTTTTTGTTTTTTTTTAATCAGTGTTGAAGATGTAAGCTCCCAAAGATCATGAGATATTTTTTATTTTTATTTTTTTTATTTATTTATTTTATTTATTTTTTTTTTTTACATAAAGGAGTTTTAAGGTACCATGATATTGGTAATGATTAGATTAGAGGTTTTTTTAAAAATTTACTTTGATAAATGATGATGTAGCTATTTATTTATTACAATCACTGAAATATGGGGGGGGCACCACACTTAGCATCACCAAACACTCATTAGTAAGGTTCTGTCTTTAAGTTATAAAGCTCTTCATAACCAAGTGATCAAAAGCACTTCAGATTAAACAACAGTTGCTTCTGCAAGGAGGGATGCAGGTCTCAATCCTACCAAAGGGGGCAATTTTTTTTTTAATAACATTTCTCAAATGTTCAGACTGGTAGATGTAATAAAACACTGTTTAAAATAAATGGAAAATCTATTCAAATATAGGTATCCGCTAAAAACAATGTTTAAAGTAATAAGAATCTCTGATTAATAAATAAAAATTCATTTTTTCTATATATATATATATATATATATATATATATATATATATATATATATATATATATATATTAGTAACACTTAATTGCTTTCCCATTCAGTTAGAATAAATAATGATTTTTTTTTTTTTTTTTTTTTTTTTTTACAAAATTCTTTAAGCTTTGTTATATCTTTTCATTTCTGTTTCAAATTTAGATATGCCTTTGACAGTTATTAGCCATTTCACACAAGATGCCACTTAACATCATGAAAATTCTACACAAATGTCAGGATGAAATTGATAAATTTTTTTTTTATTTTTTTTTTTTATTTTATTTTCTTTACTGCTAACAAACATTCTTGATAATGGTTATTGATATTCAAAAGTACTTGAACAAAAACATTATGAACTTTTGACAGTTTCTTTAGAAATTTGATTTGGATGTGCAACTGATTATATACATATATACATACATATACACACAGGGACACATTGTAAGAAATCAAACCTTGTTGATCGATATATATCTCAATGTTTTAATAAATTCTTGCTGCCCAAGTACATTGGGTGCATTTTAGTATTTACTGTGTATACCGTCTTTTTTCTGCAAATATTTTCATGGTAATTGTTCTGATGAGCTGATCTTAGTGCCTCAACTACATGAATTTAAGTGTGCTACTAGATTGGCAACTAGGTCTCACTATTTTACTGTTGAATAAACTAGATGCAGCCATCAGTTCTATTTTTTTTCTTCCTATTTATTGCTTCCCTACAACCTACAATCTTCAAAAATTTAAATGCAACATCAATCACAATCTTCTGTCCTCCTGAATCATGTTCCTGTATTGTCCTTTTCCACCTCTCTTCCTCATTCTGTTTCACTCCCTGTATCCTAGTAGCATTATTGCCTTGCTTGGAATGAAATGATTTAACAAAAAAAAAAAAAAAAAAAAAAAAAAAAAAAATTACTTATTCAATGGCAAATATAATGTTACTTAATTCAATAGATATTGAACATAAAGAGGACATTTTAGAGCAATATAAAGTTTGATATACAATTACATTTACAAGAATCACTTGAACTATTGCCATCATTCTTTGACTAACATAATGATCCATTTCTCAAAAGTTCATTCTTAAATTAAATACAAAGTATTAAAGTAAATACAGGCAACTTTCACATACACAAGTAATGACAGCAAAACTAGTAGTCATGACACATAGCAAAGAGATGGGTATAACAA
Source organism: Acanthosepion lycidas (assembly GCA_963932145.1). Lineage (NCBI taxonomy): Eukaryota > Metazoa > Mollusca > Cephalopoda > Sepiida > Sepiidae > Acanthosepion > Acanthosepion lycidas. The sequence goes on from OZ010613.1 coordinate 40,339,578, forward strand.
ATAAAACAAAAGGCTGGCTGAATGCCAAATAAAGTAGGGGTAAAAAATCAAATAGAATATAGGTAAAATAGAAGAGTTTGCTGGTAAGACATGGCTGTCATGGTTATCATGAAAGGAGTTGGGAAAACCTTTGTCCAACAATAGATTCACAATGGTTGCTGATGATGCTTTATTTTGGTAAATAAAATTCAATTCCTTAACATATCAATTAACATGAGGCCATCTATGTTTTTAAGCTACCATTAGGAATTTACATAAAAGATGACTTATGCTTTATTTTGAGAAATAAAATTCAATTCATTAAATTATAAAGAATGGTGCCAATATGAGTCCTTGGTACAGGCTTTGTTTTTCTCCACCATAGTGTCATGTCATATGACACTTTTGTGTCAATCATTTTCAAAAAAAAAAAAAAAAAAAAAAAAAAAACTGTTCTACAAAAGAAGGTTAAAAAAATAAAACTGAAAAGGTTTTTATTGTTATTTAGAGAGAGAAAAAAAAAAGACACTTACACACAGAAAACATGCAAAAGCTTGGTAAAGAAAAAAATCCTATCAATAAAAAGGGGAAGCATTAGGAAAAAAAATGAACACATACATTGATAATCTATTGAGACAGATATATCTAGAGACAAGATGAGGTTCTAACAACCTATTTATTTTTTGTTTGCTTAAGGATAGTGGTTTCAATTTAATATAAATGGTCTCAAGGATTTTTAGAAGATAGCTGGAATGTGATTTGCTCAAAATGGAGAATATATCCTCACGGAAGGAAGATACACATACCCAATTTTTGATAAAACATTATGAGATTGCAAACCTAGAACATTTATGCAAATTTTCCTATCAATCCTTTAATAAAATTGTGGGAGCGATGTACATGTGCTGATTGACTCATTCATTCATTTTTATGGCTTATCAACCCCTTTGCAGGTTATTTAAAGCCAGAAGATATTTTTTAGAATAAGTATTTGGGGGAGGAAATAATAATGGTTTAGAGATATGAGTTTTACTAATTAACCCATAGTTGGAGGAAGGGGGGGGGAGGTCATACCTAATAAGCATTTGATAGACAAGAAATTATGCGGATATAAAATGGGAGATCAAGTCTATATTACAATTAGTATATAAACTGATCACTCACCTTATGGCCATGGTTATTTCTATATATTTATTATTCCAGAGAATGTAAATAAATTCAAAAGACATGCCTATATAGCTAATTAGCATTTCATTGATTCATGTAGGTTATTTAGAACCAGAAAATTTTAGATTGTAAAAATGTTTATTTCATTTTTTGGTGGGGAGAGGAGATAATGGTTTAGTGATACAAGTCTTACTAATTAACCTATAGTTGTGCGGGGAGAGAAGAGGTGGATTCACACTTTTCCCAAAGGTATGTGCACATAATTGAATGTAAAGAACCCAATGGGAATTGGGACTCAACTCTCCAATTAACAATTCCAAGCTATTATCCATTACACCACCTGTGCAGATGCACATGTGCGTCAGAAGTAATAAGCCACAAGACATATACCATGCAATAGTAAATATCTAAACGAAAAATATTGGTGAGAGTCTGTCCTACCTACATTGGCCAGGTAGTTAAGAGGTACTTGCAAAATGCAATCTGAATTGACCAGTATCTACCTGAGAAGACAAGTACTTGAGAAGTGAAAGAAAAAAAGTTTCTCAGCACCTAAATTTACCATAAGCAGGTTAAGAAAGTATAGTCAGTCAAGTGCATATGTGATACATGCTTGGGTGATCATGTCTCTTTCAATTCATAACTGACTAGGCAGAAGATTTCCCATAGTAGGCTGCCATATCTTTCTGCGATAGACTGGTTGCCAACAAAGGCAATAGGGCCCAGACTGTCCTGCTATTCAATCCATACATAGAGGAAGAAGAGAGGATTCATAACTTTCCCAAGGATATTTGCCTGTAAATGAATGTAATGAATCTGCCTAAAATTTTAACTTGGCTCTCTAATTTCACATTCCAAACTTAACTCTTACACTACACCTCCAATAAACTATAGAAGAATTAAAAAACAAAAAAAACAAACATATATCTCCCACCTTACTATTCATATGCTCATAGTATCTATTTCTAGTTACAAAGTCAAGCTACAAAACTATATACATGAAAACTAAGACAATCTGAAAACATTCTCTAGTAATATTTCACAAAAAGAAAAAGTGAATGTAAAGAAATATAAATGCACAAAAACCTGAATATCATAAAACTTACAACCTCAACAAGTTTGTAAGTAATGAAAGAAAAACAAATTAAAAAGCAAAAAACAAAAAAAAAAAAAACAATCTATTTATAGCAATGTTCAGCAAACTTTTGTTAAAAAAAACAAACACTAGAAAACGATTTAGTTTAAACATTAGGTTCCCACATCCTGGTGACCCTGAGCTAACACGAATAATTTGGTCCATTATCATCAAATTTGGACGGCAAGAGGAAAGTGAGGGAATTTAATTTCAGAATAAGACAGATGCTAACTTCTCAACAGAGCAGCTTATAGCCATATCAGTTCTCATATAATCACCAAAATTAAGCAATGTTGAGTTTGGTCAGTATTTAGATGGGTGATTGCTTGGGAGTATCAGGTGCTATATGCTTAGATCTGCAGGTGGCATAGTGGATAATAGCACAGAATTGGAAATCAGAGAGCATAGTTCCAATTCCAGTCAAATTTGTTATATCCAGTTACAAAGAAAAAAGCTTGGGAAAGAGTATGAATCCACCTCTTCTCCTCTCTCCCCAAGCAATGGTTTAATTAGTAGGATTTGTATCATTAAATATCTCCCAAAAAATATTACAATGATTTGTATCATTAAATATCTCCCAAAAAATATTACAATGATTTGTATCATTAAATATCTCCCAAAAAATATTACAATGATTTGTATCATTAAATATCTCCCAAAAAATATTACAATGATTTGTATCATTAAATATCTCCCAAAAAATATTACAATGATTTGTATCATTAAATATCTCCCAAAAAATATTACAATGATTTGTATCATTAAATATCTCCCAAAAAATATTACAATGATTTGTATCATTAAATATCTCCCAAAAAATATTACAATGATTTGTATCATTAAATATCTCCCAAAAAATATTACAATGATTTGTATCATTAAATATCTCCCAAAAAATATTACAATGATTTGTATCATTAAATATCTCCCAAAAAATATTACAATGATTTGTATCATTAAATATCTCCCAAAAAATATTACAATGATTTGTATCATTAAATATCTCCCAAAAAATATTACAATGATTTGTATCATTAAATATCTCCCAAAAAATATTACAATGATTTGTATCATTAAATATCTCCCAAAAAATATTACGATTTGTATCATTAAATATCTCCCAAAAATATTACAATCTAAAAATATTCTCTGACTTTAAATAACATGCAAAAGGTTGACAAGCCATAAAAAAAAATTAAAAAAAAAATTAAATCTCAGAGCATTTCTTAACAGTGTATTTGTCAGTTTCAGTAAAATTTTAATATGCACAAATCTACATATACAAATTAAATCCTCAGAGCACTAACGAACTTCTGTGTAGATGATACCACATTTTATGGAAGCACCTCTCAAAATCTATGTTTAGAGACTTGCAACTGATCTCTCATCTAAAGTAATTTTAATAGCTCAAAACAGGTGAAAAAAAAAAAACTGGCTTGTAACATTCAATACCTCAAAAACCAAGTTAGTATCATTTCATCATCACCAAGCTTTCTCCAGTTATAATAAACGATTGCACTTCCAATGAAGCTCCATGTTTTGAATGTATATTGGGACTAAAGTTCACTCTAGAGCTCAAGTGGAACTCATAATCCATTGCTAAAAAATCTGTAAAAATGGTCATCTCATTCTACCACTCCAGGATGTACCAAATTCCTTTTGCCGTCCTGGGTATGATGATAAACTACATCCACATCCTGGGTAAGACGATAAACTACGTCCAACACCAAGGCCTTTGATCAGGAGGTTTTGAGTTGCATGGAACCATCTCTTAATTGCTTGTGTTCCCAGGTCCAACCTGACTCAGAGTGGTAACATCTGTTAGGGTCCCAGCTATGGGTAAAAAGTTAACCCTCAAAATGGGGTCAAAACACTATGAAAGTGTAAAAATAGGTTTTAATACAAGAAATACTTTTTAAAAAATTATTACCAGCAATACATTTTGGAAAAAAAAAAAAAAAAAAAATTACCAGCTATAAAATTCTTGTTGGCATTAAATAACCTATTGAAATTGATAGGCTGTAAAACAAAACAAACCAACTCCTCCTGCCATGCTTTGTCTTTACAAGAGTCAGACTAGACCAAAAATAGGATTATTACTGCTATATCTGAGCTGGCACTGCTCAAACCTCATTTTCAGCCTTGATAGAGTTCAGAATCATTTACATGATCTTGTAGGGGATGACTTATTTCTACTCTGCAGCCTCTTTCCTCAGAGATGCCACATTGCAAGCCTGTTGTTACTCTGTCGTTGTTTCTACGGCAAATGTTCAGATGAGCGCCATCATTAGGTTCCCTCAGTTCAGACCTTTAATCACTAAGACTCACCATGATATCTCCACAGTCAAATTACTTTAATTTCCTCCATATTCCAGTTGTAAAGAGGAAGTTCCACTCAGCATTTTTCCAAGAAATGTTATTTTGTGAAACTGTGTGAATGCTTTTATGAACACTACAATTTTTAACCACTTTAAGTTGAGGATTAATTGTTACTTATCCTCCTTATCATCACCTACCCCTAACATTTTTATCACATGTCCTTCAGCAAAACTACCTTGAGTGACCCTTGAACCATGTATTGGATGCATTTTAGTTACAAATCATTGTTGTTTTAGGGGTTTAAAAACTGTGAAAAGTTATCTTTGCATTTGAGATTTTACTCAACCCTAGATATTATGACAATGTCATCTAGTTTGTTAATTAAAAAATAGAAAGAAAATGTCAGAATATCACAAATGAGTAAAGACTTCTTTTGAAGAAAACATTCATTGAATCCATCACAATAAGAAGGCCAAAAACAATGAAACATACATCTGTATGGATTGGTGATAGAAAAAGAACATTACTCAACAGTTCTTAGTTGACATTAGCAGAGTTGGTTGGCTGATCTAATACCTAAGTAGAATGGTAAAGTATTAAAAACCATGTTGCCAATATACATTAAGAATTAAAAAAAAAAAAAAATGCCAATAAAGGAAAGAAAAAGCCTATTGACAATCACAGTGTCTCACTAGAAATACCAGCTTTGCATGGCTATTTGAAGCCATAAGAGATAAGGAAGGTGACAGCTGTCTAGTTTGCTTGCAGCTCAGTAACCAGTCTCTTGGCTGGCTATATATTTTTCTTCCTGCTCATATGGAGTTGTCATGTGTGACACTTTATATGTAAGGACAGATAATTCTTTTTGTATCACAACAGGTACCACTCCCTAAAGAGGTTCTACAACTTGTCAGTGCTAGAGGAGTGTGTGCAACATGAGCAAATTTTATGTATATTAGCTGAATAAAGACCAATGCCTACATAATACAAGAATGAAAGAAACAATTCAAAAGGACATATGATGTAGTTCCTTCACAGTGAAAAAAAAACAAAAAAAAACAAAACCTTGTTCATAAGACTATACTGCAAAGCAAGAAATGGAGGTCTATTTCAGCCACAATAAAAACTGATTACAATAGCAATCAATTAGGAACTCTAATATAAATGACCAAACCATATTGTTTTTTGAATGTCTGGTGTTATAAGAGGCATCCCCAAAATCTTCCTATTTCCAAAAATACAGCATCCAGAAGAGTAGGTTTTAATCTGTCCAAGGTAATTTTGGGGGTTACATTTTTTTTACATAGTAAGTATCAAATTTTGGGCATCTTTTCAAAAACCTGAATGGTTCCCTGTAAGGTTACTGTAGAAGGGCCTCCCAGTTGCATTTTGTACAAAAGATTAGTACATGACTGTGATGGTTTGGGTGTGAAAGTTGATTTCTGACTTTAGACTGAGGATTTATGTCAAGTTTGGAACTTCTGTCTTCAACTTTCATTTATTGTCATTGTAAGCAGGTTACACCAATGAATGGATGTAAGATTTCATGCATGGCCAGATAAATCAATCTGCAATCAGTTGGATACATGCATTAATGCCAGAATGTAACAGATTGTGCAAGGCGAACAAAAAATTTTCTTTTTCAATGATTCAAGAAAAAAAAATGGCAAAAATGACCATTACTGGTGTTACACATGATTTCAATAAGTAAATAGTGTAAGGATACAAAAGCCGATTATATCCCTTTGGTTGAGATAAGCCACATGACGGTTGCTTAGGGGTGTCAATTCAGACAATGACAAAAGTGGTCAGTCATTCTTTCAGTCAGTAAGCTTATTGGATTCAATACACAAGTTTTTAGTCCAGCTGATAAATGCCGAGGCTTACAACTCCATGGTGCTATTTCACTTTGGGAATATATCTTCCCCATATATAGAAATCTCCAGCTAGCAGTCCCCAATTTGGTAAAACCCAAGACACACAGTTTCCAGTTCACAGAATATGTCTTCGCTTGGGATACAGATGAATCCAGCTGGTGCGAATCTGGTGTCCTAAACATGGCTTCTCCAGAAACCGAGAAGTATCTTCATGTTATATGAAAAACTATTTTCATTCTCCTTTCACTGTGCTCGACTGCATTGATACATGATATATTATTCTCTGCATGGAACACATGTAAATATGTATATATAGTTTTTTGTGTATGTTTTAGTGGTATAAAAGTCTCTCCAAGAACAAAACAGGTTTATCATTCCTTTTCTTTTCAGCCATTCTGTTCAGTCCATGAAATATGATGTTATCATGGATATAATAATGCCCATAGTGAGGAAAATACAAATGGGAAAATAAACTTGTCTTCCATAGCTCTCACTCATTATAACAGCATCAAGAACAGGAGTGTTTGTGAAATGTAATTATGTAGAACTATTTTGAAGTTAACGGCTTTGCAGCTTCCAGTCTTTTTCTCGTTTCTTAGCAAATGTCTGATATTCCATGATAGGGTGTAACAAAAAAAAAACAAACAAAAATAATGTCTTAATACTGTGTGACATTGTGTCCATAGGAATACTATCCACATCTACAATAAAACATATGTCCTAGATAAACTGAACATGGTAGAGAAAATGTCTAATCTCTCTAGGGGAGAAAGAGCATTTATCTGACATGGGCCCGAAAACCTCAATAAATGGTTTATGGTCTGTAACATGACAATTTCTTCTCTCCAGTTGCTAACAATTTTCTAAAAGAGATCAGTTGCTAATATCCATCGATATTCTGTTGTAAAATAGCACCAATACCAACAGATAAACATAGTTCTCTACCCAGGATAATATGCAATAACTTAGCTGCATGGAATAAAATGGACTTAATTTTATAAGATTTTAATGTCTGGCCACATCCAGGGAGTAGAAAAAAAAAAAAAGATGCAGATAATTCTGATATAGCTGCTGCTTTTGTAAGTAATGCCCACTGAACTGATCTGATGTTCTAAGAAAATGACTTTGGACTTCCAAAAATTCACATTTAACATGGTTTATTACAACAAATTTTTTGAATCACCTGGAAATGAGATGAATATAACATCTTTTCTCTTTCACTGTATGTAAGAATATCATCTCTGTAAATGCAAACTATGCAAGATGTAGTCAATAAATCTTTGAAAAGACTGCACCACATTCCAAAGACTAAACAGAATATATAGAAACTCAAATAGTTCAAATGGTATTGTGATAGCAGTCTTAGGGATGTGATCAGATGCCACAGACATTTAATGGTAAGCTCTGAGATCTAATTTTGTGAAAAACCCTTTTACATTAAACAATAGTTATAAATTCATGCACGTGTGGAATGGGACAATGGTCCAAATTGGTAACTGCATTTACCACCCTATAATCTCCACAAGAACACCAAGTGCCACTATCAGAACCAGGTGTAGTGAAGATGACCAGTTACTATCTGACAAACAGACAATAACCAGCTCCATTATCTGGCTGAATTTGGTCTTAGTTTCTCTGGCATCAACAGTCACAGATAAGTAACGAGTGGTATTGGAAATGTGCATGATGTTGTATGGCAAATCTTATGTATCAAAAGAGGGTTTATTAATACTGCAAAAACTGTCAGAGCTTATGAAAGTTGGCATTGTTTTCAATATTAGTCACAGTGGAGTATGACAGTACATAATCGATCCTAATGACTTAACATGCATGTTAGGTTTAATTAAACAATACATAAATTTTTTTAACTGGGCATCTAAAAAGGATCTTATCTAGACTTTTTTTATTAACTTGTTCAATCTTGCTTGTAACTTTTGCTGATTGTCGAGCATCTTGTCTATTGTGTTTTGGCCAGTGTTTAAACCCTGGCTATTGATAATGTAACACTAGAGAAAATGACTTACCACTGGGTCGAAAATGGATTTAAATGTGCCTCACATGTAAAATATTCCAAAAAAGAAAATGACAGCTTTATTAGTCATAATTAAAAAAAAAAAAAAAAAAAAAAATAGATCTGAGTTGGATAGACTTTGTGAAAATCTTTTAACCTATGCTAATTTGAACTGCCACTCAATCTAGAAAAGGTGCTTAAAGAGGCAACAATCAGAAGCATGACTACTGTAGTGAACAGGAGATACATGTTGTTGGATTGTTTGATTGATTAGGGAATAGTATTACAATCCAGAAGAAACTGACTAAAGATAATGTCCAAAAGGAAAATAGAAAATCTACCATGTGAGCAATTAAATTGTCAATTTTACTCTCTTCTCCTAAGGCAGCTATAACCCACTGGAAATCCAGTAACAAGTGCTGCAGAAATATGCAATAGATAAAACTTTCATCTCTACTGTCACCAGCTAGATGCGGTAGCTTCTACAGGAAGAATAATGACTGTCTGTTGTCAGCCATGACCTCTTCATGAAGAAACTGCAACATTTTCTATAATCATGTCCTGAACAACAGGTGGTAATACAGATATTGCAAGGACAAACTTCTTATTTTCTTATGTTAACTGCTAACTTTGCAAAACTGGAAGCAAATTACAACAGATAAAGCAGGGTTCACTATAAAAAATACCAGAATTGTGTCACAACTGCCTTATTTCCAGTAGGTTATCAGGATAAAAAGAAGAATGTTAAACTGAAACTACTAAAGAGGATAAAATTGCATATATGTATATCCTATCCCAATAGAAATGCAGATTAAGAAATAGAGGGAGTGACATCACAAATGCAGTGAAAAGATTAATTTAGGTCATGAAGAAAGGCAACCATGTTAAATAAAACTTGACTACCGAGGATTGGGAAAGAAAGACAATGCTAGCAACACTCCTGGATGGAAGATAGTTGTGACACTAAAGTAAGAGTTGTCCTGCAACAGATTTCGATGCAGAATTTTAACTTGACAAGAAGAAGAATTGGCTAGACAGAATTTCTTTCTAAAGTCAGCAAAACAGTTTTTATAAAAAGAATGAATCATATTTTTTCTTTGTAACTTACTAACCAACTGCTCAGAATCTATATCTTATGACCACCATAATATAAGCTTCCTGATTTTCATTTTGAAAATGCTTATTTTAGTTAGGAAGAATATGTAAATACTGGAATTTCACAGTCTCATTGTGAATTCCATTACATTTCTAGTGGGAGTTCTAAAATCTCAACAAAAAAGGAATGATATAAGAGCAGCTTATCTTTGTCTTGGACCTATTCTGAAAATTTACAAGTCATGAAATATCAGTTTTGTAAGTTTTGATATCAACTTGAAAGTACGAGCCACATAGGTGCCACCAAATGTAGCGATTTGAAATTCTTGTGCATCAAATGTACAGAGAGGGAAAAGCACATTTACAAATTAAGAATGCCTCACTGGGTAGTATTCAATCACTTTGGGGGACACCAGTATAAAGATTGACAAGAAAAAAAAATTCGGCAATTATTAGCTTGCATTAACGGAGCTAATTGGCTGAACTAAAACACCAAAATAGAAAGGTGCGGAAAGTTTCATGTGCAATACATTTATATACAAAATGTCATTTGAAGGTATTAAAAACTAAGTTGCCCATGTTTCCAAGTAAATTACCACACAGTGAGAAAGCGAAACACTGACAAGAAAAAAGCCTCTTAAATGCTAGTGTTCCACCAGAGATAGCCATGTGGAGCCAGTATCTCTTGAGTCATGAGAAACGAAAAAGAAAAATACCCAACTAGTAACAGAATTTTTTGGTTGGCTTTATTTTCCCCCTCTTGTGTAGAATTGTCACATGACACTTTACATCTAAGGCCAAATAATTATTCTTATATCCTACTAGTCAGGCATGGTCACCAATACCAGAGCTTTTCATTAATTGTTGCCTTCATTTCATCTAATTAGTAGCCATACTTTATCTAATCAATTATTAGTTTCTGCAGTAGGAGCTCATAGCAGAAGACTCCTTACCATAAATGCTGCACCACTTTCTTCAGATAAAAGACCAGCCTTTTTACAGTTACACATTGTTCATTTTGATAGTTTCAAAATCTTTCAAGTTCCACATTATGAAATGGATACACAAAAAAAAAAAAAAAAAAAAAAATCACTATGCTCAGTTAACAAATTACAGAGAAACAGAGTTTGATAGGATTTTTTTCCATTTAACTAAAATGGAAGTCACACATCTAAGTGATTAACATAACCATGTTGATGCAAATGAATTCCAGTACTTGATTTTGATAATTTCAGTATATTAGCTACCTCTCACATGTTGTTCTCAAGTAATGTCTTAATTTGATCAATGATTTACTAACCAGTGCTGCAGTATGAAACTTTGCAAACTACTTCAGATTCATTTTATTATTCATAGTAACTTTTTCATAAACCAAACAAATATATATCTTTTTTTATTTTCTTCAATCTTTAATATTGTGATCAATAAAAACTAAACAAATTTTGACTACATTTTTTTAAACTGTACACTGATATGACAGCTGTCACAATACAATCAAAAGCAAGGTTTTTAAATGAAGTTAGTTTAAGCACTTCTAATGCTATTTAATACCAAAAACAGAATTAATATATAATGAAGTGGTGAAAAGTTCTCAACCTATCCAAGAAGAGACTTAACAAAAAAAAAAAAAAAAAAAAAAAAAAAAAAGAAGACTTGGTTATATTTTGGGAAACAAGTTCTCCAAGAACTTTTCAGCACTCCTGTGTTTATATATATATATATATATATATATATATATATATACACACACACATATATATATATACACACACCATATTTTCTGGTTTGGAAGACACACCCTAACATTGGAAAGAAATTTCTAAGAAAAAAAAAATCCTTCTCATACAACAACACATTCACCCTGTGTCCCTCACATACTGGCACCACGTATTGCTTACATTAATCACTCCTCTGATTTTGTTTATATGGCAATGACATACTAGTTGGTGATTAGTAAATATACTAGACATCTTTCATTGTCCAAGGGTGGTTTTAAAAATTTTAAAAATATGCATGTAAAAATCTAAAAATAATCAAAGAAATTTTAATCATCCTCAAATTGCCAAGAACTTATCACTGCTGGATTCATGTACAAGTTCTAAACTATCATATACAGAGTCATCATTACTGTCAGTCATCAGGTTGTGTGTGTGTGTGTGTCTGTACGTTTATATATTGGATCGGATTTCCCACATTTTTCAACAGATTTCAACAAAACTTCACAAGACTATGTAAAATTACCTTGCGGTGGTTCTGGCAGTGCCAAAAAGTGGAAAAACACAATTGTTTTTGCATGAAATGAATTTGAAAACACGATTAAGAGGCATCACGAGAATGAAAGGGGGGAAACTCATATCGAGTATATACATATTATAAAACCCAGGGTGTGTGCGCGTGTGTGTTCGTTTATATATGGGATCAGATTTCCTACATTTTTCAACCGATTTAAACAAAACTTTACTTTTTTTTTGGCAGGTAGTGTTTCTTATTGTCTTGCACACTTTTTTCTTTATTTTTACATTCAGAATGCTTTAAAAATTCCATTTACAAGACAATTGTTTATAATAAAATTCTATTCAATCAGTAGACTCATAATGATTGAAAACGGTTTTGTTAGAGTTTGGGTTTGACCAATTCGTTAAAAAAAAAAAAAAATAAAATAAAAAAAAAAAAAAATAAAAAAAATAATAATTAAGACATGCGTGTCCGTCAACCTTAAACAATAATCTTTGTCAATTTTATTTTTCAGTTTTTATGATGGTCGAGACTTGATCTATCTCTTACTGTTACATCCCCGGGCAACGCCAGGCTCTACTGCTAGTGTACAATAAATGATCCTCACTACCATCCAGGTCATTACTTATACCACATTTTTTGAAAGACTTTACAACAATTTTAGTTGTAATAGCATTATGAGATTTCAACACCAATTCACATAATTGGGCTATTGATAGGCATTTCATTCTTCCACACAGTGTCATTTCATATCTTCCTCCTGCCATCCATTTAAACTATTCTTGACACATTTTATTCTTGAATGGATTGTTGATACTCAGATCAAGTGGCTACAGCTGTGAAGCAAGGCTACCAGGAATTACAGCTAACGTTGTATTCATTTCTCTTGCTAGTTTTTTTAGTGTGGTCTGTCCTGTGTGCTCTGAACTGATCACATAGTAGCAAAGCATTTTTTCATAGACCACCTGGCCAATTGGACCACACCTTTTTCCATCTACACCCTAACTCCCACTTCATCCATCCAGCCTTTGTGCTGCCCAATAATATGAATTCCATCTGGAAATTTTTCCTTGGGCAAGGTTTTCCTTTTGAAAATCAACAATGGTGGTAGTTTGGTGCCATCGGCGTAACAAGCTAAAACTGCGGTGTAGTGAATCTTTTCATGACAGGTGGTTTTAATAGTCACGGTTTCGGTACCTTTCACATCTATGCTTTTATAAGAAGGTATGTCAAATGTTAAATGTTAAAAGGAATTTCATCCATATTCCCAATCTGGTTAAGTTTGAATGAGTTCTTTCTAGCATTAATGATAAATTGATAAAAAGTTTGTTCATAGTCACCTGGCATTTTTTTTTTTTTAGATATTTTAGTTCTTGTTTGTAAACATAACTTGTTTTGGTTCAGGAACTGAAAACATCAAGACGTGTTTGCCTTTGAAGTCTTTTACTTCTATGTTCATTGCGAGTTTTCTTACTTCCAAGATTATGATTTTCATACTAACTGCAAACGCCAAGTTTGTTTTCCATTGTCCATGTAAGTCTCTCTTTAACTGTGGCCATTTTGCTGGTACTTGATGTAAATTGTGCTTTGTTTTCTTTCCAACTTCACTCAATTGATCTTCTTGCTTCCTCTACTACTGAATCATTTTTTCGGTAGGTGGTGGTCCAAAGTGTCTTTCTGTTGCTATGTTACCATATTCTTTGACATATAGTACAACGTGTAGCTTGTATGTGATAGTATAAGTAAATTGTTTTGATGAACTTGCCATTGGTGATGATTTCCAGGACAAGAAAAGCTTGTGATGTGTGTGACAGCCTGATGGTAAGAGTGTAAGCAAACCATCAAGATCAAGAGCAGAAAGGCTCCCACTATTGCTAGTAAACAAAACACGTATAAGCTTGTGGCTTGGCTCCAGAAAGATTTATAGTCTTGGAAATACTTATAACAGCTAAGTATTAAGGTCACATCATATAAAAGGCTGAATTAGATAACTAACATTATAGTGTAATGACTCAACATATAAATCCATGTCTCTGTCAGTTAAGCCAATTGGGTAAACATCCAAGCTTACTCGAGCCTGGGTATTGCCTTACAGTCATCTTGGAAGACACACATTTTTTAGACTTTTTTTTTTTTTTCTTAGGAAAAAAATGCATCTTGTAAGCTGGAAAATACAAAATTATATATATATATATATCAAAACCTATTTTCATTCACTGACACTTGTTAATTAGTATTTTGAATCTTCCTGTGGTTATAAGTTCTTTCAGAATCTCAGAATTAAGAGTATTTTTATATCTACTCTTACTACCAGGTACTGAAACTGGTATGGAATAAAAGCAACAATTGTACAATTATATTTATATATAAAATTGCACACACACATATATATATATATATATATATATATATATATATATATATATATATATATATATATATATTTCGATTATAGGTGCAGTTTAATTTATAATTGCATGAATCATTCATACAAAAAACAAATATAGAAGTTAATGATTTAAATGGTGAGAATACATCTTCGCAAACAATTTCAATAAGATACACTTATGCAACTGGAATTTATAAACAGGGATCATATCATTCATATACAGGTTTGGGGTTAGTGTATCTTATTGAAATTGTTTGCGAAGTTGTATTCTTGCCATTTAAATCATTAACCTCTATATTTGTTTTTTGTATGAATGATTCATGTAATATTATTTATTTATATTTATATATATATGTGTGTGTGTGTGTGTGTGTGTTAACATTACCATCATTGTCTTTCCTATTACTGTCACGGTGTGCTCATTACAAGACTATTGTCAAAATGATAGACAAATGGATAGGATACAGGGAGATTTAGATTTTTTGCTATTTTCAGACGTATTAATGCAACTGCAACATTTACACTTGGGTCCAGAATTTGTATGCAAATTGCAATTACTTTTGTCAGGCTTTATTTTAAATATTAACTGTATGAAAATACATGACAGATGTTGCTCAAAGCTACACACTATAGCCAGTTCTGGTGTTATGAAAGCAGAGTTCAAATCTCACCTGAAGCCATTTACTACTAATTTCTGAAAAGCAAATTTGAAAGTCAAAGAATCTATTGCCCTAAAAATGTTATGATTAAAGACGTGATATATAAAATTGGAAAAAAAGTGTCAAATAAAAAATCTGTCAATATAAAAATAAATAAAGTTTGAACCTTTCCACCATTCTGCCAAAAGAAAACCTCTCCAAATATCATCAGAATTAGACTAGCCCTGATGATAACCAGAAAGCAATACTAACTGAAGAGATCTTTCAAAAACTGAAAAAAAATTATCAAAATAAAAAAAAAGAAAAAATGAAATTCTCTCAAATTTATAACAGAAATACAGTATTAAGAAAGGTGTTTTGGATTGTGAGAAGAAAAAAATCTGACAATGATTTCTGACAGAGGGAAACAAAAAGAATAATTTAATTATAAAATCAGTTTGACATATTTTACATGCCATGTGCCTTTAGGATGTGAGCAATCATGGTTCTCTACAACTTCCTATCCTTTGTAGCTCTTAGCAATGTTTGCCTTTTTACTGTCCCTCCAATTCTCCATTCTGACATTCATTTACACAAATGAATTACATAGGTTACTTGCCATTTCCCTTCTGTCCCTCTTGCCTTAGACATGTCCTGTAAGATTCTACTATTCCAAGTATATGCCTTTTCTCAATGTGTCCCAGAAATTTCTACGCTTTCTGATTCTAAGTGACTTTTTTGTTTCTATTTTCCTTAAAATGTCCTTGTTGTTTACATATTGTCCATGGTATTCTTAAAATCCTACTGTAGAACCACATCTGTTGCCTCAGTTCTTCTCTTCATCTGTGAGGAAACTGTTCGGCATTCACTGCCATATATGATTAATTGATTGATTGATTGATTGATTGATTCATTCATTCATTTTCTATGGCTTATCAACTCCTTGCAGGTCATTTAAAGCCAGAAATATTTTTAGAACATAAGATAATAATGTTTTAGTGGTACAAGTTTGGTTTGATTTGGTTTATAGCATATCAACCTCAAAGGGTCATTTAATGCAGTCAACTTTTTTTAACTGGTAATATTTTCTTTTGTCAAAAATCTATTGCTGGTAATATATACATATATTTTTTTTTTTTTTTAAATGTATTGCTGGTAATAGTTTTCTTTTCTTCAAAAATTTATTTCTGGTAATAATTTTTTTTTTTTTTAACAAAGTTTTTCTGTTGGACATAATTTATCATCTTACCCTGGACACGGATGTAGTTTATCGCCATGCCCAGGATGGAGTGATACAAGTTTACTAATTAAACCATAGCTGGGAGGAGAAGGAGATTATACCTTTCTCAAGATTATATAAAATTAATATAAGTGAATACCTGACTAGAAATGGAACTTGGATCTCTGGTTAACAATTCCAAGTCGTTATCTATTACATCACCCACAAATCCACACTTACAGTACCTGGTATTCACAAGCAGTCAACTATCTAAGTTCTGACCAGGCTCAATGTTGCTTAACTTCAATGGAAAGCAGTGTTTCAACTGGATGTGGCCATAAGCCTTAAGAGAACTGATATTAAATAGAAGTTCAGCATTCTTTTCTTTACTGATAATGAATTTTTTTCTGTTTTTTAGCATTTTCTTTAATTTTTGGAAGGCATTTTTTGCTATTCCATTGCATCCTCTCGAGAACCAAATAGAAAACTGTCTCCACCTAACAAAGTGGAATTTTATGATTGCTTTAACTGACCAGCAAAAATGTTAACACACATGATGAAGCTAACAGTTCCTCCTTTTCAAAACATTATTGTTTTTTTTTAATCATTTCACTCCAATCAAGGCACTAAAGCAATCAAGAAGTAGTGGGTTACTGAGTGTGAAAGAATATGAGAAAGGGAGAAACATTAAGGAGAGAAAACAATAAAAATACAAAAATTAAGAAAACAGAAGGAAACATTTGACATTGATCATCAAAAAAATTTAAATGCAAAGTTGACTGGAAAGCAATAAGTCGTAAGAGTTCCACAAGCAAGAAGTGCAAGAGAAGAAATTGCTAGCCATTTCAAATGTTAAATGATGAAACCTTGCCACCAATCTAGTACTGCCCTTAAATTCACAAAGTCTACATACCATACAGGAAAGTTCATCAAAACAATTATCATGAAAGTATTTATAGAAAACGCACAGAGAAGCTATAGTATGGTGATGGTAGAGTGACTGAAGCCGAGATACTAGATAAGAACTGATAGCATGACACAGTGAACCAACTTTCTTAGCAGTAGAACTACCAACAGATTCAATATAATCTTTCCACTTGAAGTTAGCAGAAAACCTTCTTGGGCTAATAAGGTACAAGGGGTCACTCTTCTGGAGGTTATCATTAGCCATGCTGATTAAAACAAAAAAGATGATTAAAAGAGAGCATTTTGGGGGCTGTTAAAATTAACAAGCCATTCCTTACCCTAGGTCATTTTTGAGATCAGCTGCCAATTTGATCTTATGAACTGATCAGACTTACCATTAAGACAGGCATAAATAGTTGTGTCACCAGTATAGATACAGAGTTGAGAACTGATAACATCAGGAAGGTGATTGATGAAAATTAGAAACAACATAGGTACAAGGACAGAGCCCTGGGGGACACTTACATTAATGTAAAATGATATAGAGAAGAGTGGTTGTTCAAGCCACTTTCCTTTTGTGATTTGTTAAGGACTGAATCAGATCAAAAAAATTGTCCAGAAATATCATCACCTTTTAATGACATTATCAGAAAATAAGAGCAATGACTAGAGTAAATTTAAAATTTATTAGTAATTTTTTAACACGCAAAGTACCTAAAATTCAACAAAATATTAGATTACTTAGAATATATTCCTAAATTTTTAAGATTATTTAGTAGTTAAACGATATAAAAAAGGTGCTCACATTATATTAAATTTTTAGTTATATCCCCCATAGAAAAAAAATTCTACCAGAAAATTGTCAACACCTCATAAAAACACTGACATCTGTGTTAGAAAATGCTTTTCTTAAAAGTAAGCAACGTTTGTTTCAAATCAAATTAATTAAACTTTAAAATTAAATCAGTTAATCATCCTCAAAGTTTCAGAAAAGCATATTTTATTTTTGAAAGATTTTTTAATAAGAGAATTATGTTGTGTTTATAGGATTCGCTGATATGGTTGATTTATAACAATGATAGTAAAAAAAAAAAAAAAAATCATCACAGTCAATTTAAATTTGATTTGAAATACAGCAAAGTATTTTACTTATTGGAAATATTAAATTAAATCTAGTTTTAGCTTTAAATTAAAACTAGAAAAATTCAAGAAAGATTTTTCATTTTAAAAATACATTTTAAAACTTAGGTATCACTTTACTCTGGTTGGAGGTACCTACATCTAACCATTATCAGCTCGTAAAAAACAAGTGCCCCAAATCTTCCACTTATAGTCGTTTTAAAAAAGAAAACCTGCTGCACCAGGGGTAAAACATTTGAAATATTTTGTTAGTGTTATCTTTTAGTCTCCCTAATGAGATTTTTTTTAAATTCTGGTTCAACGGCAGAAATCATGTTTCAGAGTTGGGTGGAGACACTTAAAAAAAACTGAGCTTTGGCATAAAAAAATAAGTAGATGATAATGTGTCAGGAACTATTTTTATTTTTTTATGACAGGTGAAAAAAAATACATTCATTGGTACATGAAATATTGAATGCTCAGGTCACAGAGCTGACCCACCATTTTATCAGGCATTAAGGAAACATCAGTAAAAAAAAAAAAAAAAAAAAAAAAAAAAAAAAAAAAAGAAAATAAAGAAATAACACAGTCTAAAGACAAAACTCCTTTGCTGTAAGTTTATTACTCACCCTACCACTCTCATGCCGTAATTTATAAATTCTATGACAGACGAGGTCAGTGATTCACTTGCATAACCCAAAACACTTCATGGTTTATTTACTTTTTATGATGATATACCATTTATTTATTTTTTTAGCGATGACAAAACAATGCCTTGTACACAATGACATCTATTTGTATGGCTGTTTTATTTGTTATCAAATCTTAATTTTCATAACAAAATAAATAAATAAAAATAAAAAATACATGACCCCCCACCCCCGGCAGTGGTGGGTAAATAGCTATTCATTTTTTTACTTTAATTCAAAGTAAAGATTCAGTTAAGCTAAACCTAAAATTTATTTTTAAACCAATGTAATTTGGGGGACTTTTTTTTTTTTTTTTTTTTTTTAAAAGTGGAAGCAAGTGAACAGGCTCAAAAATGGGAGCCCTATTTACAGTTTACTTAAAGTACAAAATGGACCCTGACATTATGTCCAATAATGTTAGAATTAATCTTTATAATAAATGCAAAAATCTGTGTGTGTCATCTTTTTCAATTAAAAGTACACAACTCTAACTTTTTAATATCTCATCTTCAAATGAGACTTGCTCATCCAGAATTGAAATTGAATCCTCAGATTGCAAATCTAGCTCTCTATGAAATTGAAGACAAAGTGATGAACTTGGCTCATAGACATCTCAGCAATTTTGGTCTGCTAAATCCAAACAGAAACTGGAGAAATCAACTGAAAAATTTTGAGAGGAACAGGATACAACATGGAAGAACTTTGGCAATATGTTCAAAACAATGAGCTCCTGTTGAACCAAGATCAACAGCAAGTGTATCAGAAGCTCCTTAATGAAATTCAACAACAACAATGGAGGGATTTTCTTCTTAGATGCGCCTGGTGGTACAGGTAAAACTTTTGTAACTAACTTATCTGTAGTAAGACTCCAAAGAAATGTAGCACTAGCAGCAGCATCTGGAATTGCTGCTACCCTCTTGCCTGGTGAGCATACAGTACACAGTACCTTCAAACTTCCATTGGATTTTAACTACTATGAAACCCCTATTTGCAACATCAAAAGAGGAACCAACTTGACTAAGCTACTAGAGGAGACAAGCTTCAATGTCTGGGATGAAGTGAGCATTTGAGCCCATTGACTCAAAGACAGAATTCACAAATCATGGGAGGTATCACTGTGCTACTCTGGTGATTTTAGACAAACATTACCAATCATTGCAAGAAGAACTCCAGCTGATGAAATCAATGCTTGCCTGAATAATTCTTACATCTTACATGTTCAAAGACTCAGCCTGTAAACAAACATCAGAGTTAAAATCACAGGTGAAGCAAGAAGATTTGCTGCTTTGAAATTGCAGTTTGGCAATGGAACCATCAAAATGGACCACAATGGAGATATTTCACTCTCGAATGGTTGTGGAGTTTCAGTCTCAAGTATCCAAAACTTGATTATCCAAATATTAAATACCTTTTCATGGATTCAAACTGGCTTTGTGAAATTGCCATATTAACTCCCAAGAATCAAACTGTGGATAGCATCAACTGGAATCTTCTCCAAGAAATTCCAAAAGAAAGCATGAAGTACTTTCCATAAGTACTGTGGTTGAACAAGAGCAGGCAGTGAATTATCCAATAGAGTTCCTGAACTCATTGAATCCTCCTGGAATGCCATCACACAAGCTGGAACTAAAAGAAAATGTGCCAGTTATGCTATTAAGAAGTCTGGATCCTCCAAAGCTTTTTAATGGAACAAGGTTAATTGTCAAGAAGATGCTTCCACATCTCTTGGAAGCAGAGTTTCTTACTGGTCCAGGAAAGAGTTTTACCTTCAAGAATCCCCTTAATTCCTCCAAATATTCAAAAGACTCCAGTTTCCAGCATGAGTGAGCTATGCAATGCCAATAAGTCCCAAAGACAATCAATCATTGAAAGTAACTGAACTTCATCTGATAGAATCCTGTTTTTCTCATTACCATGTTGGTTGTTCAAATGTCGGGAATAGAAAAAAAGCTATTTGTACTGACCCCTAATTGGAAAACCAACAATGTTTATTATCATGCAACCTTGCAATAAGTTTCAAATAGACAAACTTTATCACTGTTTTGACTTTTGATGAAAACTGTTTGAAAAATATTGTTCAAGTTTAATAAAATTTAATACGTACTCAAAGCATGAAGCGTCATTGTTGAAAATGAAAAAAAAAAAGAAAAAAAAAAGAAAAAAAAAGATTATTTTTATAGAGTCGGTAACATTTTTTTCTAAATCCACGAATTGAATTTTTACTTTCAGAAAAAAAAAAAAAAAAATTTTCATCTTTTCTTTAGGGTTTCAGTACCTTAGAATTCTGAACAAGGGCTAAAAATGGACAAAAAAAAATAACAGTTCAGTAACTCAGTTAATTAAATTGTAACCATGATTAAAAATTTAAAATTAAAAAAAAAAAAAAAAAAAAAAAAAAAAAAAGAAAGAAAGAAAGAAAGAAAAAGCTATTTCTCTTAAAAAGGTCACCATTCATTCAAAACGCATTTTTCCTACGAAAACACAAAATTTAATTTTTAACGGAACCATTTTTTTTAGCCTTTACCTAGATAACGCAATAATTGAAGTAAAATTTTTAAAAGTATAACCGATGAATTTGAACACAAAGAAAGAAGACATGATCTTTTCATTTTCAGAGAAAAAAAATTAATTGAAGCTGAAGATTGGTCTATATTAATTTCAACAAAGGAAAAAAGACGAAACAAAAGATCGCATTTCCATTTTATTTCACCGAGGAAAGAAAAAAAAAACAGACATTTTTTAGTAAAACAAAAGGAGTTTACTGTCTAACTGGTAATTAGAGTGAAATTGGATTATTTGAAATAATTAACTGAGGAAAACGCTTTATTTTTTAAATTAATTAATCAATTTTCATTTGCACACATAAAGAACATTACAAAAACAAAGATATTTCCTGTGTGAATAGGAATCACGTTTTTAACGTTCGCGTTCCATTGAATTCGGGTTTTTCAGCAAATCATTCAGGGAGGAATGTTAATTGTTGTTGACTAATTAATTACATTGCTTAGCTTCTTTTTTTTCTTTTTTTAATCATTAAAGGAAAATCTTATTTCTTCTTCGTACGATCTCCATAACTCTTATTTATTACTTTAATAATAATAATAAGAGTTTCTTAGCAGCCATATGGTCAAACAAAAAGCTAAAAATAACAAATAGAAAAATTATGCAAAGAAACAAATGCGTTTATTTACAACGGGATGTAAAAAAAAAAACAAAAAACAAAAAAAACAAGGGAGGGTATATGTAGGGAATGTCAAATTCCCGAAATGCCCTTGATGAATATTAAACAGATACGTGCCCTCAAGTACAGGAGGCGGAATTCTTTTAGTATATTTTCAAGAGAATAAAAAATAAACAAAAATAAAATCATTTGCAACAACAATCAGCTATGGGCGTTGGCGTGTCGTGGGGCTACTCTTTGTTCACTCACCCACGCATAAAGATCAAGATGGTTTGACGAGAGGGGCAGAATCTATTGTAAACAAACACAGCCTGCAAGTTGTTAACATGTTCTGCAGGTGGAAACACTAGATTTGAGAGGATTTCTTTTCATTACTAAAACGGTAAAACCACAGTAGTAGTGCCCAAATTTAACTGTTTTTAACGTTCCGTGACAGAAAAGGATACAATTTTGATTTTCTGCAATTATGACAAAGTAAATAAAACATACGCGATCTTTAAATTAAAAAATATATTTTAAAATTTTAACAGCGTGCTGTTAATCATTACCAGAGAAATTAGTTGCAGCGGACATAGAAGTATTTTAAAAATGTAGATCCTATGTTTCCAGTTCCTTCTACTTCAGCTCTATGCTCCTCACTTGTCCTTTCTTACACTCTATAACTCCACCCACACAGTAACCCTCTACCTTAAGTGGCTCTTGTGCCTTGTATTGAGTATTAAAAAAAAATAAATACTTTAATTTTTATTACAAGAATGATAGGATAATAATCTTTTTGGGGTACTGTGAGTTTCATAAAAGCCTAAAAGAAATTTAAAATTGCCAGATTTCATTTGTTGGCAGGGGGGGTACTAGGTTCTAGTTAACCTCTGGTTCTCTTCAAAGAGGTTTTTGGGATAGGAATTGGGTGTACACTAAGCAGAACAAAAACTTTTCAGATGATAATTTTTTTTTTTTTTTTTTCCTGCAGTTTCAAACAATTTTCCGGTAGCAATGACAAAATAACCTGCCTTTCATTTCTTTAAAATCCACTTAATTTGAAAAAGTCGTGTATACAAAAAAAAACACTAGGATAAAAATAGTGTTCAAAGTGCAATACACTTTATTTTGTTCAACCATAACAACTAATTAATCTCTGAAAATTTGATTTGGATTACTACTTTTCTAAAGTCTGGACATGCCTTGTTTCCAACAAAAGATACGTACCCAACTTTTTATTTAACAATTCTTTGATTAGTCATAAATGTTGAGTTATATTTCCTTTTTTTTTTTTTTTTTTTTACTTAAAAAAAAAAAAAATAAAAATAATAATAATAATAATAATAAATGAAAGAAACTATATTGCATTTTGGACACTGTTTTTAGTCTTATTTCTGGTGAAAGACTTTCATACATCCAAAAGGAGAATGCAAAATATGAGGCTAGTTCAATAAATCTAAGGGAAATAATTCAGTGTTTGTTAAGCGAAAAATGTTTGGAGCAATTAAAAAGAGCAAAAAAGACAAAATTTCTACAGTACTACTTTTAAACCAGTGCCAAACATTTTTATCACAACACCATTTCCTCACCATTAAACTAGTTTTTGTTTCAACAATGGAAGAAATCAAAGCTGAACAGATGTATAAATAAAAAAAATAAAAAAAATTATATATATATATATATATATATATATATATATATATATATATGTGTGTGTGTGTGTGTGTGTGTGTGTGTGTTCAAAGGTTTAAACCTCCCAAAAACAAAACGTGTGTACAGGTGTGGAGGTTATTAAAGTTTAGCCTAATTTGTCTCAGAGAAATAGAACAATGATCATTCCTCAAACAAATTAACTTTTAAAAAGTCAGTGTTCAAATAAACACTGACAGTCAATCATGCAGAAAAATCACAATTGCAATGTAAACTCTTTAACAGATTAATGTTAAGTGGCATTGAACATGGTCACTATGGAAAATGTGACACAGAAATCCGAAGACATATTTGAATAGTGAAAAATATGCCTTTCAAAAACCTAACACAGTTCTAAAAGGAACAGGACATTTCTGTTAAGAACAAAGAAAATGGTGCTGAAATGCTGTGTAATATCAGTCCTGCAATATAGCAGTGAATGTGGGACAGTTTGCTTACAGACAAAGCAGAGACTTGAAGCAACAGGGATGTGGCTCTACAGAAGGATGCCAAGAAGAACACGTGAGCAATGAGGAAGTTTTAAGGAGAATAGAACAAAGAGGACATTTCTATAATACATGAGGAAACAAAGTGTAGAAAATTTGACACACACAGGAAATATTGAAAGCAAAAGTGACAGAGGAAAGCGACACGTAACCTACCTAATGCACTTATGTAAATGGATGGCAAAACAGAGATAATAAAAGGATAAACACTGCCTAAAAATGCAAAGCTTAGGAAGATACACAGTGTATAAATGAAGAATCAACAAAAGAACCTGAGGTACAGCAAGGAATTTATGGCATTATACTAAAGTAAACAAAAACTTTAATCATTATTGGTCCCATGACAAGGTGTGGTTATAGGGTTGCTGCAAAGATGAGCACCTGTCCAATTCCTACTACATATTTGGATTTAAAGCCAGTATGGTATTCAGTCATGCATAGCATTCCTTTGGCAAGTAGAACTGGTGGAGCCCATCTCTCTCCAGGTCAAACTAAAATGTCCTCTAACTTGTACAAGACTCACCTTAGTCACGGACACATAGCCATTGATTCCATCAGAGAAACCCTCTGCACTGGCTGTTGACTTCGGTCGAGTAAGACATTCTCCCAACAATACGTTGTCATTACACTGGCTGCATACATAGCTAAGGAAGCCAGTCTACCTCAATATGCTAAATGACCGCTGACTTTACAAGAATGTTCACCTGCCCTTTTATAGGTCTTGTTCTAATCTTCATCACCAGAAAAGCCTGGTGGTGTAACTAGTTTCAATGCTACTGGTATCACGTTACATAAAATAAATAAGTAAATTTGATTCATTTTCTTTTAATCGTGGACCCAGTCTTCGGACGTTGGTATGAAATGAAGAGTCCTATTTGAAGTTACTCATTTCAGATTCTTGAAGCTTTAATTTTATCAGCAGAAAAAAAATGAAAAAAAAAAAAAAATGTACACAAACAAGGACTTAATGGAAAATGCCATTAATTTGTTTTTCTTGACCATTATATAAAAAATGAAAAATCTTTAATGATGGGTCAAAAATAAGAAAGCAGCCTGAAAGTGTCACTCAGTTTAAAAGATTAAAGAAGTAATCAAATTTGAGACAAGCAAGCCTGTCTATATCTTTCTTTAATCTCAATCATTTCCTTCTTTCCTTTCACCAGATTTTCTTTTATTTTTTGATTACCATAATCTTTTTTTTATATACTTTTTTCTTCCTACATCTTCTCCCTTTCTTTTCACAATTCAGTTGGTGGGGAGGAATAACAAGTGGATAGTTGATGGCAATATTGTATGCATGCACGTATATAATATTCAAAGCACCCACAGATCTTATCCTCAGATCTTAGAGTGTATACTCTGATCCTAAACAGTGGCGCTATTAGGTTGGTGCAAAAATCATGTCATTTTCTCACATGTTACTATGTGAGAAAACAACAATATTTTTGCACCAACCTAATAATACATGAAGTAGGTCATGCTATTATTTTTGACAGGTATTATGCTAAGTTTTTTTTTTTTTTTTTTTTTTAAATGGGGGAGTCTCTCATACCTCAGTAGTCATTTAGACAGGATAATAAATAAAT
Organism: Acanthosepion lycidas; assembly: GCA_963932145.1. Classification (NCBI taxonomy): domain Eukaryota; kingdom Metazoa; phylum Mollusca; class Cephalopoda; order Sepiida; family Sepiidae; genus Acanthosepion; species Acanthosepion lycidas. The sequence goes on from OZ010613.1 coordinate 40,365,297, forward strand.
AAATCTAGCCTCAGAAGTAAAACAAAAATATATAACCTGAAATAACTTTTTTTATTTTTTTTAATTGTACCTTTCATTACTTTAGAATTGCCTCTTAAAAATAAATAAAATTAAAGTGATTTTTTAATATCATGTCTCTTCAGCAAGTAGGCGATATCATGAGTCTCCACAGATTACTTTTCTTTTTTTACCAGTGAATTCCCATGCATTCTCTAGAAAGATAGTGGAGTGATTTCCTGTTGCTTTCTCCACAGTTTGGAATTCAGTGTTTTTTTTTTCCTTCTCTTAAAATAGTTGCTGACCATGGCTAGAAAAACTAGACTACCCTGTTATTTAATACATAAGTTTTTTTTTTTTGTTTTTTGGAGTGGGGGGGGATAAAGCGATTAATCCCTCTCCCAAGAACATTAGTATGAAAGTGAACCCAAAAGATTAGCCCAGAATCTGAACCCACCAATTCCACTTTCTATGTTGATATCCACTACACTACCAGCATATCTCTAATATGAGGCTGGGTAAAGAAATTCCTATTCATAGCAGAAGATACCATAACCCTCTTCTCAATAGATATCCAAGTTAAACACAGTGCATCTGTGATGCTAAAAATGTTCAAAGAGTAGGAAAAGAAGGTGGCGACAAACATGGGGAAGAGGATCTGAAAAGCAACCTTATATCACTTGTTAGAAAGTTAAATGTCAGTGAAGCAACAAGACAAAACACTCAAGAATGATCAGGCTTGGGCCCTCTGTTTCATTAGAAGGGAGGTATAAATCAACTAAAGAGAAAAGCAGGTTTTTAGTCTTCAGTCTTCAAATATATGACAGAAGCAGAGACATGTTAAATCTATTCAGAAACTAATGTTATTTGTTCAACAGAATTACACTTTCTGTGCTTCCAATTTGTTTTGTTGTTGTTTTGTTTTAAACTCATTCCAGTGTCATGTGATTTTAAATGAACAGGTCGAAAGAACTAGAAACCGTCATAAAATGTAGCATCTTCATTTCATCAATATTTTCAGAAGTAAACAATGACCAATGATATGAGTTTTTGTTAAATGTTCAAGATCAGTCATTTGAGTTCGAAGTAAACACTTTCAACAAATACAAAAGGTGTTTTAGTTTTACACCAACAATGAAGAGTCATCGACTAAAGAAATTATTTCAACTTATGCAATTCTTAGAGCAAAACTCTTCATATTTTTCGCTTTCATGGTGAGAGTTAAGATTCTGAAGTAAGAGGCTTTTTTTCTCTGAAGATGCATTTTATATAATTTTCTTTGTTTGAACATAGCATTGATGCCTTTTGAAAATCTTTCACTTTTGAGAAAAAAAAAAAGTTTTAAGGTGGTATAGAGAAAAATGGTTCTAAAATGTAAACTGGAGCCTGATTTTGTGTTGATTTAGCACAAACATGGTTACAAAAGAAAGGAAGCATCCAGTTGGAATAAAGATACATTAAAAAAATAAAAAAAAAGACAGTAAGGGAATGGTAAAAAGTGAGAAGAAAAATACCCAGTTGGAATAAAATAGATATTCATTTCAGATTTACAAAACACCCTTTTTATTTTTCCTTTGTGCAGACGACAGTGTTGATTGGATTCTGAAGGAAAACTGTAAAACTTCCAAGATATGGCAAGCAAAGGAAAGCCAAAAAAAAAAAAAAAAAAAAAAAAAAGAGACTATTGATCAATTTATTCTTTAGATTTTAAGATTTTTTGGGGAGATAATCTTTTACTGATACAAGCCTTACTAATTAATCCATAGTTGAAGGAAGAAAAGTTGGATTCATACCTTGCCCAAGGGCATTTGCATGTAAGTGAATATAATGAATTTGACTAGAATTGTGACACAGATATCTAGAGATGCATGCAGAAACAAAGCAAAGTATTAAGATATAGAAAAATTTTGTTTGAAAAGAGAAAGAGTGCTGAACTGGTATTCAATATAGATGCTCATGTATATAGCAGTGAACACTGGTGAATTTCCTCACAGATGAAGAAGCTAGAAAAAGATGTAGTTCTACAGACGGATGCTGAGAATATGATGGACAGAAGATATGAGCAACAAAGTTCTGAAGAAAAGGAAAAATAAAAGGATGTTTAGAGACGGTTGAAATTTCTTTGTCATTAAGAGGAAAGAAGGCTTGAAAAATTTAACACTCTCAGGACATATTGAAAGTTGTAGAGGAAAAGTAATCTGCCTAATGAGATTGGGTGAATGGATAGCAGAGTAGGGGAAAAAGGAAATGGTAAAGTGTCAAATGTTGCTTGGGACAAGAAGTTGTGGAGAACCATGATCACCCAGGTCCTGAAGAGATGCGGTACGTAAAGGAAGAAGAGTATAGCAAAGAATAAGTAAACACCATTGTGTAAATGGGCACAAAATCAGTGTCCAGTTTTACATTCAAGTAACACATTTGAGTATTGACAGTCAACAATTTTCTCAATGGTTCCTGAAATAAATGAACATCAGAAATAAAAGCAAAGTAAATCACAATCAAAAATGTTCTTTTCATGTCAAAAGCTTCTTGCTTCAGTTAACATGGATTCGGAATTTACCTATTATGTTGGACTTTTGGTTTACAAAGACGTGATTTGAATGCATGCAATATTTAAAAAAGCAATAATTTTACCTAATTATGGCAGTTACTCTTTTCAAATGATATTAAAAAAAAAACAAAAAAAAAAAAAACACATCCAACTTGCAATGGGAATGGTGATTATCTATAGTAAAACGGAAACTGATTAAAAGTTTAATATTGTGTAAGAAACATTTAGTAGGATATTGTCGTAGTTTAATAGCATTTTTAAAGAGAAATAATAAAAATGTTAGCCCTGAGGAAAGTGACAAGTTTTATTTATTTTAGTTGTGGGGAGGTCTACGTTCACTTCAACAAGTGCAAAGTCACAAGTTAGAAAGTTTATAGGAAATAGAGATGCACACAGGCAAAAGACATGACAAGATAAATAACAACTTAAAAAAAAAAAAAATACTTATTAATTGGGCCCCACTTACCTGTCAAAAAAGACAAACTGAAAATTGGCTTCTCTACACTTTATTCATGCAGCATAAAATGAAGAATACCAAGTGCATGTGTGATAGAGCAATAAGTGTACTCAAGTCATTGGCTCATTTATAACATATTCCTTACTTGAGCCACTGTTGGGGAGAGGCATAAATTATTATGCTATCACTGTGGAGATATTTTGGGCACTCTGACATGATACAAGTTTCACTAGATGAGTTAAGGCTTAGTAGCGAGTTCAAACCACAGTGGTGCCCCATACTTGAGGCTTTGTGCCACATCTCAGCTAAACTAAGTAAATTGCTATGTTGAGATAGATACAACTTTTTGATCAAAGGGAGGACTAACATTAGATTGATTTTTCTTTGGCTTATCAACCGTTTGCAGGTTATTTAAAGCCAGAAAATATTTTTAAAAAGCGGAAAAAATATCCAGCTGGAATAAAATTAATTTTTTTTTTTCAGATTTATGAAACACCCTTTTCACTTTTCCTTTGGGCAAATGACAGTGTTGATTTGACTCAGAAGGAAAACTGAAAAGCCTCCAAAACATGGCAGCAAAGAAAAGTGAAAAGAATGCACTATTGATCGATTGTTTTTCAGATATCAAATTTTTTTTTGAGATTATTGTTTTACTGATACAAGTCCTACTAATTAACCCATAGCTGGTGGGAGAAGAGGTGGATTCATACCTTTCTCAAGGGTATTTGTGCATAAATGAATATAATGAAATGGACAGGAATTGAAACTTGGCTATCAGATTTCCAATTCCAAGCCATTATCCATTACACCCTCCATGCATCCAAGCTAACAGCACCTGATATTACAAAGCAGTCACCCATCTAGGTACTGACCAGGCTTGACATTGCTTAACTTCGGTGATCATACGAGAACAGGTGACATGGTCATAAGCCCCTAACATTAGAATACAAAGTAACTTGGATGAAGAAAAAGGTGATATCTATAACATTCACGAATGGCCTTGTGAAGAAGTGACAGTTTTAATATTTTTTTTATTATTGGCTAAAGGAGACCCATATAAACCCCACAGTTATTTGCTGAATAAAATGTTTAATTATTTTATTCATAATTGTTGCAAATTTTAATTTAAACTATTAGCTCAAACAAAATTTAAATTGTCATTAAAGAAGTTGAAACACTGTTGGCTCAACAACTGATGTTAATTTAAAAATAAAAAAAAAGTCACTTTTTGCACTTAAAATAATACCTCGAATGCTGGTAACCACTTTGTAGGTAAAATATTGAAAACAAACATCAGCAGAAACACAGAAAATAAACAATATTTACATTATTTATATTCAAACTATTGTCCTCATCCTTGTTGTTATCACAAGGTTTCAGCTGTTGTTCGCTCTGGTCTTCATCCAGGTAAGAAACAGAATTACTCCGATCGCTATACACTCGATGAAGGCCAGAAGGCACAGCGGCCTAAAGGTTGTGATGACAACAAAGATGTGGACAATAGTCCAAATATAAATAGTGTAAATAATGATAACTCCTCATTCCAGAAATTCAGACAGAAATTAAGCAATAACAATTGTTCTGCATACCATGTCCGTTCAGAACGCGGCCGATCATTGCTCTCCATAACTTTGTAGCACTTTCTACCCATCCCAATCCTTATGCTATCCATTTACACAAGCTCGTTAGTCACTGCTTTCCTCTGCCTCTCTTGCCTTCAATGTCTTGTGAGTGTCAGATTCTCCAGGCCCCCTTTCTTTATTATGTATCATAAAAAGACCAACTGTCTCTTTCTGATTCTAGTAAAGTGCTTAAATGAAATATTTTTATTGTCCCATAATAAGAACTTATAGAATAATAAAACTTTAATAACATTTCAGTGTCAGCTTTAATCTAGTCGCTTTTTAGTTGAATTGGCATGTTCCAATTTAAGAAGAAAAAATGTTTTCAAATTACAAAGGGTCACATCAAGTGTTGTGCTGAGATTTGTTTAGCAACAAAAATGAAGACAAGTTCAGAGTTTGGTTGTAAATATAATCAAAACAAATGAAGTATTATTCTTGTCCCTTTTTTAGTGGGGTGGAGGTGGGGGCCAAGTTTATTTTTTTTAAGGGTAAGTGATTTTCCATGATCAATCTTAGTGATTGCAAGAAAATGGCTCAAGACTTAATTTTTTGCAATCAATCACTTCAAATTTTACATTAAATAAGAATATAAGATCTATATTTAATTTTTTCTTCTATTCTTGCTTTCTATGTCCGTGACATATTGTAAGCTCGTATATACAAAATAAAAGCTTTGTCTTCTCTTCTAGGGAGTTAATTTTTTTTTTTTTACTATCTTGACCTCCCCATGGATGAGAGTTGATTTTTTTTAAGTAATTAATTACAAATTTAAATCATGTTAATTAGAAGTACAAAAAAAAGGATGCAAATAAAAACTTGCTGAGGTGAAACCTAATTCGTTAATTTAAGAACGTAAAAAAAAAAAAAAAAAAAAAAAAAAAAAAAAAAATATAGTGTTTTTTTAAATTTATGTTAAATTTTAAAAGTAAAGACTGAGTTAAAACACTAATTCAATTGCCATGATTGAAAAAAAAAAAAAAAAAAAAAAAAACAAATACCAATATAGCAAAATTCAAATATTTCTTGAATTTAAAAAAAACAAAAGATAATTCTAGTTGTTAAATTCTGTAGGAATAATATGAATTTTATTTTTTAATCCGACATAATTTTTATTTTTAGTGGATGGAGGACACATTAATAATTTTCCTCGAGTGTGCAGGCCAGTAGACGAAATAAATATAGTTTTTTTTGTTTTTTTTTTTAGACAAAAACGGAGCGTCTACTCAAACACGGGTATCCACTAAGTAAAACGTCTGCTGAAATAATAATCCCCCCTATACATACATACACACGCACACAAGAGAGAGAGAGAGTAATAAAGAAATGACCAGATTGAAACATTTTTAAATTTGAAAAATCAAAGTAAACAATTTCCTTATGCTTCATTTAGACAATTTAAGAAGGCCGTCAAAATTTTAAAAGGTTTCTGTTGAAGGTAAATGAGCCTATTTTTTTTTTTTTTACCTATTCTCATATCGCAAATATATATATATATATATATATATATATTTAAGAAGCTCGATGGCATTCTTCGAAACACGGGAGTATTATTTCGGACAACAATCAAAACAAAAGCAGTTATGAACATCGATTTTGAAAAAGTGACTTTCGTCGTCTTCCAGTTCCAGTCTGTCCAACCAAAGTAAGTAAGGATTACCAATGTGGTCACATGATAAAACAAAAATAAAATTAATAAATAAAAACTAAAAAGCAATAGAAACTATATACCAGTTCCTTCTTTCTACGATTCACCAGGTGTAATGTTTTTTTAAGCATAGTTTCGACTGCGATGACTGTCTTTGGTATTTACTATTTACTTAAATAAATAAATAACATTTATGTGCGTTTTGCTAAGTCGAAGTTAAATTGTGGTTCGCTTAAACAATATTTAATTTGATACTTTTTAGTTTTTTTTTTTGTAATAGGAGATTACTAAAAAAAAAAAAAAAAAAAAAAAAAAAAGTGAGACAATAAACTGACTTTAAAAAGAAACTATATTTTTAAAAATATTTTTTATTAAAAAGAATTAAGTCACAGTTCTCTTGTCATGAAAGAAAAATATATTCACTTCCTATGAGAAAAATTTTTATGCATTTATTTTAAAACACTTATTTTTAATTTCAAGTTATTTTTAATTTCAAGTTATTCTTCCATTATTAATAAAGAAAGAAAGATGTTTTTATTTTTATGTATTTTTCCTTAGAGGGAAAAAGTTAAATTTCAACAAATAAAAAAAAATTAATTCAATAAAACATAACACACCACACCCACAAAAAAGACCCGATATATACAAAAGAAAATAACTTATTGATATATCGATACAAATAAATTCTTCTTCGTTTTTATTGTACTTACCTGACAACCTTTTTTGTGATGAAATCCAACCACTACAACATGCAAAATTGGATTCTGTTTTTTGTCACCAATATTATTATTGTTATTATTCGCGTTACTATTGCTTTGCTTGGACATCTTGGCGACTTCCTAGGACCTTAATATTAATTTTCAGAGGTTGTTTTAATCCAAAATTAATCCAAATTCGAGAAAAGGGCATCGAGCCACCCCAAAATAACAATACGTTACGAGTGTCGCCCCCATCTTGTGTATATGTCTTCTGCAATTTGCCTGACCGACTTCCGCCAATTCCCTTGTAACAAAAGCACTGATTGGTCAAAACTATAGCACGTTCTGTAGATTAGCCAATCAAAATGCGCTTTACATAAAACAGTCTGCATAATTTAATAACTTGTATAGGAAAGCGGAGTGACTCCACAAAACGAAGTATAGTATCGTAGGGTATACAGTTATTAAAGCTTGTCAATGATATCTATTTTATTTTTCAAAGCCTCCTTGTAAATTGAAATAATTCGGAAAATGGCTCATATTGAAAGGATCGATTTAAGTAAGGTGACTAAAGATGACCGATTGGAAAAATGAATGTTGACTGAGTAGTGTAGTAAAAAAGTAAAGTAAAGCGTTAACGACTTTTTTCTCGCAATTTTTTCAGGCGGAACGCCTTTTTATATATGATTTTATCTTGAATGTTTAAAAAATATCAGTCATTTTTATTTGAAACAATAAAATATACACAACAATATAGACCAGAGATAGCTATTTGAAAAAGTTGTTTTTTTTTACCACTACGTACTATGTTCAGTCAATTCAATATGTTTTATTTTGGTGCGTGTTTTTTTTTTTTTACTTACTTTTGTTTTGTATTTTTGTGTTTTTACTTTTTAAACTCGTTTTTTAAGAATTTGAATATAAAAGACTACATTGATTTTATTTAATTTTACAGAATTTTGGATAAAATTCATTATTCAATGTTGTTAATCTCTCATTTTTATAATAGGAATCTCTAGTCTAATTCGTTAAAAACTTTAAAAAAAAAGAAAAGATAAAGAGTAACTCTCTCTTCTTCAGCACTCTTCGAGTGCTACCCAGTACTTGAATACGACCTGACGCACGGTGGGGTCATCGGCGACTAAACCATTTCCCTTACCAAGCTTTTCTGGTGAGTGGGGTGGCTAGAAGACACTTAGCAGGATTAATAAAATAAAAACAAACCTATCAAAGGGCAAATGAAGCTTTTTGTTCTTAAATGCCCATCATAATGGATGAAGACTGGGCTCCATAGTCCATATGGCTACGCAGCAGAGCACGGATGACACAGCATCGCTCGGCGGAGGGCTTGCTTTTTATTGTTTATCCAATATAAGTCCCAAGAGCCACTCATGGTAGAGGGTTACAAAATGAGGTCGTTGCAAAGGCGTTCGTAGACTAAAGTAAAAAGTTTAAAAACCCAGGGAGGTGGGTGCACACGATATATAGAATCAACGGCCATGTGTCCATGCCCAAGGCGAATTTTCAAATTGGAGGACATTGCCTGTGGTCTGACTAGGAGAGGGATGGGTTCCGCCAGGTCAACTTGTTAACAACAATGAATAAATACCTCTCCGGCTTTCAGCTCAGATATGTAGACCGAATAGGTCAAATGCTCAGCTGTAGAGAGACCTTATGACTACAATGATGATAATGATGATGTGTCATCTTGCTGAAAGGAAAATATGTTATATATATATATATATATATATATATATATATATATATATATATAATAAAATATCGTTTGCAAACATACTTACCGGTAAGTAAGTAATTATTGAACAGCAAAGTAGAAATTGTAAATTTTCTTAACAATTCATTTCAATGTTTTTGCCCATAGTCAGTATTATGCCCATATCCACCTGGCATCAGTTCAAACTGACACTTAATCTATTTATAAAATTCTCTGACTTCCGTTAGTTCGTTCGTCCATCCCCCGATCCATCATACCCTCTCTAAAATAGTCATACATTGATCGACTGATTCAGATTTGGGAGAGAAGTGCAAAGTACAGTTGGTTTTACTAGGGTCCGTAGCTTAGTACAATAAATTTTCATTACTTTTTTTTAAATTAAAAATTTTATTATTTAACATACAAAATACTTCCACTAAAAACTACTTAATGATTAAAATAACAAATACCTATTTAATAAAAAATGCAATATTGTTTTTGCATATCTTTTCTTTAGGTTTTTATATATACAAAATCCCAGTTTCCAGTTGGCCTTGCGTTTGCAAGAACTATAAACAAATCACAAAACCAAACACTTTAAAAAGTTAGAATTTGACCCCAGAAAGAAATATTTATGCATGGCCAGTTCTATGTTGCATGCTCAAGAGTAAGAAATCCTAAGAATTTATTCTTCGCTGTTAAAAAGGGAAAAAAAGAAATCTTCTTAAAAAATATTGTTTACCATGAAAACCCTATAAAATTAAATTAAACAAATTATTAAACCGCGAAGTAGGGCTTTTGTCAAAGTATTTTTTTCAAATAAATCAGCTTTTTCAAATTTCATCGATTGGTTTGCAAAAAAGAACAAAATTTAAAGTATAATTCATGACAAAAATGTTAGCGATAAGTTCAGTAATGCTAAATGCTAAGAGGATTTCAACATGCGTCAGCGTGTTGCAAAACAATTCTAGTTTCTATATTGCAACTATTTTCCTTAAAGTTCGTATTTTCTTGACTTCAGTTAAAAAAATTTCCACTATATTTCAGTGAAATTCAAAGGAATTTTCACTGAGAGAGAACCGAAACTCTGATGTAAAATTTGATAGGAACAAATTTATTACATAGACATAAAAAAAAAAAATAATGAACAAAATAAAATTTTTACAAAATAGGCTTGCACAAAAAAAATTCTTTTGTGTGCCTTATTATTAACTAGGCAAGATAACCAGATCTCTCTCTTTCCATCTATCTATCTATCTATCTATCTATCTGTCTATCTGTCTGTCTATCTATCTTATATATATATATATATATGATAGATAGACAGGCGCTGGATAGAAACACGACTGCGGTTTCGACTGCCAAGGTCTTTTCAGGTGGTTAATACAGCATATTGAATTACCTCCCACACACCAAAACTTAAATAAAATATAATGCTTCACCGGAAGTAATCAGCTGTAGCTGGGGTGGAGTGAAAAAGATATTATCCAACCTCATATATATGTGTGTGTGTGTGTAATATCTTAAAAAAATATGCATTTCAAACTTCGAATACTAGAAAAACCTTGAGAAGGTACAACAAAGGTTAAAAAGGTAAAAAAAAAAAATAAAAAAGATACACCCATCTAATTGAAAGATGAAAAAACAGAACGGTTTTGGCAAAATTCACTCAGGCCAATTGGATTTCTTTTTAGAACATCGTTCAATTCACATGTTTCTCTTCAGTTTCACTTCTTCTTTTTTTTTCTTTCTTTCTTTCTTTTTTTCTGTGTGCTTCTTCTGTGAGAAAAAGCTCGGCTCATCCACAGGTGACAAACTAAAATAGCTTTTCCTGCTGGAACCTTATGTCTTCAGGTAGAAATTTCCATGTCTAACGGTTGAAATTTACTTTTTTTCTTAAGAATTGATAACAAAAATAATAAACACTGTTTAATAGTTTGTTTATTTTACACACTATTTATTTAATGGTTGGTAAAACATCGGCTAATTGCCAATTAATTCAAACTTTTAAAATAGTAAATAATAAGGATTTATTTTTAGTTGGTTCATCTATTTTAATAATTTAGTAAATGTTGATAAATTTATGAATACTTTTTCATATTTATTTCTTTATGAATTGGTAAATAATAAATATTGCATTGCATTCCATTAATTTATACAATTATATTAGTTTTCGGAATTCTGTAAATATAAAATTCTTCTTCTTAGTGTTTAATATTTTTCTTGTAAATTCTCAGAAACAAAAAAAATGTATAAATTATTAAAAATTCATTTTCATCATAAGTTTAGGCTTTTATATTAATAATAGCTGGCCACTCGTATTCGAGGATACACTTCTACTAGGGCGGCTAGCCAATCCCTATTGCAGAGGTTCGCTCAGGCACATCTGTGTTTGTTCAACACCTACAAGACCAACCTACGCTTTATACTGCAACTGAGCAGACCTTAGTTACAGTTTCTGGGAGAGAGTGTGTTATCTAGCATGATGAATAATCTCTAAACAACGCCAGCACACCCAAACTCTCGGTCACGATGACTTGTGACTTCGTGCTAGCACAGCTATCAACAGCCCCTAAGTGTTTCGTCAACCCAATTTCACTCAGAAGGCTTAGGTTAACCTGTGGTATGGTTTTCAGGCACTTTCCAGGCCGATAATGTCAGAAAGTCTCCTTTCTGACAAATCAACCGTACTGAGATTCGAACCCGGGTCTCATGGTCAGAAAGTGAACGTTCTAACCACTCGGCTTTTTAAAGCAATAAACATTGTCTAAGAGAAAAGCGGTGTCATGGGAAAATCGTCCTTTTGATACTCCGTTTTTTGGGGGTTTTTTTGTTTTGTTTTGTTTTGTTTTGTTTTGTTTTGTTTTTTTGCGAAGATGAAGGTTCAAGTTTGCCAAAAATTGTTTCTGACTAGATCTTAGCATACGTTTTTGTTTTTTAGTTCATTAAGTCAAATACTTTCATTTTTCATTGAAAGGAAGCACTCTCTTTTTGCAGGTACGAAAGTGCATGTTTGCCAAAAAATACATTTATTAATGAATAAATGCTGAAAGTTTCATTAAAATCGGATAATTCTGCAATTTTTTTCATATCTGGGGTTTTGGGGTTTTTTTATGCATAAGTTTTCGAGGTGTCACAAATATTTTATGACTTTATTAGTGACAAGGAATAAAAATTAAATTAACAATCAATTCAATAAAGTCTTTAAATTTGATTCTAGTTGATTGTTAATAAATTTTTGTATGAAAATAGTTTAAAAAAAACTTGTTGAATGTGTAGAGCTTAGCCTCTACATGCCAGTGGATCAGAACCAATGGCCGAGTTCACTACGTCCTCATTGGACAATAAATAAAACATTTCTAATTTACATTTTCATGTGTTAATTGTAGATTTTTGTGCAAGCTAAACACAATCCAGGCTCCAGACGCAAGTTTTACAATAATTGCTTCTGATTGGTCAATATATCTCAAAGTCGTAACAATGCCTACGCACACGTGTTTAAACACAAAATACCGCCAAAATCTTGAAATGTGTTCGCGAGCCTCACACGTGACTAAGAATGCAAATAAATACAATGCACGAACACGAATTTATGATATCAGTGAGCTTCGTGACGGATAACCAATCGCTAAACTACTCCGCGTCACTTATACTTTTGAAGTTGCAAAGTTTAAATTTATTGACACGAAACAACTCCAAAGCACTCACTCATCAATCACTGGATTCAATCACCATAAACAGTGGAAGTTCTCAACCATAGAACTTATATTCATCCAGCAAACATTTCAGTTGATTCTCTAACAAAAAAATTATTACGGTCAAAGAGGGACAACTTCTTAAGCAAACTTAAAATTCACATCAGAAAAATATTACTACACAAACTGTTTAATATTACGTAAGTTTACAAACCTCAATCATACTTTGTATGCCTTGATTTGTTCCTTTGTATGACTTCCTATATATAAAATTCTATTGTTTGTTATTCAAAAAAAGAGATTTATTATTATTTCTCATGTTGTTCTGATTCTATGTGTGAATATTGAAATTTTGATGTTAGTGGAAATTGTTAATTTATCACGCAGCCTATTTCTCAACAATTATTTACCCATATGATTAACACATCCACTACAAATGCAATGAAATATCTTGACGTCAATAGTTAATTCAATTTTCATCACTTAAATTTTTAAAAAAATCATTTCACCCCAAGCAAGACTAAAACGAAAACCGCTAAGACGCAAGAGGTTACTGAGTATTAGAGAATATGAAAAAAACATTATTAAGGAGAGAGAACAGATTTTGTTTTAAAGAAAAGAACAAAATAATTATCAGTATCTATCGTCTATGACAGTGTTTCACAACCTTTTTAAATAATGGTAGACCTAGGGGCAAATGAAAATATCACTGTACACTTAGCAAGATTTTTAAAGGTTATAATAAATTTTTATCTTATGAAAAAAAAGCATAAATAAAGAATGTTAAATACAATGATGTGAAGAAAAAAAAGGTTAATATTCATTTATTCAAATAAAGGAAAATTTTAAAAAGTTAAATTAAAATGATATAATTACTTTTTTTAAAAAATGAATATTAAAACAAAGTATTCAAAATAATATATAATCGAAGAATAATTTAAAATTACAGTGTAACCCGGATATAAGAGAGTTGTCGGGACCGGAGAAGAAGTCTCTTATATCCGGGTTTGGTCTATTTTGTTTAGGTAAGTATGGCTCTAATTTGGGACCAGAGAAAATCTCTCCTATATCCGGGTTACACTGTATTTGAAAAACAGTTTAATATTTATTTATTCAAATATTAACGTTGTACCATTACTTCTTCCACACACACGCATATTTATGTATGCCGTTTGGGTACCTCGACGTTGTGTAAAAATGGTTAGCTTGTCTTGCTAGATCAATTACGACTGAGTAGTGAGTTCAATCCTCACTGGTGCCACATCTAAGCCGGGCTTAGAAAATCACTATATGTATGCCGTTAAAATATTTCGCGGCACATTTAAGAGGTACGGCGGTTCTATGGCAATATAAACCGGTCAGAAGGTGGCTAAGAAGACTAAAGCATGATGTAGACTCAGGGTTGCCCACCAGAAATAGATAAATACTCCGATATTATGTGACTATTAATCAGAACAGCCTCTCTAAGCTATACCAAGGAGTTCGGTCTTCTTACTACCAGTCGAAAGCAACAACCAAAAACTGTCAATCTATACCCTCATATTGAAAAATCGCAGCTACTATTCAGTTAGATTGTAGTGAACAAAACAAGATCTAGATTTAAAAATTCAAATGCTAAGCACTAACTCATTGATTTTGTTAGAAATTAAAAAAAAAAAAAAAAAAAAAACTCGAATTTACAAACTTTGCTTAACACACTCGCAAAAGCGAACCCAAAACAAAACTCGTGAAATTTCACACCTTGATGCGAAATGTTTTTCGGCCAATAGAAAACTAAGAAACATTTAAAAACAAAATTCAAATAATCTTCAATTCTCAGAAACAAATTCTTTTACGGACCTTTTCGCGAGCCGACGCGAAGTTTGTTCGTCGTTCAATGGAAAGGCCCGAATCATATCCGGGAGTGAATTCCCAAAGGACCTTTTCAAGCCACACAAACAAAATAAAAGACGGGTAAGTTCGCGTGTCACCAGAGAGAAGGAGACGAGCGTGTTAACAACTCCCTTGACAAACGTCAAGCGAACGTTATTATTATCTCTACCTTTCTCCCTCACTTCTTTTATTCTTGATAAACGAACGCAACATTTTAAGACTGGGCGATTACTTCAAAGATATTCCTACCCTACGATAACGCTCATACATACATGTGGGATCTTCCACAACAAACCAGCCTTACCTCTTTTTAGGAAATGCACTCTTCCTATCTGGTAAATAACATCCTACTTTCATACAAATATAACAAGTATTCATTGATCAATCACCTCCAATCTAGCTTGTTGATTGGTCAGTTCCGACCAATCAAACCGCCTACACGCGACCAATCTGTTTTCCCGCTCATATGCTGGGAGCCTCACGACCATTATATAAACCCAACACGTGTAAACTCCCTCGAGTTTTCTTTTCATTCATCTCTCTCGCACGTCTAATTCCTTGCTACCAAGTGCCAAGATGTAACCTTCAAGAACTCCCGTCTTAATCATTGCTGGCCAGACGTTAAAGACAATTACCAACATTCTTCTGAACCTTTACCAACTTTACAACTCACAATTCCAAACTTTATTCTTCTAAAATACAAGTTTAATATTACTTCTTAATATGAACTATTACCTAATCAAAGGGACACGACTCTGTCCTACCTTTTCAGTTCGCATGCATGTACATCAAACATTAATAAATTTAATAGTTATGTTTTGAAATCATTCCGTTCAATTTTGTATTTTATTCTGTGTGCTATTTACGTCAAATATAAATTGCATTGCGTTCACGCATTATCCTTAATCTCACCTTTCCTAGCCAAAGTTAAATATTAACTCAATTACTGCAATAATGATGACCGCGGCGTTCGTCGTTCGACGTTCACAACAACAATGGTAATACAACCGCTACATATTTGGCGATCCCGTCGGAAATAAACAATAATGGTAACCCCTTTCGCTACATACATACATACATTCATCCACACATACGTTCCTGTCTACGTATATATAAACTCATTCTTGCAAGGACTACTCTGAATATTTTGACCTTGTATCAACCAAAATACATTAATTTTATTTGTAGAGACCTTAATTGATTTATATGTATATAAATTTTTTGTTTCACTTTACAATTTGATTTTCTTGTTTTATATCCCTTTTATGGTGGGCTATCTAACTACCAAGGCCAAATCAAACTCATCTGTTTCAACATTCATACAGTTCACTATAACTGATAACCCACTATAAGATCACCAAAAAGTTTAGACAGTTAAAGCATTATGGCCACGGAAGAAAGAACTAGTATACCATATCCTAAACAAATATAGAAAATAAACCCTCTTTCCAACACAATTACTTATCCACATGCATATCATATTAAAACACGCCCAAACTTTATTTTCTGCCCAATAACAGACAATATTTACAAAAATGACAAAAAGATTCCACAATAGAACGTACACTATTTAAATCAAAGTGTCTATTAGTTCAAAATTAGCATCACCGTATGAAATATTTGATCAATCAGAGAACACTAAAACCTCACAGATTTCGACTTTCAGAAGAGATGACTCCAAGCCGTTCAAACACAAGACTAGACGTGGCTACATAGCAAGCGCATGCCAACAGAAACGTGTGTCGGCAAATTCAAACGAATTATTTCCAATTATTATTATTTCCAACAATAACAACAGGGATGGTCAGTGAATCTTCGCTGACAACCAGAACCCTTTCTCAAACACAGTTTTTTTTGTTTTGTTTTGTTTTTTATTATGAACCAACTATGTAAGTCTTCTTTCAATCCCAGATTTGACTATAGACCAATTACCCAAAGATTTTACCTCAACTAAATGCTATTCTTACTCCTTTTTGGCTCTTTTGAATTCATGTACGTATGTTTGTAAATACAAATGATTTATTTAACTAGAGTACCTATGTTTTCTTTATTTTTATTTTGTTATTGTTTGGAATTCTGACATTCGGGATTTTTATATAAAAACCTGGGCAACAAAATTTCCTACACAGCAAACAAGGGGTAAGCAGTTAAGTTCCACAAAATCAAAAACAAAGACGGACACACTTGAAGAAGAGAAGAAACACAAGGACTAAATGAAATTTGACGGGTTTAATGTACAGAAAAGGTTGTATGCGCAATAGGTAAAAAGAAGCCTTGCAAATATCTATGTAATAAATGCGAATGTCAGTGTGTCACACTTTTTCATCTTTACTCCTAGAGGCCATAGCCCAACATATCATACCATTTTGGAACCAGGCTGACTGTGAGCAAATTAAAAACATTGTTGGATGGATCCAAACCCGCAATCCTGAAATGTTGTATTCCAAACTTTTCATTACTGCGATTGTTTTCGAATTCCGCCATCTTGGCTTCTACTGATAAAATAATTAAAGGAACACAAATCTCTAACTTTCAATAGCTCATGTTGAAATGAAATAATTCCTGTTCTCAAATTACAGTGTATCAAAATAAAATTGTCCGTGTTTTCAACTTTACTCCTAGAGGCCGTAGCCCAACATATCATACCATTTTGGAATCAGGCCGGCTCCGTGAGCAAATTATAAATATTCGGGGCCGAATCCAGATCCGTAATTTTGAAATTCTGGATTCTCAAGTTTTTATTACTGCGATTGTTTTTGGCGATTTTTTTACGTGAGTTTTTGCAACAATTTTTTTGTACGATAACAATTTTTATAACTTTGAAATAAATTTGGGAATAATCGAAATTAATTGCGAAATCCAGTGAAAGTCACCCATAAAATAAAAATAATTGTACGGAAAGTAAGGACCAACGTACATCAAATAATCTTTAAATTAAGTCACATCAGAAGAATTATCGTTGAACTTTTAAAAGGTAAGCTTAAATATTAAAGTAATACTCAAATGCAGCGATCAATTTTGAGTTCTGCAGTTTATTGTTGCCTATCACATCTACTCCTCCCTACCTATTGTGATGAAGGCCCGATCAAGAGCCCTCCACAGGAGGTAGCTTAAATGCCGTCTTTTAAGCTAGTAATTTATATTTGCGGTCTTAACTTTTAGAAGAGTGTCCAAGGAACTAGTGGGCTTCGTAACTTCTGCATTTCATTAACATTGGAAAGGACGAATCCAATAAACCTGCGGTCACTACGGCTATCAATTGCAAAAGAAGTTTTCGGCACCGAGTTTATCACGTGGTCCCAAGAAAGACAGCAGTTAGCCAATCAGAGTACTGGATTAGTTCATGGTTGAACTTTGAAGAGTTATCTCCCTTTACTATCCCATTCAAATTCTTATAAGTTTTAAACCCTTTTCTACTCATTTTTCTTTTATGTATTCCTTTTGATCGTGTAAGTAGTTCAGATTTGTTTATTTAAAGTTCCATAAAACTTAAATAATCGTAAGCTTTTGTTTCTATTTGATTTCGTTTGATTTATAGCGTGAAATTTTTTAAAGTGGGGGTCAAGATTCGAAGAATATTATTACGTTACAAGCGAGGACATACCTTGTTGGGGAAATGCATTTTCGTTATACTTTAAGCAATAAGTAATATTTTTACAAAATCTAGTTAATCAATCTATAAACTTTCTACTTTTTTAAACAAATGTCCTGGACAGATATTGGATTTTAAAGAGATTTTTAAATTGTTTTAATTTCTCTTTTGTCGACATCAATCTAATTACCTGATTGAACACTGGCGGAAAGGAGTTTCTTTTTTCTTTTTTTGATTTAAAAATGTCTGAAATCTTTATTTAAAAACGTAAATCTATTTTTCTTTATTTACAAATTAACTTTAGACTATTATCTTTCAAATAAAACCAAAATTTAAGTTCAAAGAATACATTTTAAATGATTCTGTTTCATGCTTGAGTACAATTTCCTTATCTCTTATACTTGTATGGACCCGTTTGGATTAGAGACACGTGCTGTTTATTTCCTGCTAGAAGAATGTCCAACTACAAAAACAATGGCGGACTCAAATTGAGTACAACCGAAGATGTAAAGAAGACAAACAAGACCGATATATATATATATATATACATATATATATATATATATATATATATATATATATATATATATATATATATATATGTGTGTGTGTGTGTGTGTCAACAAATATATGTATTAAACAACAAATTTACAAGTGACAAAGACATTAACATTTGTGTTTATATGTGGACGTAAAGAGTTTGTATTTTGGTGAATGTTCGTACGTACGTCTATGTGTGTATAATGTTCACGGCGTCTTCCACAAATGGGAAGACGCGGATCTCTACGAGAGATTACATTTGTAAATGTGTCCGCTGAAATGCAACGTGAAAAAGAGAACGAGGCAATAAGTATTTATAGTGTAGGGAGAGCGACCCCTAGTGACAATTAGGGAATTAAGGAGGAGCTAACTCCAACATACTAAATTTGTGATAACTCATCTGATAACTGGAAAAATCCCAGCCTATTATTCAAAAAGTCGGCAAAATCCAGGATTCTTAAAATAAAAAATTGTTGGGGATCAAATGGCCTCAATTCAATCTCTACCATTTTTACATTCAACAAATGTGTCAAGAAACAATAAATAACAAGAGAAATAACAAATTCGACAAATCAATGTAATAACAGAACTAGATTTTCTTTTATCAGTGACAAATGTCATACAAGTTGTGTTTATGTGTTGCATTGAAATTATTATTGCATTTAGATTGTGTACAACTGATATGTTGTTACGCAAAAGTTTAAATTTTGTTCAACATCTTTTCCTAGTTTTTTTAAAAAATAGTAATGAAAGTTTTGTGGAAAGAATGTGTGTTGAATAAATTGTTGGGTGAAAGTTGTGTAAGTTTAATGAATATTAAACTGTGTATGTTAAAATTAAACATTTTCTTCAGAGCTAAATTTTAAGTGTAAATTAGTTTCCAATTCAACGTTCATTCAGAAGTTGTCCCTCTTTGATTGTAAACCCTTGTTTTGAAGATGAATTTGAAATGTTGAATATTGCAATTTAATTTCACTGTCATGTGTTTGATATTGATAAAGTTTCAATGAACTCACCAGAGAGAATGAATTATGATCACTGTGCGAGTTGGTGAGTAAGTGTTTATTCTAGAGGCTGGAATTATGTCCAGAAGTAACTTATAATCTGAAAATTATGAGACGTAAATAATGAACTCACTGGCGAGAATAATTTATGATCCCCGTGTGAGTTAGTGAGTGAGTGTTTCCTGCGCAGGCTTGGATTATGTTCAGAAGTAACTTTAAGCTTGTGACGTTAATTCAGGGGGCGATTGATTGCTTGTAATCTTCTCACCGGCTCAAATGTTCTAGTGTGTCATATTTATTTAATTTTTAATTACGTGGTAGACTCGAGAGCGCGTTTTCACTTTTTTGTATTGAACATGTTGCGCATAGGCGGAAAATATGACCTTGGCATTATTGGACCAATCAGAATATGTCAGTTGGTGAAACTTGGTTTGGAGCCTATATGTGTTTAGCTTGCAGAAGGTTTTAGAACTTTACACGTGAAGATACACAAAATACAATTTTCATATTTATTGTCCAATCAGGACGTTGCTAAATCCCAAAATTAAGGAAACTTAGGTGTGGTCCACTGAAATGTAGAAGTTAGATTTTATTGGGGATGTGCAGAATTTATTAATTATGCTTGAAAGAATCAGAAGGAATTTGTGTAGGTTGCGTGACTTTCTGCATCCACAACAAATAAATAAACGAAATTTAAATACGATTAAGAACAAGACATATTCAATTAGAAACTAATAAAACATTTATATACAATTCAAAACAATATACAAGCAGGATAATTGGTATATGTTATGTTGGCAAAATGTGTATGATCTTTTAGGTTTCAGAATGTCTCTCTTTGTAATCGTTCGTTCATTTGCAGTTCGTTTTAGATTTGTGTTGGTATTAGAATTGTCAATATTAAGTGTCTTTTTAGTAGGAGTTCTTAAGGAGTGATCTACCTTTGACTGTAATGTTTTTAAGGTCGTTCGCACATTGATGTTTACTTAATAGGTAGTGAATATAATTCACTTTAGATAAGCAATGTTTGAGAATCGATGTCCACAGTGTTGGTTGATTTTAAATTGTGAGTGAGTCAGCGTTGATGTACCTTTGCGCGGTAAAATCGTGATTTCGAGTGACGTGGAGTATGTTGGCAATTTCTCTGTGGGCGTTCGTCACTGACTGGTTGGGTCAGTCGGCGTCTTCTTTTATAAGTTCTGAAAGTCCGAAATCGGCTCACTTAAGTTTTGGCGCAATTTCGCTTTGCACGTGAAACTTTCAGATTATTGTGTCGTTGACCAATGAGATTTATTGGTTCGTCTAGTACGGTTTTAATTGGTTGAAGTTTTCCGTACGTAGGCGTAAGATATAGACTGTTCTGTTACTAGGGGTGATAGATAGGAAAAAGACGAGTTTACAATTCTACAGTCTCATATATTGTGGGTTACCCAACTTGATTTTACTTAAAACTGTTGCTAGGGGACGTTCCTTAAGACCATGAATAGGAAATGATATTCTCGCCCGTTCTCTTTCCTCCTCTTACAACTCCGGCTATAAGATGTAGTGACACGTGGTAAAACAGTGTCCCCCCACTGGGGGAGGTTCACTTCACTTTCAATGTTTTATTTTTCTCTCGGACGTCTCCCGCACAAACACATTTCCAGTTTAAATATTTTCTATGTAATTAGAGTTTAAATGTTTTTTCTTTTATTGTCATTCTATACTTTTGTACGTCCTGGGTATGACGGTAAACTACATCCGCGTCCTGGGTATGATGATAAACTACATCCACGTCCTGGGTACGGCGATAAACTGCATCCAACAGCAAGGTCTCAGATAATGTTTTCAGAAAAATAATGTTGCCAGCTCTAAGTTTTTGAAACAATAATGTTGCCAGCTCTATGTTTTTGAAGCAATAATGTTGCCAGCTCTAAGTTTTTTTGTAAAAAAGTAATGTTGCCAGCTATACGTTTTTTTGTAAAAATAAGTAATGTTGCCAGCTCTAAGTTTTTTTGTAAAAAAGTAATGTTGCCAGTTATACGGTTTTTTGTAAAAAAGTAATGTTGCCAGCTATACGTTTTTTTGTAAAAAAGTAATGTTACCAGCTATACGTTTTTTTGTAAAAAAAAGTAATGTTGCCAGCTATACGTTTTTTCGTAAAAAAGTAATGTTGCCAGCTATACGTTTTTTCGTAAAGGAATAATGTTGCCAGCTATACGTTTTTTTTTAAACAATAATGTTGCCAGCTATACATTTTTTATTCCATACAAAATAGGCATTTAAAATTCATATAAACTGGATTTGGCATTAAATAACCCACAGTGGTTGATATGCCATAAAACCCAAACAAACAAACAAACAAACAAAAAATATACTTTTGTTAATACATACATTATCGCTTGTTTTATATACTGCTTTGTGTTATTCATTTATTACTCGGACTCACTTTCGAGTCCGCAATAATTGTTACGGAAAAATATACCAGGAGACGTGTTTTCTAAACATAAACACAACTAGCATTTCTGTAATAATATAAAAAGAAACAAATTTAACATTGAAAATTCAATGAATTCTTTATTCAAATTTAATGTCAAATTGAGACAATAATAATGTTAATATTATGTCCACTTTATACGTAATGATGTACAATATCCATTACATACGCACCAATGTCAAATTGAATCAATAAACATAATAATGCCATTATATCCAATATATACACTTATTTCATGCTCAAAAGTTTATGCTCCATTTATATATACATAATTATTTATGACGTCATATATTAAGAAATGGACAAAGTCCGACAATTTATTTATTAAAGACATTTTTTATGTTTAACGTTCTTTTTATAGATACAAGTATTTAAGTAAATGCTCTGTTTATAATAAACAGTATTAAATAACATTTACCGGCCTGAATGTCCGAGAAATTTTCATAGAAAATATTCGTCCTTTGACAGGATTCGAACCTGCATGACGGTTCCGTATAGGATGCAGGTTCGAATCCTGTCCAAGGACGAATATTTTCTATGAAAATTTCTCGGACATTCAGGCCGGTAGATGTTATTTAATACTGTTTATTATAAACAGAGCATTTACTTAAATACTTGTATCTATAAAAAGAACGTTAAACATAAAAAATGTCTTTAATAAATATATAATTATTTATATATACATAATTATGAACAATCAGTTGAAACGAATGCATGACAATGAATACTATTTACATTATTCGGACTATTGTCCTCATCTTTGTCGCCATATTTATTACAACGTATAATATATATATATATACATATAATATATATATAATATATATATAATATATATATATATATAATATATAATATATATATATATATATATATATATATATATATATATATATATATATATAAAATTTGGTAATATTCAGTACTTCAACTCTGGTATTTTGTTGACAAACCCATATATATATATATATATATATATATATATATATATATATATATATATATATATATATAGTACAAATATACCTTTTGTCATTTAGTTGACTGGTGTTACCTTCAGCATCCTGACTCCAGAGTTTTGTAGACGGAATTTCCAGCAATCTCTTCAGCAACTGACTCAATACCTCTCTCTCACGCACACACACACTCACACACACAAACACACACACATATATATTCAAGCATATTTGGTTCAATAATCTAGACATATTATGCCTTTTTATTTTTATTTTAATCCTCCCAAGTTCACAAATCAATTTCTTAGTTGCTGTACAAAATTGATAAAAAAAAAAAAAAGCTGTAATTAACCATATGATTTTTATTTTCCCAAGATTAATGACGTAACTCGAAATATCAAAGTTCGCGGTTTTAAGCACTAACGATAATCCATGGCCCAAAATAGCGGATTTCGTTTTAATTTTTACAAAACTTTATATTTCTGATTCTTATGTAGGTTTCTGCGTAGAAATAGAAAAAATCAATTGCAATTAATTTCTTCTAAGATTAATGACATAACGAGAAGGATCGATGTACACGGTTTTAAACACTAAAGGTTATCAACATTTCAAAATGTCGCATTACTTTTTATTTTTTACATACTCATTTTATTGCTGATTCTTATGTTTAGAAACAGAAAAAATCAATTAAATTCTATATCATGTAAGATGAATGACATATATAGAAGCATCAAATTTCGCGGTTTTAAACATGAACGGCAATCCAAAGCTCAAATTGGCGGATTTAGTTTTAATTTTTACATAACCATTTTATGGCTGAATCTTATGTATTTTGATGCGTAGAAACTGAAAAAATCAATTACTGTTAATTTCATGTAGGTTTAATGAATAAGTTCGCGGTTTTAAGCACTAACGGTAATCCATAGTTCAAAATGACGGATTTCGTTCATATTTACACATACCCATTTTATTGCTGATGCTTATGTAGAAACAGAAGAAATCAATTACAATCAATTTCATGTAAGGTTAATGACATAACGAGAAGCATCAACATTCGTGGTTTTAAGCACTAACGGTAATCTAAGTCTCAAAATGCCTTATTACTCTTTAATTTATACAGTGACATTTTATTGCTGATTTTTCTGTAGTTTGATTCGTAGAAACAAAAAACACTCAGTTACAATCTATTTCATGTAATTTTAATGACTAGAAGCATCAAAGTTTGCTGTTTTAAGCACTAATGTTAATCCAAAACTGAAATTTGCGGATTTCTTTTCAATTTTTACATACCCATTTTATTGCTGATTCGTATGTAGTTTGATGCATAGAAACAGAAAAAAAAATCAATTACAATCAATTTCCTGTAAGTTTAATGACATAAATGGAAGCATCACCATTCACGGTTTTAAGCACTAACACTGTAATCCAAGGCTCAAAATACCGTATATCGTTTTAATTTATACGTATCAATTATATAACTGATTTTTATGTAGTCTGACGTGTAGAAACAGAAAAAAATCAATTACAATCAATTTCATGTCTGATTAATGACATAACGAGAAGCATCAAAGTTCGCGGTTTTAAGCACTAACGGTAATTCATGGCTCAAAATGGCGGATTTCTTTTGAAGTTTTACATTTCTATTTTATTGCTAATTGTAGTTTGATACGTAGAAAAAAAATTCAATTGCAATCAATTTCATGTTAGTTTAAAAACATCACTAGAAGCGTCAAAGTTCGTGGGTATAAGATCTAACAGTTATCCAAGTCTCGTTTTCATTTTTACATAATCATTTTATAGCTGATTCTTATGTAATTTGATGCATAGAAAACAGAAAAATGAATTAGAATCACTTTCATGTAAGATGAACGGCATAACTAGAAGCATCAAAGTTCGCGGATTTAAGCCCTAACGGTAATGCAAAGCTCAGTATGGCGGATTGCGTTTTAATTTTTACATAATCATTTTATAGTTGATTCTTATGTAATTTGATGCATAGAAACAGAAAAATGAATTAGAATCACTTTCATGTGAGATAAACGGCATAACTAGAAGCATCAAAGTTCGCGGATTTAAGCCCTAACGGTAATGCAAGGCTCAGTATGGCGGATTGCGTTTTAATTTTTACATAATCATTTTATAGCTGATTCTTATGTAATTTGATGCATAGAAACAGAAAAATGAATTAGAATCACTTTCATGTGAGATAAACGGCATAACTAGAAGCATCAAAGTTCGCGGATTTAAGCCCTAACGGTAATGCAAGGCTCAGTATGGCGGATTGCGTTTTAATTTTTACATAATCATTTTATAGCTGATTCTTATGTAATTTGATGTATAGAAACAGAAAAATGAATTTAGAATCACTTTCATGTAAGATAAACGGCATAACTAGAAGCATCAAAGTTCGCGGATTTAAGCCCTAACGGTAATGCAAGGCTCAGTATGGTGGATTGCGTTTTAATTTTTACATAATCATTTTATAGCTGATTCTTATGTAATTTGATGCATAGAAACAGAAAAATGAATTAGAATCACTTTCATGTGGGATAAACGGCATAACTAGAAGCATCAAAGTTCGCGGATTTAAGCCCTAACGGTAATGCAAGGCTCAATATGGCGGATTGCGTTTTAATTTTTACATAATCATTTTATAGCTGATTCTTATGTAATTTGATGTATAGAAACAGAAAAATGAATTTAGAATCACTTTCATGTAAGATAAACGGCATAACTAGAAGCATCAAAGTTCGCGGATTTAAGCCCTAACGGTAATGCAAGGCTCAGTATGGGGGATTGCTTTTTAATTTTTACATAATCATTTTATAGCTGATTCTTATGTAATTTGATGCATAGAAACAGAAAAATGAATTAGAATCACTTTCATGTAAGATAAACGGCATAACTAGAAGCATCAAAGTTCGCGGATTTAAGCCCTAACGGTAATGCAAGGCTCAGTATGGCGGATTGCGTTTTAATTTTTACATAGCAATTTTATTGCTGACTCTTTTGTAGTTTGCTGCGTACAAACAGAGAAAATCAAGTACAATCTATTTCTTGTAAGATTAACGACATAACTAGAAGCATCAAAGTTCGCGGATTTAAGCCCTAACGGTAATGCAAGGCTCAATATGGCGGATTGCGTTTTAATTTTTACATAGCAATTTTATTGCTGACTCTTTTGTAGTTTGCTGCGTACAAACAGAAAAAATCAAGTACAATCTATTTCTTGTAAGATTAACGACATAACTAGAAGCATCAAAGTTCGCGGATTTAAGCCCTAACGGTAATGCAAGGCTCAATATGGCGGATTGCGTTTTAATTTTTACATAATCATTTTATAGCTGATTCTTATGTAATTTGATGCATAGAAACAGAAAAATGAATTAGAATCACTTTCATGTAAGATAAACGGCATAACTAGAAGCATCAAAGTTCGCGGATTTAAGCCCTAACGGTAATGCAAGGCTCAGTATGGCGGATTGCGTTTTAATTTTTACATAATCATTTTATAGCTGATTCTTATGTAATTTGATGTATAGAAACAGAAAAATGAATTTAGAATCACTTTCATGTAAGATAAACGGCATAACTAGAAGCATCAAAGTTCGCGGATTTAAGCCCTAACGGTAATGCAAGGCTCAGTATGGGGGATTGCTTTTTAATTTTTACATAATCATTTTATAGCTGATTCTTATGTAATTTGATGCATAGAAACAGAAAAATGAATTAGAATCACTTTCATGTAAGATAAACGGCATAACTAGAAGCATCAAAGTTCGCGGATTTAAGCCCTAACGGTAATGCAAGGCTCAGTATGGCGGATTGCGTTTTAATTTTTACATAGCAATTTTATTGCTGACTCTTTTGTAGTTTGCTGCGTACAAACAGAGAAAATCAAGTACAATCTATTTCTTGTAAGATTAACGACATAACTAGAAGCATCAAAGTTCGCGGATTTAAGCCCTAACGGTAATGCAAGGCTCAATATGGCGGATTGCGTTTTAATTTTTACATAGCAATTTTATTGCTGACTCTTTTGTAGTTTGCTGCGTACAAACAGAAAAAATCAAGTACAATCTATTTCTTGTAAGATTAACGACATAACTAGAAGCATCAAAGTTCGCGGATTTAAGCCCTAACGGTAATGCAAGGCTCAATATGGCGGATTGCGTTTTAATTTTTACATAATCATTTTATAGCTGATTCTTATGTAATTTGATGCATAGAAACAGAAAAATGAATTAGAATCACTTTCATGTGAGATAAACGGCATAACTAGAAGCATCAAAGTTCGCGGAATTAAGCCCTAACGGTAATGCAAGGCTCAGTATGGCGGATTGCGTTTTAATTTTTACATAATCATTTTATAGCTGATTCTTATGTAATTTGATGCATAGAAACAGAAAAATGAATTAGAATCACTTTCATGTAAGATAAACGGCATAACTAGAAGCATCAAAGTTCGCGGATTTAAGCCCTAACGGTAATGCAAGGCTCAATATGGCGGATTGCGTTTTAATTTTTACATAGCAATTTTATTGCTGACTCTTTTGTAGTTTGCTGCGTACAAACAGAAAAAATCAAGTACAATCTATTTCTTGTAAGATTAACGACATAACTAGAAGTATCCACGTTCGCGCTTTTTATCAATAACTGTAATCCAAGGTTCAAAATGGCGGATTTCTTTTCAGTTTTTACATACCCAATTTATAGCTGATTCTTATGTAGTTTGATGCGAAGAAACACATACATCAATTACAATCAATTTCATTTAAGATTAATGACATAACTTGAAACATCAGAGCAGTTTTAAACACTAACCGTAGTCCAAGGCTCAAAATTACGGATTTCGTCTTAATTTTTACATATCCATTTTTTTTTTATTCTTATCTAGTTTGATGCGTAGAAACAGAAAAAACAATTAGAATCAATTTTTTGTAAGAGTAATGACATAACTAGAAGCATCAATGTTCGCGGTTTTAAACTCTAATGGTGATCCAAGGGTGAAAATTGCAGATTTAGTTCTAATTTTTCCATACCCATTTTATTGTTGATCCTTACGTATTTTGAAGCGTAGAAACATAAAAAATGAATTGCAATCAATTTCATGTAAGGTTAAAAACAGAACTCGAAGCATGAAACTTCGCGGTTTTAAGCACTAACGGTAATCCATTGCTCAAAATCGCGGAATTCTTTTTAATTTTCATATACTCATGTTTTTGCTGATTCTTATGTAGTTCGATGCGTAGAAAGAGAATAAATCAATTACAATCAATTTCATGTCAGATTAATGACATAATTAGAAGCATCAAAGTTCTAGGTCTTAAACACGAATGGTAATCCAAGGCTCCAAATAGCGGATTACGTTTTAATTTTTATATAGCAATTTTATTGCTGATTCTTATGTAGTTTGATACGTAGAAACAGAAAAACTCAACTACAATCAATTTCATGCAAGTTTAACGAAATAATCGAAAGCACTATGTTCGCGCTTTTAATATAACGGTAATCCAACACTCAAAATGGCGGATTTCCTTTTAATTTTTACATACCCATTTTATTGCTGATTGTAATGTAGTTTGATGCGAAGAAACAGAAAAACTCAACTACAATCAATTTCATGCAAGTTTAACGAAATAATCGAAGGCACTATGTTCGCGCTTTTAATATAACGGTAATCCAACACTCAAAATGGCGGATTTCCTTTTAATTTTTACATACCCATTTTATTGCTGATTGTAATGTAGTTTGATGCGAAGAAACAGAAAAACTCAACTACAATCAATTTCATGCAAGTTTAACGAAATAATCGAAGGCGATGTTCGCGCTTTTAATATAACGGTAATCCAACACTCAAAATGGCGGATTTACTTTTAATTTTTACATACCCATTTTATTGCTGATTGTAATGTAGTTTGATGCGTAGAATTAGAAAAAATCAGTTACAATCAATTTCATGTAAGATTAATGACAAAGATCGAAGGATGATTTTAATCACTAACGTTTATCCAAGGCTGAATACGGCGGATTTCGTTTTAATATTCACATAATCATTTATTGCTGATTCGTATGTGGATCGATGCGAAGAAACAGAAAAATCAATTACAATCATGTAAGGATTAATGACAAACATCGAAGTATCAAAATTTTCGGTTTTAAGCACTGACGGTAATCTAAGGCTCAAAATGGCGGATTTCGTTTGACCTTTTACATAGCCATTTTATTGCTGATTCTTATTGTTGTGGGGCTCTCCTCTTTTTACATAAGATAGACTCGTCCAAAGTATACTTATACTGTCAGAGAGAATACCTGCGGTTGAAATACGTTGAGAGATACAGGGTGGAGGGGGAGAGGGAGAGAGAGAGAGAGAGAGAGATTACGGCTTTACTTACAGAGACTTGTACATACACTTTCTACTAACCCGCATTCCTGGACTACTAATCTTCACTTCAAGTCTGTATTCTTACGTTTAATCCGCTTATTTTTCTATTTCAATTACTGGCGTTGTTTATTTATTTGTGCAGGATTCCATTCACGGAATCCACAACACTTAGTTTGATGCGTAAAAACAATAGATCAATTACAATCACTTTCCTGTAAGTTTCATGACAAATGTCGTAGCATCAATGTTCGTGGTTTCAAATATTAACGGCAATCCATGGCTCAAAATGTCGGATTTCGTCTTAATTTTTATGTGTCCATTTTATTGCAGATTCTTATGAATTTTGATCCGTAAAAACGGAAGATATAATTTCATTCGATTTCGTGTAAAATTAATGACAAGAAACGAAGGATCATCGTTCGCAGATTTAAGCACAAACGGTAATCCATGGCCCAAAATGGCAGATTTCGTTTTAATTTTTACACACCCAGTTTTTGCATATTCTTATGAACTTTCATGTGTAGAAGCAGAAAAAAATCAATTACATTCAATTTCATATAAAATTAATGACAAAAATCGAATGGTCAAAGTGCACGGTTTTAAGCATTAATGCTATTCCAAGGCTGATTTTATTGCTGATACTTATGTAGTTTAATGCGTAGAAACAGAAAAAAAAATCAATAACAATCAATTTCATGCTAAATTAATGAAAAAATCGAAAGTTCAAAGTTCGCGGTTTTAAGCATTAAGGGTAATCCAAAACTCAAAAAGGCGGATTTCGTTATAATTTACACATACCCATTTTGCTCCAGATTCTTATGTAGTTTGAAACAGAAAAAAAAAATTAATTACATTTGATTTCATGTATAATGAATGAGAAATATCGAAGGATCAACATCGCGGTTTTAAACACAAACGGTAAACACCAAGGCTCAAAATGTCGGATTCCTTTTTAATTTTCACATCCTCATTTTGATTCTGTTTCGTATGTTGTTTGATGAGTAGAATAAGAAAAAATCAATTACAATTAATTTCAAGTAAGATTGTTGACAGAAATCGAAGGATCAATTTCTAGGATTTAAGCATTAACTGTATTTCATGACTCAGTATGGCGGATTTCGTTTTAATTTTTATAAACCCATTTTATTGCTGATTATTAAATAGTTCGATGCGTAAAAACAGAAACAATCAATTTCAATCAATTTATTGTAAGATTAATTAAACAAATCGAAGAAACTAAGTTTACGGTTTGAAGCATTTACAGTAATCCAAGGCACAAAATGTCGGATGTCTTTTTAATTTTTACATAACCATTTTATTGTTGATCCTTATCTAGTTTGATGCGTAGATACAGAAAAAATCAGTACACTCATGTAAGGTTAATGACAAAAATCGAAGGATCAAAGTTCACGGTTTTAATCCAAAACTCAAAAGGCGCATTTCGTTTTAATTTTGACATACCCATTTTTTTGCTGATTTTTATGTAGTTTGATTCGTAGAATCAGAAAAAAATCAATTACAATCAATTTCATGTATGAGCAATGAAAAAATCGAAAGATCAAATTTCACGGTTTTAAGAATTAACGGTAATCCAAGACGCAATATGTCGGATTTCGTTTTAATTTTCATATGAACGTTTTATTGCTGATTATGATGTAGTTTAATGCGTAGAATCAGAAAAAAATCATTTACAATCCATTCCATGTAAGTTCAATGACAAAAATTGGCGGTTTTAAGCATTAACGGCTCAAAATATCGGATTTCGTTTTAATTTTCAGATTCCCATTTTATTGCTGATTTTTATTGTTATGGTCCAAGTTCCTTGTACCACGGTGATGGTCCAAGGTTAGAACCAATGAAAGAATAACACGAACACAGGTATAGAATACAAAGATATATTACAACAGAAATATAATACAAAGAAGTAGAAGTATTAGTAATGACTATCAGATTTGGTTAGAGTGAATTATATTGTCTCGACAAGTATCACTATTCCAATGTCCTTACAATATGCTCTCAATTATCTCTCCTCGTCTTACAATCTCCTCATACCTTTTGAGATGCACAGTATTTATAATGTCAGGAATAGTCCATTATTATTATGGGTAAGTTCCCATAACACGTATGTAGTTTGATGCATAGAAACAGAAAAATCTATTACAATTAATTTCATGTAAGATTAATGACAAACATCAAAGGATCAAAGTTCATGGTTTTAAGCATTAACGATAATCCGAGGCTCAAAATGGCGGATTTCGTGTTAATTTTTACATACCCATTTCATTG
Source organism: Acanthosepion lycidas (assembly GCA_963932145.1). NCBI lineage: Eukaryota > Metazoa > Mollusca > Cephalopoda > Sepiida > Sepiidae > Acanthosepion > Acanthosepion lycidas. The sequence continues at coordinate 40,396,790 of OZ010613.1, forward strand.
CTGAATATTATGTAGTTTGATGCGTAGAAAAAGAAAAAAAATCAATTTCAATCAATTTCATGTAAGTTTAATGACACAAATTAGGAGGATCAATGTTCGCGGTTTTAAGCACGAATGGTAATACAAGGCTGAAAATTGCGGACTTCGTTTTGATTTTTACATAGCATTTTAATGCTGATTCTTATGTAGTTTGATGCGTAGAAACAAAAAAAAATATCATTTACAATCAATTTCTTGTACGGTTAATAACAAAAATCGAACGATCAAATTTATCGGTTATAATCACTAACGGTAATCCAAGGCTCAAAATATGCTGATTTTTTTAAATTTTTTACAGAAAATTTTTATTGTTGATTCTTATGTAGTTTGATGCGTAGAAACATAAAAAATCAATTTCATTCTATTCCATGTAATTTTAATGTTAATAATCGAAATATCAATGTTCGCAGTTATCTATTTAATCACACAAGGTTATTTAATGAAAACAGTTGTTACCACATTTACGCCAAACGACTTAGCTAGGTTCAAAAACCTTGTTGGTATTTATATACTTTGCACACCTGTATACCTGATATAGTAAATATTGCTGACCCCTGTTTTCTTTATAGACACACCTTGACTTATTACCTATATGACTATTATTATTTAATTTTTCTTTATTATCTAATTTTCTTTTTTATTTCAGAAAATGATCTATAAAATTATTTTTAATAGAATTTTTGCTATAATGGGAAATGAAACAATAAATTTTTATCAGCTGAAATGGACTTTCGATACTTTAAATCAGCTGTACAGATACAGGTACGGTCAGATTTTATTATCGAATTCAATATTTTCTCTCTGAAATTAATGTTAACCAACCATTGTTTGTAAAAGTTTCAGCATATGTTCATGTAAATATACCATATGAATTTCAGCCTATGTAAAATGAATATGCTTTCATATCAACATATCTAATTTATAATTAATCAAATAAAGGTAAAAATAGGTGATACATTACTCCACTTACTTGTTTTTATCCGAAATAGATACTCCAATTTGTATATTTCTTGGATATTTTCCAAATAAATCAAAATCTAGATAGAGGGATAAAGAGCATAAAGCGCATCACGGAAATATTTATAATTAATAGAACGATGTATGATCCAATAAAATAGTTTTCTTCTCCCAAATATAGACTGGAATTTTAAAAAAAATCCTCCTAACCAATATTTTCAAAGATTTGATTTTAATCGAATATGTGGATGCGTGTCAGAATTTAAAATGATCAAGAATCTATTACAGCATGAATTTGTCCCTTGTTTTGCTTAGAGTATGAAAAATATATAAATAAAAAATATTAATGTTAAGAAAGGCTTACTATTGAAATGTTGCGCAGTTGTTCTGATACATTAACAAAAGTAAAAGAAATGTTGAAACTTTCAGAGCAATAGCAAACATATTGGTTTTGATAAACTGTAAGTTTGAACCCACTGGAAATGATTTTTAGGGGCGTTGTAAAAAGGAATTTTAAAATTGGAAATCTATGGTATAATAAGTTTCAGGTAGAGAAAGAATGGACTAAAAGTTAGCCTGCCTCCACTTTTTTTTTTAAATAATTGGAAGGTGCTGACTTTCTCACGCCCAAAGTACTGAAGATAATTTGGTGAATTTTAGGCATCTGACCAATTTGGTTCAACATAAGAATTTTTTTTTTATCAGAACAAGAGTTTATATATTCTATATCTGCTTACTTCCTATATGAAGTGAAATATTTGGGCCCAAAATGAAAGACATAATACATTGTGGGTGATTTTAAGGTGTAGGGGGGAAGAACTTTGAATATTACATTCTAGAGCAGATTTCATAAATTAACTGTATGTTCATTCTGGTTTTCGGGGAGCCTAGTCACAGTTCTGGTTGTACGCAATGTTTTTTAATAAAAAAAAAAAGTATATTAACTCGTGAACTAAGTTTCAGTCTTTGCAGTTTCATGGGTTAACTTGTTTGAGACTAAAGGTGTGCGAACGTAAATTAAAATCGTAAATTTTTCGTTCTATATAAATAAAAAAAGATTTCAACTGTTGCTTGACAGGCATCACTCATTTCTATTCTTCCTTTTCTAAAAAAAGATAAAAAAATCATACAAGGTAAACAACTCTTTCATTTTTTTATAAGAGTCGTTTCCCTTGGCAAAATAAACGCTGGATTGATATTTGGGGCATGCAAATTCTTCGTTTTTAATTAAAACATCTTGTTATAAATTAAATTAATTTCAGATTGGTACTAAAAATTATAAGTAATTTTTTGAAATAGATGTTGATTATTGACTTTTTTCTGCCATAAAATGATGTTTTATTAAATTATTCAAGTAGCAGCTCCCAACAGAAATCTTTTTTGAATTCTATTAGAATAATTTTCTGTATATTCATGATAAACAGGAGGCAGTGTTTTTTTTTTATATATGAATTGACTAGAAGCAGTTTTTAAAATAGATGCACCTATTTCCTCATCTGGAGAAAATTTGGGATAAACAACCAAAAGATTGATTCTCGGTGCATGTAAAAAACATCAGTATGAAAAGCATTAAGATTATTTTCTATTTAATTAATTAATAGTATTTTAGCTCTATCACTGATATTGAACACTTTCCAATAAGTACTGCATATACTTAACATATAAATACGATATATATAGAAATTACATATATATATATATTATATATGTATATTATATATTATATATACATATATTATATATATATTATATATATATATATATATATATATATATATATTATATAAGAAATACAAAATTACACACACATGTATATATATATATATATATATATATATACATACACACACACACACACATATATATATATATATATATATATATATATAAATATATTTCAGAGTAATTGATTTGTGAATGTAAAGGCTTGAATAGGAATGCTCATTGTTTTCTTTTTGTATCAGAAAATGACTAAGAAATAGTGAAAATAACAAACATCAATATTTTAAAATCACAAAATTGCAATTTGTTTTGGAAGGCTATGATCATTTAAAGTTTTGAATAAGCAATATTAAAAATGACCTCTGAATCTTCTCCCTTTTAATGCATTTTTGTCAGGGTCGTTGGTATGTCACTGAATTCATATGAATTTCCAAAAGCTTTTAATTGTAAGCCAGGAACATACATAAATCCTGTAAAGAAATGTCTTGTGTGGCAGTGGATAAAAATACCACTGGTTTGGGCTTTTGGCAGAGTCACAATTTAGTTTTTTGTTCTGAATTCTAATAAAAATACCTTTTTATAAAAATGTACAATTCCTGTGTTTGTATTGTCAGTATAAAACTATCCGCAAAAAGGTAGCAACATGTAAATATTAAAGAAACGTGGAGGTGACTTAATAAAATGGTTTTCCTATTGAATTAAGAAATTATTAAATTAATATACAAAAAAAAAATGTTCAGATATTTTATTTCATAATATTTATAAGATATTTATCTGAAAATAGTATCTATTGTTATCCCAAATCTTTGATATATTACGAAATATAGATATGACTTTGAAGTGGCTACTACTACATTTGCCACACCTACAGTTTTCTCAATTGTGATTGGTTAAAAAATAAATACTGTTTACCATAGGACAATTTACTAATCGCAGTCACCACACTGAATTTTTCTGCCGTGAATTTCACAAACATGCTTTTATTAGAAAATCACCAATTGGTTAATTTTTCATCCACTCATATATTTTCTGTGTTCGTTCAACTTTCCTGCTTTGTTTCCTGGAGCCTACCAATAGTTATATAAACAGTGTTTTGTTCCAAAAATAGACAGTAGAATCCAGCAACTCACATGTGTCTACACAGATTATTGATTCTACTCATTACGCACACACAGACACAGAACTTGAATTACATTTCACCATTTGTTTTCTGTGAACAAGCCAAGTTACAAACCAACACTCTGTTAGTTATACAAATAACACACAACTAAATTAACTGTATGCTTTTCTGAATGCAACATTCTATTTCAACATAGAACTTTCAACATTCTATTCAAGAAACATTCTTAATTACATTTTATCTTATTCATGCTAACAGATAAAGGGAAACTACTTTCTTTTCCTTAATAGTCACACATTACAAGATTGTTTTGTATTTGTTGATTTTAATGTATATTTTATCATTGAAACAAAAATCATTTTCTCATTGTTTTCCCTTGATTCAATAATGTATGTAAAATGCTCTTCAACACGCAGCCACATTAATCTCTTCAACATAATACACAAGCAGCATTTACAACTTGAATCAATTACAACCATATTAAAATATTCCTTAATAAATAAATATATTTCATATCTGAATTTTACAAATCCTCCAAAAACGTTTGAGAAAATAAAGACTGTGAAACACTAAATTCTTTAAAAAAAAAATTGTTTTCAGTGTAACTCTCAAATTTTAAGAGTTTTATATGAAAATTCTCTATATTTCATATTTATTAGAAATAGAATATAATATTCAGTTATCAATAATTAAGGAAGCCTAGCTGCAAGATATGTACTGAAAATCATCTATTAAAACTAAGTAATTATGGCATACTTTTTTATATATTAAAAGCATGGTATATTTCTTCTGTTTTAATAAATTATCTATAAAAGTAATTAAGTTTTCTAATTTTAAAAACCAACAGTAGATTTGTTCAAATTTTATATACTCTGCTAAAACTTTGCAAACAAAAAAAGCTTACAATCTCTATATATAAAAACAGAGGATGTCTGTGTCTGTCTGTGAGACACCTTTTCATTTGAGATCCACCCAACCAATTTTGACCAAACTTGGCACATGCATTGTACAATGTAAGAGATAGTTTCTTAGCATAAAAAATCAATGATTAATAAAACCAATCAAAAATTGATAAATTCAACTTTTTTCCCTCGATTTTGTTCAAATTCAGTATGTAGGTTACTTACCTCATGATGAGCTCAACGATACCTCATTTTTATTTCTATGCCACACTGTTTAGTAAAAAAACACGAAAAATGAAAAATCAATTTCAACACAAATTTTAAACTAAAGACTCCCTCAATTTTCAAGCAATCAAATACAAAATTCACTCAATTGTAGCCACCAAGGAGTTGATTGTTTAACAGTCATCTAACTTATAGTGAAAACTCAAATAAATAGTGAAAAATGGGGATTTTTACTGCTTTCTTTCTTATTTTTCGTTGATCTTTCAAACAATTTTCATTAAACTTAACAATTGCTTTATGAATGTACCCTCTTTTACATCTCTGGTAGCACACTGAAAAATTAAATTTCAAAAATTCCAAAATAATTTTGGTCTGAAGTGTGTCTTCATGTTACCTTTTTACCCCTTCATGTCTTTGGCTAACTTCAATTGAATAAATACAGACGACTTCTGTTATATCAGTAACTGCATTAATTCAAAATGTTTTTTAATGAAAGTACTTAAAGTAAATGAAGATAGACTCTGTTACATCTAAACATGATAATGTTTTTGCTCCACTCTAATTGAACACTTTTTCTGACTGAGCACCTGGGTATGACTGCTAGCGTTCTATAATTGAAGAAAAATATTAAAAGCCACTGTTAAAATTTGATAGAAAAAAACAGCTTGTGAAAATTGTTTGTCTTCTTAAAGAAAAAAGAAGTCAATAATGTCTACACATATTCAGTTCAGTCATGTGCCATGCATGATACATGCTTAGGCAATCGTGTATCTTTCAGTACATGACTGACGAGGCAGATTTTTTCCCGCAGTAGGTTGCCATTTCTTTCTGTGGTAGACCAATTGCCATCCAAGACTATAGAATCCAGTATGTCCTGCTATTTACCCATAGCTAGAGGAGAAGAAGAGGATTCATGTCTTTCCCAAGGGTATTAGTATGTAAATGAATGTAATAGATTTGACTGGAATTTGAACATGGCTCTCTGATTCCTCAATCTGAGCCATTATCCATTGCAACCAGGATGATAGCTTCAAATAAGTAGCAATGACAATTGAAATTGGGAATTACTTTCATGTATTTTATGTCATTAAGATATTTCATCAAAGATCAAAAAATATCATCAGATTTCTATATAAATTCTATTTTATCATTTATCAACAATTAAAAATCAACCAAAAAATTGTTTTAATTATAAGAAAAAATTTGTTAATATTTTCAAAATCCAAATTGATGTAATTTCACAATGAAGAAAAATATCTTGTGACAATATTTAACATGGTGTACGGATGAAAAGAGTTAAAGAATGATTTTATTTTTTTTAATCAGAAAGAAGAGACTCATTTTCCCAGGGCAATGAGAACAGATGTATGAATTCTGTTGAAAAAATACAAAATACAATTGTTACTGTCCAGCAAGACACAACTGGTAGGTTCAGGGGCCAGGGGCTCAAGTTGACTGTTGAAAGGTGTCAATGTCTATGTGCTGAGAAAATTATCAACCAAAATTTCCCTGAGAAAAAATTATAATTGTGAAAAAAGATTAAGCAATTGTGAAGGCAGGAGGAGACCTCAGGAAGACTGACGTGATATAATGGCTCTTCCCAAAGGAGGGGGGACCTTCCAAAATTGGAAATGTGAAACAGAGAATGAAGGAAGGATACTGGTTGAATTTTAGGATATTTGCCTAAAATCCTCTTATGCACCTTTCCCCATACCAGTTTGGAATGGACAGCCATAAATACAAGCACCCACGGGGGCTAAGAGAGTTGCGATCTGGAGTTGCGGCAAGTTGCAGTAGTCGCGGACAAGGAGTTAAGAGATTTATTTTTTACATTACACTGTTTTGCCAACCTAATGATAATAATAATAATAATTATCTGCTGAAGAAGAAAAAAAACTCTGACGATATCCTTGTGCCATCCTTGAAAGTACAATTGACAGTACTTGAAGAAATCCAGTTGTCAAGTCTGAGCATCCTTAGCAGAGTTAGCTGAAATTTTTGTTCCGTCGCCAAATATTAGAAACAGGTTGGAAAAAGAAAAAGAAAAAAAACTGTAATTATTTCTTTTTATTTTGATATGAATATCATCTAGTGGCTTATTCGAGCGTGGTTTATTTTATTTTCAATTTTGTGTCCATATTCAACTCCTTGGTTTAGCTTGGTTGAGATATCCCAGTAATAATTCTCTTGACCCTCTTATGATCAAAAATCACAACATGGATAAGAGAGGTCATAGTGGAAGAGGTCAGCTTAAAGTCTAGCTGCTATGCCAAACACCACCAATGACTGATGAGTGTGGGCTGATGGCTTGTTCTCCGATACCAGGATCAATCCTGACCAAAGACAGCAGGCTGCTTCCCCGGCCACGCCACAATATAAAACATTCATTTTATCTAAGAAAGCATCAATAATATTGTTTTTATTTCCTATGGACAATATGAATACTGAGAAATTGTAAATAAAGCAAGATATGATCATTTGTTATTTATTATCAGTAAAAGGTTTTATCCTATAAATTAATAACTGAAAATTTTAATTTCAATAATCATGTTACACTGATCATAATGTGCTTTGTAACATAAAACACCTGAAGTGCATAAATTCATCACAATTATTGTTGAGAGAGTCAACAGTTGAATCTGTTTACATCACAGATATTAGATTATTTGAATGTTGTAAGGTTCAAAAATTTAATTTGTCTACCATAATAAAAGGATAATCTATTAAAAACAAAATACATAATTGAATAATATATTGATTATTGGAAGAAATTGTTTAACCGAGTTTACAGCAAGGAGATTGTAATGAGAGTCATAACAAAATTTGAGTTTTCAGTTTACTTCTTTTAATTCATTAGTTTTATTAAGTTTATTAATTTAATTAAATTTATTAATTAAGTACATTATGTAATGAAAAGAAAAAGTCAAGATGAATTGACAAGTTCAAAGAGATTTCCTGGATCTTAATGATTTCTCATCTCAAAAATATAACTATTTTATTTTGCCTCCAAGCAGTCGCGTATAAAGGTGGGAGGGATGATGGGGCAGTGTCCCTGGGTGGCACATCCAATGGAGTATATTATTTTTGTTGCAACAAAGGCAGCAATAAGGAAAAAGAAACATAAATTTTGTTTTTTTATTTAGCAAATACACCTAAAATTAGATATTAAAAATGAATAAAATAGTTTTCATTTTAGTTTTGAAATGTCTATATTTGTCTGCTGGTACCTACTTAAATCCATCCTAGGTAAGGCAATAAACTACATCCAACAGCAAGGCTTCTGATCAGGATGCTTTCAGGAACTGGTGTTCCCAGGTCCATCTAGACCCGGGGTGGTAGCACCTGTTAGGGTCCCAGCTATGAGTAAATAGCTAACCTCCAAATTGGGGTCAAAATACTATGAAAATATAAAAATAGGTTTTAATACCAAAATACTTTGTAAAAATTATTACCAGCAATAAATTTTTGAAGAAAAATTATTACCAGCAATACAATTTTTTAAAAAATATTACCAGCAATACATTTTTTGAAAAAAAAAATTACCAGTGTGGCAGACTTCACCAAATTAATTTAACTTAGATTAGGAAACCAAACTGACGTGAAGAAAAAAGGATAATCCAAACACATCATTACACATAAAATTTGTATTTAACAAGATGTATAAACAAGGATGTGAAAGAAAGACATGCATTGAGTAAAACAAGAGTTGTCTCTCTTTAACTATTATTTGTGTTCCAAAGTTCACTGAAAGAAAGAAAGTTTGTGATAGTTTCTGGTAATAAATGTTTTCAACAGTTTTGCTGTGTAAGGAAAAGATTATGTGAGTGTAAGGAATATTCAGCATGTGAGTGGTGGTGTGAGTGAGAAGATTGGTGCATGGTTTCAACTGTCATGGATTCCTTTGGCAGCTGAAATCTCACTAATTATCTAAGAATATTTCTTGCTTATATAGGTAACCATCGGGTTCGAATCGCTGCACGAGAAGAATTATTCTTCCAGTGCAGACAATCTGATTGGTTGGCATTGACCAATCAGCGAGCAAGTTTTGGGAAGGATCAAGAAAGCTTCTGGGATCTGTTTCTCCCAAAAGTGCACAAAATTGACTACATAAAAATAGAGTGATTACAAAATTGTTGCATTGCTGTGATTTGTAAATTGTCTATTACAAAGTAGTGTTGATTTATTATCCAGTGAATGCTTGTCATTGTATGATTTGTTTTTGTGCAATTATGTATGTATGTGTGTCATGTAGATCATCACACCAGCAATAAAAATTTTGTCGGCATTAAATAACTAATTAAGGTTGATATGCTGTGAAACAAAACAAACCAAACCAAACCTACTTAAATCCAAAGTATCTTACATCTGTAAGAAGTCTAAGATTTTGGCATTAGTTCTTTCATTTTGATTTTTCATGTCTGTGAACTGGTAGTGAAAAGAAAGTTCAAAAGATATAAAGGGTAGGTACAAAGATAGAATGTCATAAAATCGAACACTACTTTTAAAAAATTGTTGGCTATTATTGAAACTAACAGTTACATTTTCATTCATGTATAGTCAACTTCTTTCAGATTAAAAACTGAAAAACCAAAGAAAATTTTATATCAACATAAATGTAAGTATTTGTAAAGTGTTGATTAGTACGTTGGGTTGATCAATTATAGAATGTACTGCTTCTCGAGTTTTGTGGTCACCAATGTTGAATGGGTTAAATAGATAATGCGGCTGCGTGTTGAGAAGGTAATCAACATTCATACATAATACTTAAAACATCAAGGAAAAAGATCAATGAGAACCAATTTTGTTTAACGAAGAAATATGTATATTAAATTCAACAATAATACAAAGTAGTTGCAATATGAGTGAAAAAGGGAGAAAAAAGTAGCTTCCCCTTGACTAAGGAAATGTCTTAAAGAAGATTTGTCTGAATAAAATGTTCAGAGTTCAGTGTTGAAAATAGAATATTTCTTTCAGAAAATTGTTCAGTAGTTGCAACTTACAAAGTTGATTTAACTTGGTGTGTCCACTGAGAAATGGTGGTGTGTCACATAAAGTTCTGTAGTGTGTATGTACGTGCGGAGTGAGTAGGATGAAATAAACGAGCGAGTAAATGAGAACTATTGTCTCTGGGTACCTCGACTGTCGTTCTGAAATTACTACTACTGGTTTTTTGGAATGCATCCAATATTTATACTGCCTGGGGTGGCTCCCAGCAAAGACGCTGTAGTACATTTTTTAATATACATGAAAAATATCTGATTGGACGGAAAATGGACCAATCAGCGATTTTGTAGCAAAGCTTGTTTTTGAACAAAGTGTAGGAACAAATTTATTATGGTGGAATGCGATAGATAAATTGTCCTGTTATTTTTTAGTATGTATTTATTGACCAATTAGAATTGGAGAAAATGTAGACGTGGCACTATATATTTTTCCTTTTGTTAACTCTAAAGAAATTTAAAACGCGTTTTAAGAAAAAAATAAAAATCAATTGCTCGCAATTTCTTTTATTAAACTTTGTTTTATATTTAAATTAAAATTGTATTTTTTTTAATGTAATGTGAAATTTTAAATTATTTTCTTTGTAGAAGTAGAGATCTTTCTTTCAATTGTAGGGGCCGTTGGATTTTCTCGCCCAAATTCTGGGTCAAAATATAAATTGAATGTTGGTGTTCTTGTCCTGTTGAGAATCTTACTTTTTTAATTTTATAATCAACCAATTCAAAAATTGATCATTGTCACGCTGGCATCGATATTTCTCTTTTAGTGCAATGAAGAAGGTGCCGCTGTATGATTAAAAAAAAATTAAGCATATCTTAGTTTAAGTACAAAGCTTGAAGTATGTGACACTTAGTGAGAATCAAACTCACTATTAAATAATGGTTAAACGAAATTCCACCTAAACTGAAGGGTCCCCAAAATTTTTACCACAGAAATATCGCAGTTATCTCCCCTTTACACGTCACGTGACTCGGAAGTTGCCAATATGGCGGCTAATATCATGTACTCGTATTATTGAATTGCTAAAAAAGTTTTATTTATACGAATCGTATCGTTTGATAACACACAGATTGTAGAGATCTTATAAGTGTCTCTACTTGGGCCGTAATGTAATCTTGGGCCGTTCATATCCGAAATTATCTGTGATGATTTGCTTTTGTTTGTTGGGGTAAAAAAGCAAAGCACATCGAGTTTGATAGTGATTTTTTTTTTTAAAAACTTCTGTAAAAGTCAAAAATCTCTCGGTACTGTTCTCTGTTTGTTTGATTTTTGTTTTTGTAAATTTTAAAATCCACATAGACATGGTTTCTCCGGTGGTTGAGAATAATCACGATGTCAAAAAGGAAAGACAGGCTTCTTCATCAGAGAAAGAAGAAGCACAGTCTGTTTCTGTTTCCGAACGTAAGAAAGAAAGGCCGAGATCCCCGCGACGTGAAAGATCTAGATCCAGAGAACGGAAAAGTCATAAAGGACGACACCGATCAAGAAGTCGAGAAAGGTAAAAAAAAAAAAAAATACATTCTTTATTATCACTACAGACTTAACGTAAATTCATTTATAATATTTATCTTTTTAAAAAGAAAACTTTCGTAAACAATGCTTTTTGAAAAGAAGACATTTTAAAAATTAATAAATTTCCACGTGCCGAAATGTATAATTTAAAATTATTCTCGCGTAAAAATGTCTCCAAAGTTACTGTTAGTGTTACTGTTATCATTTGAAAATAATTTATATTTTCTATTGATCAATTAATTAACGATTCATTGATTGTATCAACTGTGATTGATAGGGGAAAGTTTTTTCGGTAGTCATGAATGTGTACTGTAGCCTAAAATTTTTTTTTCTTAAAGTCATGATCTTTTTTTTTTTTTTTAGCTCGTAACACCTTGATTTTAAAATGCAATGTCAAGCGATCTATGAAATGCTTTGGTAAATTTGCTTTTTAACGCCCGTGCTAAGCCTAAATATCTCTTAAAATTTTCACAAATCGTCATAATTCTGTGTATGTACATGCTGAACTCGAATTAACAATTAAATTATGAAGAAACCTACCGTTTTGTAGTTATCGACACCACGTCGAAGGTTAATAAATTTACTGTGACTTCAAGGTGGTCATTCTTTTATCAACTGGACGCCACCCAAAGCTAAAGAACTCCATAGCTGGTGGTAGGGGGGAGAAGTACTTAATAATGCCTTTCCTAAAGGCATTTATTTCTACAATGTCAACACTACCGACTAGACCAGAAATATGTTTAAGGAAATACGAAATAAACTTTCTGATATTTAGATTTAGGGAAACCTTTTTTTAGTAACCCCTCCTGTCTTATTTACATTATTATTTCGATGTACATCTAACTGACTGTTTGTTACGTGTTATGCACACAATCTTCAGATGGGTTGGCACTGGTCTGTTTAGTGATATGGGCATTTATACCCCTTCGGCTAGCTAGCACATCTTACATTGAGGTTAGCTGGTGAATGCATATAATGTGCTCCCCAACAAAAAATGATCAAGGGAGGAAATTGCCTTATTTTTAGTGAATATCCATATCAGTTTTTTTTAAACACTGTGTACTTTTATGTCTACCAGTCTGTGCACGGATCTGCTCTCTAGATGAACCTGCTAAAAAGCATGGTAATTCAGTGGCTTCTCACACAAAATGGGTAACAGGTTTCAGACCCTGGCGGCAAGGACATTTTCTTGGGTGCATAGGCTGGTAGATATAATGCGCACTGTTTAAAAATGGGTACATCTACTCAAATATGGATATCTACTAAAAATGATGTTTGAAGATATAAAAATACAGGAGCAGACACTAAGAGCAATCCTGAGTAGTGACAGTCTGTTTCATGTAATCTTCATGGTCTGATGATTGAATTCAAGCATGAAACAGCCTATCACTATTTGGTTTTGATCTCTGTGTCCACCTTTAGATTTACATGCACTCTATCCTGAATATATTGATCACTTTTACACCTAAAAATTTTGCATAACTTAAAATTATAATTCTCCAGACACAGAACGACCGTAGGCGCGCCATAAAAATATTCTTCACTGGGAACCAACTAAAGGATGACCGTAAACATTAGCCTTGAAATGGATACCCTTTGAAATGGATACCCTACCCAACCTTAGCAAAACCTCTCAGAGGATGATGAATCTACTGATAAGAATTAACTCCCTGACCACTTAAAGAATGAAAATAGTATAGCCACTCCCACAATAACAAATTCTGTAAAAATACACGCAAACCGAGAGATAGCTTATTCCTAAAATTTCGCTTGAAGATGAAACGTGACTAAACACCTCAATCCAACTTAATTTTATTAATTATTTGGATGATTTCGGCTCACGTTTTTGAAACATGAGAACTCTTATGTAGCGAAGGAATCATATTTTTAAACAAAAAATATTATTATAATATAAGCTCTACTTCTGTATGGAGCACTGTTTTTTAAAAATAAAAACAAAAATACTAAGGAACCCCGGATTATGCACCCAACGTGTTCTTTTCTATTTTCTGCATACCTGCACAAGGATACATATATATATATATATATATATAATTATGAAATGGATTAAGTCTGACAATTATTTAATATATTTTCTGTTTATACATTATTTTTAATAGATACAATTTATTTAAGTAAGTGATCAGTTTTTTAAAGGAACAGTATTAATTACATTTACCAGCTTGAATGTTTGAGAAATTTCTTAGAGAATATGTACTTCTCCAACAGGAATCAAACCTGTAACCCCAATGGAGACCATCATTTGATCTTATTTGTGGCTGAATGATTAACTGTACATCAGATCAAATGGTGATTCTCTTTGGGGTTACAGGTTCGATTGCTGTCAGAGAAGCACATATTTTCTACAAAATTTCTTGAACATTCAGGCCGGTTAATATAATTAATATTGTTTATTTCAAAAACAGAGTGTTTACTTTAATAAATTGTATCTATTAAAAATAACGTATGAACATATATATATATATATATATATATATATATATATATATATATATATATTGTTTATACATTATTTTTATAGATACAATTTATTTAAGTAAATGCTCCGTTTTTTAAATAAACAGTATTAATTACATTTACTGGCCTGAATGTTTGGGAATTTTTGTAGAAATTATGAATTCTCTGACATGAATTGAACTTGTATTCCTAAACGGAAACTGTCATTTGGCTTGACGTGCTGTAAGATAAGCAACTGGTTAGCAATATTCAAATTATTGTTTATAAACACAAAATCTTTGATTTTTCTCTATCGATAATTTTTGCTTATGAAACATATCTTAACGTGAACAATGACAACATATACTGAAATGGATTAAGTCTGACAATTATTTAATGTATTTTTGGTTTATACATTATTTTGTAGATACAATTTATTTAAATAAATGGTGTGTTTTTAATTAAACAGTATTACATTTAAAGACCTGAATGTTTGAATAACTCCATAGAAAATATGCATTCTCCAACAGGAATCAAACCTATATGGAAACTGTCATTTGGCCTGTGCTGTACTCATCTTGGTACTGACCATTCTCAATGTTGCTTAACTTAAGTGGTTGTACAAGAACTGGTACATGAATGGTGTGTTTTGCTTTTTTATATGTTTCTTTGTTTTATTTATTTCTATCATTTTAATTTTGTTCCCCTTTTATTTTCTTCAAGGCTAAAAAGCTTGGCTCGAGACAGACATCGGCATCGAAGTCGGAGCAAAGATCGTCATCGAAGTCGCAGTAAGGAACGACATAAGGGTAAAAGACATAAGGAGCAATCCCACAAAGGCAAAGATAGAAATAAAGATGAGTGAGTATTTTTGTATTTCTTGGGTCTCAGAACCACCCGACGTGATGAGTGAGAGAGAGAGAACGAAATGAGATCTGGGCATCCTGGGCTTGCAAGTCCTGATTTTATATGAGTGTTTACAACCAGCTAGTTTTCTGGCTTTGTAGCAAAATTAAAAAAAAAAATAGTTACAGAAGTTTTTATTATTTGCATTTATGTCCAGTAAAAAATCTTAAAAAGTCAGTTGTTTATCATCAAATAAATGTTGATATATCATTTATTTCTACCAGCTGAAAGTGTTTTAACAGAAAATGGAAAATATGACAAAATCTGAAAATGCATTGGAATAGCAAAAGATGCCTCCCAAAATAATGTACAAAGTTTTAAGAAACAGGAAGATTTTTTTTAAAAACGAAGAAAAAGTACTTAACTGTTATGTAATAGCAGTTTTCCTATATAGCAGTGAATGCTAAACAATCTCTTTATCCATCCTGGGTAAGACGATAGACTACATCTGTGTTCTGGGTAAGACGATGGAGTGCATCCAACAGCGGGACCTTTGGTTGGGAGGTTTTGAGTGGCGTGAAGCCCCCTCTTGGTTGCAGGTAGTCTTGGGTCTGCCCTGACCTGGGGTATTGGTACCTGTCGGGGTCCCAGTTGTGGGCAGGTAGTTGGCCTCCCAAAGAGGGTTTAAGCACTATGAAAGTATAAAAATAGTTTTTACATTTAGTACATTTTTGAAAAGAAAAAATATTACCAGCAGAACATTTTTTGAAAAGGAAAAATATTACCAAAAAACAAAAATCTTGTCAGCATTAAATAACCCACTGAGGTTGGTGTGTCATGAACCAAACCAAAGCAACCAACCTCTTTACAAATGAAGGAGTGACTTGAGGAAGAAGAAATGTTTTACTGAAGCTTGCTGAGAATACTATGAACTGAACAATTTCTAGATATTTAAATTTTTGTACTTGGTTGATTTTGGTATAGTTAATAATACAAAAAGTGCATTTTGCAATGGAAAGATTAATAAAGCTATTACAACACAATCTTAGAAATAATTCACTACATACCACTGCACAAGCTAAAAAAAAAAATTATAATGGGAGTTGTTTTCTGCTAAATCTGTTTTTTATTTTTTAGGGTAGACTATTTTTTTAAAAAAATAAATAAATAATCTGATAATAATTCAGTTGTTTTGGTAAAATAATGGTGGGGACATTTTTTTTCCTGTTCTTATCTGAAGAATTCTTATTGTTTTTTTTTTTTTTCGTTTTTTTTTTTATATTTCTGACAATTGTAACTATTTACATTATTTACATTGTTCAGTTTATTGTCCTCAACTTTATTGTTATATTCACATTTCTGCTGTTGTACAGCCGGCTTTCTTCAGATGGCATACATTGGAATTTCAAACCAAACCCCAAATTTCAATGTATATCATCAGAAGAAGGCTGGAGTGTACAATGGCTGAAACGTTGTGAATATGGGCAATATAGATGAGGACAACAATGTAAATTGTGTAAAATCTTTTTTTTATTTTCCCAAAACTTTTCGTTGTTCCTATCTGACCAATTATTTTCCATTCTGTTCGTTTTTACTGCAGTTTCCAACAGTGAGTTCTTCATTGCTCAATAATTTGACAATGTCTTTTTTTTTTCCCTTTTTGAGATTATATATTTCACAAATTATGCTTTTTGCTATTTCCAGGAAGAAGGTGAAGTCAGAGAAGAAGGCTTCCAAAAAAGTCCCCTTATCCTTGGAAGAGTTACTCGCAAAGAAGAAGGCAGAGGAAGAAGCATTAAGCAAAGTGAGTGACCAATTTACCATTTTTCTGTTCCTTCAAGGAAGGGACTAGAAAGACCTGGGAAAATTTCATGGTTATCATATTTGAATTTTCTGATGAATCTTAATTCTTCAGTTAATGATTTAAAAAGTTTTTAGCAATTTCTATGACAATAAAATATCTGTAGAAATTCCCCAATCACATCACTAAATATTGACTTTAACAACTTTAACAAAATATTACAATAACAATAATAAATACGAATGGTGGTTGTTATTTTAAGAAGTTGGGTACAAATGAAAAAAATGGTAAACAACAACTTTTTCCATTTCATTGAAATAGCTATTAAACATTTCTATCTTTCCTTATTTCTTTCTTTCACTTCTTTTCTCACTGAAACCGAGTAGCGTATGTCTTTTGTTTTTCTAAGTAATCAAAACCATTACTTATGAGGTATTGGCAGGAGATGTTAAACACATTTATCTTCTCTTCTTTTTTTCTAGCCAAATCCCTGTGTTATGAACATTTCTCTTAATAATAATTAAAAAATTATTCAGCAGACGATTGGTGATCGTCTTACTCAGTTCCAGTTATTTGATACAGTGCATCTGAAAAATGGTACTCTTATATATATATATATATATATATATATATATATATATATATATATATATATATATATATTTGGTTGGATATCTCTGATATTGAGCACTTTCTAATAAGTACTGTG
>OZ010613.1:40416580-40431580 GCA_963932145.1 Acanthosepion lycidas
TATATATATATATATATGTGTGTGTGTGTGTATGTAATGGGCACATGGATGAGTGGTTAGTTCATTCACTTTTCAACCATGACACCTTGGTCCTGTTCTCACCATGTTCAATTTGTTAGGAAGGTGATATGTTAATGAATTAGGCAGTTACAGAATTGGAATGTGTTTGGAAAAAGCAGCACATTTTGAACAGCACATATAACAATTAAATAAAATTTTCATGTGTAATTATGCCTCACCCTGTATATTAGTGCATCTTTGAGAATTGTCTACCCTCCCACCCAACCCCCAAAATTAAATCTTTAAATTATTTTTGCTACCAATTTCAAATCATTGGATTCCATTTTGTTATCCAGCCGAAATTCCTGACGAAGGAAGAGCGAGCTGCTGAAGCCCTACGGAAACGTGCTGAAGCTGTCCAACAACAGCAGGCTGCAATCCAAGTAGAGAGAAAAAAACAGTTGGAATTTCTGAAGACAGCCAGAGGGGACTTTTCAGGTTCGTTTTTCTTCAGGTCTGTTTACCTTTTCAGCATCTTGCAGTGCGTAAGCGGTCACTGTGCAAGTTCATAAGTCTTGTGATGCAAGACAGGAAGTGCCTAGCACCTCTAACCTTTGACCTTCCAATTTGTAAGGTTATAGTAAACCTTGGAAAAAAAGCATTGAAAATCTTGGCTTTAATCACTGACCTCTGTTGCTTGTGCAAAATATGTAATTACTTCAGCCACCAAGCATATTCATCTTTTTTATATCACTCGTTGCATAAAATTTGGTGTTGTATTTAAAACTGAGAGGGGACATAACTCCATCTTAAGGTGGCATGTGCAGCAAATAATTCTTACATTGGCCACACGTGCACCACACTCTTATGTCCACCCTGACCCGAGGTGGTAGCATCTGTTAGGGTCCCAGCTATGAGCAAATAGTTGACACCCAAACTTGTGTAAAAATAGGTTTTAATACCTGAAATACTTTGGAACAAAAAAAAGAAAATATTACCAGCAATAATTTTTGAAGGAAAAATTATCAGCAATACTTAAAAAAAAAAAAAAAAATTACTAGCAATACAAACAGCTATACATTCTTTGAAAAAAATATGACCAGCTAAAAGTTTCTTCAAGGAAAAATATTTCTAAAAATAGACTTTTGAAGAAAAACATTACCAGCAATAAACATTTTGTCAGCATTAAATAACCCATTGAAGTTGATATGCCGTAAACCAAACCCTCATGAGTTGACTTGTTACTTGTCATAATTAGTGCTGTTTGTGAACATATTGATAATGATATAACAACTAAAATACAACTATTTACTTCAGACAAATTTTAGTAGATAATATGAAAATGTTATACAGGAGTCACGGCAAAGAAAGACTCAAAATTCAAGATTCTCCATAGGAGATCATATATTGATGTGTGTCTAAAACATTTAATATGTGTATGATATATTTAATATACATACGAAAATAACAACACAGCCAATATACATTTTTTTCATTTAACCGTTATATATGACATCATTTTGAACTGATTCCAATATTGAAATTGCAGATAAACTCTCTGGAGTTCATGTTCTGCTGTTTTTGTTCAATTACTTTTAAATGTATTTATTTCTGATTACTATAACTATTATATTTAATGGCTGCATATATTTGAGTAGACATTTTTGTTTTTATAGAGCAGTGTAAATGGTATCTATTGGTCTGGGATTTTGAGAGTATATGCTAATTTTAACAGAAAATAGGAATTGTCTTAAAAAAAAAAAAAAAAAGAAAAAAAGAAAAAAAGAAAGCAAGTTTAATTTGCAACTTCTTTGTCAATTTAATCCTGTTGCATTTTAAGCTATTATTAGAAAACTGATTTTTTTTTTTTTTTTTTTTTTTTTTTTTTTTTTTACAAATATTCATCCAATACAAGGCTCAAGAGCCACTCAAGATAGAGAATTACTGAATGATATTGTTCTAAGGACATGCACAGACAAGCAAGAGATGCATATTATGAGCATATGTAGGATAGTTTTTTATTTATTTATTTATTTTTTTTTTTACTAATGTTCACTTAAGAGCCACCCAAGGTTGAGGGTTACTGTATGGAGTTATATTAGCAAAGGAAAGGACAAGTATTAGGAGCATGGAGCTGGAGTAAACTTCAAAAGGAACCAGAAATAGGGATAAACCTCTACTCCTGTTTAAAAGACTGGGGTGGAGTGTGAACCAGGTGATAAGTGCACCTAGGCATATTGGCAAAGAAAGAAAGAAAAAAAAAAGAATAAAATTAAAAAAATAGTGAATAAAATTTCAGAGTTCAGGCAAAGACATTAGGAGTACAGAGCTGAAGCAGACCCTAGAAGGAACTGGAAACCCAATTCTAAACAGGAAACCTGGGATTAATCTCTATCCCTCTTCAAAAGACTGAGAGGGGTGTGAACTGGACAATAGGTGAACCTAAGTAGCTAATTGGATATTAGAATGGAAAGGGGAATTGACATGAAGAGTTCAAATCCCAGCCTAGCCTTCAGTGTTCACTTTTGCACAAATGCCCTTGAGAAAGGCATAAATCCATCCCTTCTCCCCACAGCTATGAATCAAATAGCAAGATAGACTGGACTGTCTATCCTTGGATAGTAGCCAGTCTAAGGCAGAAAACTTTGAATTACAAACTGTGGAGAAGGCAACAAGAAACCACTCCATTATCTCTCCCACAAAGTCATGGTATTACACAGAAAAGAAAAGGTATCTGTCCACAGAAGGGACAGCTTTTTAAAAAAAAATTGATATGTAACAGTTGGGTTATCTGCCCTTCCATTCATCGCATGCTATGTTTGTGGTAATGTTTGTGCATTGAATATTGCAGTCATATCTAGTCTTGTATTTCCTGCTATGTATTTAGTGATTCTTGACAATATCCAAAGAAGAATATGCAATGTTATTTGTCTTGACCTGGCATCTCAGCTTCAGTCACTTTCCCACTGCCATAATGTAGCTTCACTCTGCTTTCACTATAAATATTTTCTTGATACTTGTTCTGATAAGTTTTTCTCTTTGGAACCTTGAATTCAAATGTAGTTCTGGATTGGCAGCTAGGTCCCATCATTTTACAGTTGAAATTGTTAGATGTAACCATAACTTTTGATGCTAACAGTTTTCTTTTCTCTGACATTTCTCACTTATGGAACTCTTCTCCAGCTTCTTGCTTTCCAGTTAACTTTGATCTTGAAAAATTTAAATGCAATGTCAATCATCATCTTCTTTCCCCTTGAACCCTGTTCTTTTTTTGAACTCTCTCCTTAATGATTTTTCTTGGATTCTTTCACTCTCAGTAACCCTTTGCATCTTAATGCCTATATTGCTTTGCTTGGGATTCATTTTTTTTTTTTATCATGTGTATCAAATTATTTCTTTTCATTCTTTAGTTTGTCATAAATTTTCTTCATTTCACTTCAGCAAACAACAAGAAATTACCTGGAAAATTGCCACCTGTCCTCAGTCGTGTATTTTCTGAAAAAGATCTAGACAATGGTAAGAACCTTTTTTTTTTTTTTTTTTGACAATTTATGACATCATTTACTTTCTTTCCCTTACACTTTAGTCCTGGGTATGACAATAAACTACATCTGGCAGCAAGCTCTCTGATCAGAAAATTGAAGGCTTGAGGAGCATGGAAACACCTTAATTGCTGTTGTTTTCAGGTTCACTCTGACCCAGAGTGGTAGCACCTGTTAGTGTCCCAGCTATGGGCAAATAGTGAACCCCCAATCAAAAACAAAACCATTTGAAAGTATAAAAAATACGTTTTTATAGTAAAAATACCAGCAATACATTTTTATATAAGAAATTACCAACAATACATATTTATAGTAAAATTACCAACAATATGCAAATACTAACAAACCAATCAGTTTAAAATCTACCAAACAACCAACATGAAATAACTTTCATGACATTAATCCATATAATATCCTACAATTTCTTAAATCAAACTGTATTCGAAAATATAACTTTAACAAAACTACAGCATAAAATACATTATCGGCTCTAGTAATTATGTCCGCACAAATATGTATATGCACAAAATCTGAGTATCATATTTTTATTACTTCAAAGCTCCCAAGGAAATTTAAATTTCTGCATTAAATGACCCATAAGGTGTTGATATGTCATCAAATAGAAAATCAGTCAATTCTTACATGTGTGCTTTGCAAGAAAATAAAACTAACAGGATTTAGGTACAAATATATAGTTTTATTTATTTATATTTTTTGCCTGAATTTCTGGAATGTGGAGTTATTTTTGTTTACATGCAGAGTATTGTCCTCATTTTTGTTGTCACAATGTTTAGGCTATTGTGCATCCAACCTTCTTCAGGTGACATAGTAATTTGGAGTTTGGGGTAGTGCAGACCTATACTTAGAAAACTGGGCAAGCAGTAACTGAACAGGAGTAAATAACAAAAGATATTCCTACAGTAGATTGAGACCCCCTCCCTGTAGATTAAATACAGTTCAGTTTGAAATTCCATGACAGTTTCCTGCATCAAAAAGCATTTGAGGAAGGCTGTATGATGCAACAGCCAAAACATTGTGATAATAGCAACAAAGATGAGGATAATAGTCTGAGTGATAAATAATGATAACTCTTCAACCTAGAAATTAAGACATGAGGAGATCAGGTGATAATAACAACCAAGATGAGGACAATAGTCTGAATGTAAATAACTCCTCATACCGGAAATTCAAACAATCAGTTGATAGTAACAACAAAGATGAGGATATTTGTCCAAATGTAAATAACTGCCCATCCCAGAAATTCACACAGAAGGTGATCAGGTGATAATAACAACAAAGATGAAGATATTAGTCTTAGTGTAAATAATGATAACTCCTCATTCCAGAAATTTAGACAGAAGGTGATCAGGTGATAACAGCAACAAAGATGAGGATAGTAGTCTGATTTAAATAATAATAATTCCTCATCCCAGGAATTCAGATGGAAGGTGATCAGGTGGTAATAGCAACAAAGATGAGGACATTAGTCCAAATGTATATAACTGCTCATCCCACAAATTCAGACAGAAGGTGATCAGACGATAATGATAACAAAGATGAGGATGTTAGTCTGAAATGTAAATAATGATAATTCCTTATCCCAGAAATTCAGACAGAAGACGACAAGGACGATAGTTTGAATGTAAATAATGTAATTTTATTGCCTGAAGTTAAAAGTTTGAACATCTGTTTGTCTTTCTGACATTAAATGTTCAGGACCTGCCACATACCACAGATCAAACAGATGCCATCTATAGGGCTCAATTGTCTAGATTTGTAGCTCTATAGCCCTGGATAGTTGTCTGGTGTTTGGTTAGTTGTTTTGAACTTGCAGTATACCAAGAATGGAGGTTCTTCATTTGTTATGCATGGAGTCGTTGGTGCTAGTGATGTGGCCTAAGGTCAGGAAATACTGGCAGTTAAAAAAAAAAGTTTAGGAACCACTACTCTAGAAATATGAAGATTAGACACGAGGACCAGAGACCCTGTATTTATTTTTCTCTTTTCCAGGCCGTGACCGATATGACAAAGATGGTAAACGTCGAGATCGAAAGGACAAGGAAGAGGAGGATCGTAACAAATTATTGGACATGAAGGACAAAGAGAAAGAAGTAGAAGCCATTAAAGTGAGTTGACTATACGTGAAATATTATACCCTTAGACCCTTATATAATTGTTATGGATTAATAGTCCTTGAGTTTTCAAAGCATTGCCATTTATTAGAAATTTTTGATTAGCCTTTCATCTTAATTTCTGTTGCTTTTACAGTCCCATCTTTTTAATCTGTTGTCCTGGGTATGACGATAAACTACAACCGCATCCCTGGTAAGATGATAAACTACATCCAGCAGCAAGTCCTCTGATCAGGAGGTTTTGAGGAGTGTGGAACCACCTCTTAATTGCTGGTGTTCCCTGGTCCATCCTGACCTGGGGTGGTAGCACCTGTTAGGGTCCCAGCTATGGGCAAATAGTTAACTCCTAAACTGGGGTAAAAACACCTTGAAAGTGTAAAAATAGGTTTTAATACCAGAAATACTTTGTAAAAAATTGTTACCAGCAATAAATTTTTGAAGAAAAAAAAACTATTACCAGCAATACATTTTTGAAAAAATATTACCAACAATGTTTTTAAAAAATAAATATTACTAGCAGTACATTTTTGAAGGAAAAATATTACCAGAAAGATTTTTGATAAAACAAAATATTACCAGCAATAAAAATTTTGTCGGCATTAAATAACCCATTGAGGTTGATATACAGTAAAACAAACCAAACCAAACCTTTTAATCTAACACCCGTGAGGCCAGGCCATTGCTGGACCACAGAAAATGCTAGATGACAGAAATCAGCTCTAAAAAAAAAAAAAAAAAAAAAAAAAAAAAATATGTAACATAGTCTTCAGGACTGTGGAGTTGGAACAAAAAAAACCTTCAATTCTGACTCCTGTATTTTTAGCTCTTCCAACTCCTCTTTATGTAATTAAGTGATTATGACCAACAAATCTCAACAAGCCTATGCATATGCTATTAACTTGAGGAGGCCTATATCATTATAACTGGATTATATCAAATAATAAAGATATTGTGGCTCATCTATATATATATATATATATATATATATATATAATGCTTATTCATTCTTCACTATTTTCTAACAGAATTAGAGACAAAATCTTTGAAAGAATATAAGAGAAATAAAAATATAAATGCTATAATGTAAGACTTTTTACATATATATACATCTTTGCAAATAAGTACAGAACAAAAATAAAGCTACTTTATATTAGAAGTTGAAATAATCTTTTACAGGATGTAAAAGACATAAAAATAAAAATTCTATAGTGTAAGATTTTTTTACATAGTTTTGCAAATACAAAATAACTACAAAAAAATAAAATGGCTTTAAAAATGAAATTGAGATGAATTTCTTTTAAAGGAAATACTAAATATACAGTAGAAGAAATAAAAATAAAAATTCTATAAAACTCTTTACATAAAGTGTAAATTCAACTGGATTCAGAGTCAGTATAGTTTTACCGACTCCAGTGACTTAATTGATTTTGACTCTGATAGTCTTGCTAGCTCATTCCACATATATATTGCTGTGTTAGCAAAAGTAGAACAAAGCTTCAAATGGGGGGAGGGGAACAAAAACAATCAACAAACATATTGAAAGAACAGTTTTTCCCATGCCACTGCTTTGTTTTTTGGCAATGTTTCTTTTAAAAAGTGATAGAATTGGAATAAAACCTAAACATATGAAAGTGAATTTATACATTTTCTTTGTCTTTGAGAATTGACAACAAAAATAATAAACTATTTATTTATTATTTACACTATTAATGATTGGAATGGTTGGCAAACATTAGTTAATTGTTAGTTGAATCAAACTTTAAAAAAGAATAAGGATTTCCTTAGAGTTGGTTCACATATTTTTATAATTTAATAAATGTTTTTAAATAAGAAATTTTTGTATTTCTTTATAAATTGGAAAATAATAAATATTGCATTGCATTAGTTCTAATTAGATTTTAGAATGTAAATATAAGATTATTTTTGTAAATAAACAATCTAAAAAAGTTTTATATATAAAAAAAAAAAATAAATTAAAAAGACCTTATGCAACTGGAATTTATAAACAGGGGTCATATTCATATACAGGTTCAGGGTTAGTGTATCTTATTTATGTGTTTGTGACGATGTATTCTCACCATTTAAATCATTAACCTCTATATTTGTTTTTTGTATGAATGATTCATGAATTTATAAATTATAATTGCACCTTTTAATTAAAATTAAAATAACTGATCCAACGTGCAACTTTCGGATAATAAGTGTGACATTACTGTAATTATTGAACAATATAGTTCATGCCATATTGACGGAAAATCTACCAGTAAAAAAGAATTCTCTTATTGCTATATTTGTACAAAAACGCACAACCTTAGAATTTAAATTCAAACTCAGCGTTGCGGCCACACATTCCAAAACAATAACACATTTCTCATAGCATTTATTCGGATTACATCTGTATTTTCGTTGTCCTCTTATTACCAAGAAGTAAAACAAGAACAAAATCTACTTCCATACCTGATGATGTCTGTAGGAACAGACGAAAGCTTGTGTAAAAAATTAAAAAGACCTTATGCAACTGGAATTTATAAACAGGGATCATATCATTCATATACAGGTTCAGGGTTGGTGTATCTTATTTATGTGTTTGCGACGATGTATTCTCGCCATTTAAATCATTAACCTCTATATTTGTTTTTTGTATGAATGATTCATGAATTTATATATATATATATATATATATATATATATATTTATGAATTCACTTTCATTTGTTTAGGTTTTATTTCAGTTCTAATCATCACTTTTTAAAACAATAAACATTGCTGAAGAGTGGAGATAGTTAAAAAGCGGTGCCTTGGGAAAGACGGAGTGAAAAAGGATGTTTTGATCCTTTGATATTCCGTTGATATCCTGAAGGTACCACTTTGCTATCTTTCCCAAGAAGTCATGGCAAGTCACAGATAATAAAGGAAACTGTGGAGAGACACGATCGTCTCTAGCCTGACGGACATAGCATTTGAAAAGAAATAGTGAGAAAAATACAGAGTTTGTATGCTCAGCAAAAATCAAGAATAAAAAAAGCCTTGGTGTCTTCACTGGAATTTAATAATGTCCTTTTATTTGCTGTTCCAAAATATGTTTTACAAAGGTTTATTTAAGATTGACTATTCATCATGTCTATTTGATGTCCAGGTGGTGTATTGGTTGGTGGCTCAAGTTGAGGAATTGGAGAGCTAAGTTTGTATTCTAATCAAGTTCATTGCATTCACTTACTTGAGAAAGGTATGAGTCAATCTCTTACCCCCCCCTAGTTATGGGTAAAATAGCAGGACAGACTAGGTGCTATAGCTTGGGTTGGCAACCAGTCTAGGTGAAGGAAAGTTCTATTCAAATCACCTTTGCCTTTCTAAACTCTGAGAGGAGAGACTGGGAAACCTCAACATCTCAGTGTACAGAACTGACAAGCCATTTCACTATTGATTTGAATGTGACCATGAACCACAATTGGGAGATGTAGGGGAGTGGTAACCACAGCGGCACAAAATATTTGTTTGCTTAGTGGCATATCAACTCCTTATGGGTCATTTAATGCCGAAATTTAATTTTCTTGGGAGCTTTCTTTTATGAAAATTCCTTTCTCATTATTTACATTATTTGGACTATTGTCCTCATCTTTGTCGCCATATTTATTACACTGTTTCGGCCGTTGTATGCTCCGGCCTTCTTCAGGTGGTTGGAATGTCGAACTGAACTCTTTATTTTGCTCACTGGGGTAGACTGTTCTAGTTCCATGTGCCATGTTTAATGGATGTCTTTTGTCAGTTATCTCCCTCTCCAAGAACCTAAAGAGTGTGAGTTCAATACCTGGTTACGGCAGTGGAGAACTTTGAGAGGGGAATTAACAGGAGATAATCCGAACAATAATCCGAATACTGTAAATAGTATACATAATACCTCATCTCAGAAATATAGACAGATAAAAAAATTTTTTTTTTTACAAAAATATATTGCTGTTAATTTTTTTTTTTTTTTTCTTTTGTTATAAAAATGTTTTACTGGTAAGTCCTTTATGAAAAAAATGCATTGTTGGCAATTCTACTACAAAAAATGTATTTTTATACTTTCATAGTTTTTTTTTTTTGACCTCTGTTTTGGGGATTAACTATTTGCTCATAGCTGGGAGCCTAACTGATGCTACCATTTCAGGTTAGGATGGACCTGGGAACAAACAGCAATTAACAGATGGTTCCTTGCTCCTGAAAGCCTCCAGTCTCCTGATCAGAGGCCTTGCTGCTGGATGTAATTTATTGTCATACCCGGTATGGGACACAAAATATGCTAACTGAATAAAATGATGATTAAATGATTCATCTCTCATGCCACCACCCAGTGGGTATAGCTTTCAGTGGCCAGGCTCCTATCCATACTACCAGCACATTGGAGAAGTGTGTTCTGGCACATTCACTTGATATTTTAGCTTAATTTTGCATGGAATTATAATTTAGGGCATAGCTTGTTTACCATTACTCTATAGAAAATGTTGACAAATATATAAAAAAAAAAAAAAAAATTGAAAAGTTCATTTTTCAATTGTGTTATCTACTAATTTTCAAAATCTTTTTCTTGTTGTTCCCAGGAACGTTATCTTGGCATTACAAAGAAACGGCGTCGTGTGCGGCGCCTAAATGATCGGAAATTTGTGTTTGACTGGGATGCTGGGGATGACACTTCTCAGGACTACAACCCTATTTACAAAGACAGACATGCTGTACAGTTTTTTGGACGAGGACATGTTGCTGGAATTGATCTGAAGGTTACTTGTCATTTGTTTCATTCTTTTTTTTTTTCTTTCTTTTTTTTTTTTCATTTGTTTGTTCTGGGTGGGGTGTAATGTTAGTTAAACCCAAATTTATCAGTGAAATGAGGTATTGACTTAATTTTGGAAATATGACCTATAAAACAAAGAAAAAAAAATTATAATGACAAGGCATTTTGTCGGCCACCAGGAACCTCTTTTCACCACTGTCAAACGGAGAAGAATGGTGTGGTTTGGACACTTTGCAAGGCATGACAGTCTGTGCAAGACCACCATGGAAAGCACCATTGAAGGTAAACATAGGAGAGGACGTCAAACTGGTTGGACAATGTCAAACAATGGACAAGTATGACTATATACCACAATTGCTGATGGCTGCCATTGATAGACTGTTGTGAAGGAGAATCAGCATGGATTCTGCATTCAGATCCTCCCTACAATTACAAAAGTCATGATGATGATTGATATCTCCTGGAAAGGGATATATTTGATTGAAGTAGCTAAATGGTTTTGGCTACTGTAACCAAGTAGTACACGGTAGCAGTAATCGACTGGTACTCGTCATAGTTGCAGGTAATAGGTGTAGACCAATAGGATAGCCAATGGCCTAGTCCAATGGGCGTCGACATAGACTTAAACTCTGTCGTACCTACACATCCGTCTGTATTTATGACGGACACCGGCCAATCATATTCCAGTGACGGAGAACACAGTGTATGCATATTCCATTATATCAATGATGATGATTGTGTGTCAAGAACTGTTTGATGGCTTAAATAAATTAAGGTTAGGTTGGCTAGTCTTTTGACTTGTCAACCCCTGTTGGGTTATTATTTTATGTCAAATTTTGTCTGAGCCACCCAGTGAGGATTGAACTTACTACTCAGTAGTAATGGTCAGCTTGACGAGCCTTGCGAACCGTTGCCATGCCAAGGTACCTGGAAATGATTTTGCTAGGAAAAATGCAAAAATGAATAATGGTTGACAATAAAAATTTGTTTGTTCCGTAATTAGTTAGCACTTATGTTTACACCCTGCCAATACCTTGTAAACAATGGACTATTCCATTTTGATTGCAAGGAAAGACAGAAAAGACATATCAGAGACACTGAGTAAAAAAAAAAAAGAAAAAAAGAGAATATAGTAGAGATGATAATGCTATCATGTCTAACATCTACTTCAGTGAAATAGAAAACATGTTACTTGCAAATCTTTTCATTTGTACCCTCTTCTTTAATAATGACCTTCATTCATATTTATGAGTGTTATTGCAATATTTTGTTAAATCTGTTAAGCTCAAATGTTTAACAATGCAATAGGGGAATTTCCATGGGTATTTCATAGCTGTAGGACTAACAATCATTCATTCAATCATTAACTTAAGGATTATGATTCACCAGAAGATTCAAAAAGGAAAACAATGAAATTTTGATGATTACTATGAGTTATTATTATTATTATTATCTTATTTATTTAATTTATTCATTTATTTCTTTTTAAAGGCCCAAAAGAAAGATCAGTCTAAATTTTATGGAGATCTTCTGGAACGTCGTCGCACAGAAGCTGAGAAAGAACAGGAGAGGTGAGTTTATTTCATATTTCTGTGACCACATTACCCTAACACATTTGGCTACCTAACTCCACAGACTGTAACCTCCTTGATAATTATGTGTGAGGCACAGTTAAGCAAGAGACCAACA
This sequence comes from Acanthosepion lycidas, assembly GCA_963932145.1. Classification (NCBI taxonomy): domain Eukaryota; kingdom Metazoa; phylum Mollusca; class Cephalopoda; order Sepiida; family Sepiidae; genus Acanthosepion; species Acanthosepion lycidas. The sequence continues at coordinate 40,428,714 of OZ010613.1, forward strand.
AAACTCCTTGTAACACCAAAGATGAACTGAAGGCAAGAATTATCATAGCATTCGCCAACTTAAACAAGGAGACTGCTCAGAAGAGTTGCAGGAGATTCTGAAGTGGTCTGGTGGCCGTGGTTGAAGCAATCTTATTGAATAAATTTACTCTTTAGTATTTCAAGATATTTTTGTGTAATTTTGGTAAATATATCTGTTAAAATGAGATGTCAATGTCATTTTCATTTTTGTGTAATTTAGACGACAATTTTTCCATCGCACCCTGTACTTCTCGCTAAAGGAATATGAAGGGAATATGAGGATGATTCACTTTTGTGTATGTGGCATGGCAAGTCCCAGTTGTAAAAGTCAAGGGTGGTGGTACTAAGGAATATAGCTTGTCAGAACAGATGCCATTGTCCTGGGTATGATGATAAACTACATCTGACAGCAAGGCTTCTACTCCTTAGATTGAAGGTTTTGCAGAGCCTGGAACCACTTTTTAACTACTGCTGTTCCCAGGTCTGCCCTAATCCAGGATAGTAAGGGTCCCAGCTATGGACAAATAGTGACCCCCCCCCCCCCAACAACAAAAATCATCATTATATTTTTATAGTAAAATGACAATATAACACTAAAAAAAAGTATAGCTAATACATTTTTATAAGATTACCAACAATACATTTTATGATCTACAAATTATATATAAGATTATGTACAGTGTAACCCGGATATAAGAGAGATTTTCTCTGGTCCCAAATTAGAGCCTGTGTTAATGTAAACAAAATAGACCAAACCCGGATATAAGAGACTTCTTCTCTGGTCCCGACAACTCTCTTATATCTGGGTTACACTGTACAACTCTGATAGTTGAAAGCATAAAATTTCTTAGAAAATATTTAGATTTTGGCATTAAATAACCCATTGAGGTTGATAGCCTCCTAAGCAAAATCAGCAATGGTGGTAACCCCCCCCCAACTAATAAAGGGAAAAATGAAATCATTAATGACCTGTTCTCTCATTTTTTTTTTTTTTTTTCAGGAAACGTTTGAAGAATGTTGCCAAGAAGGAAGCCAAACAGAAATGGGACGATCGGCATTGGTCTGAGAAGGACTTGGAACAAATGCAGGAACGTGATTGGCGTATCTTTAAAGAAGACTACAACATTACTTGCAAAGGAGGCAAAATTCCTCATCCAATCCGTTATTGGCATGAATCTATTCTCTCCAAAGAAATCTTGGCTATTATTGAAAGTGTGGGATACAAGGTAGGTTCGTTTTGAGTAAATTCTGTTTTAATTATAGTTGCATGATCAGAATTTAATAGGTTGTGCTCAGGGTAGTTTCAACCAAGGCCACAAATTGCTACAAAACCAGAAAATGAGCCCCAAAATCTCAAGTCATGCGTGGCACCAAACTCACCCTTGATATATCTAAACTGTCATCTGGCTTATGAACATGTCATGTTGAAACACCTGTTCTCATATGATTGCCAGAGTTAAGGAACATTGAGCCTGCTCAGTACCTAGATGGGCGACTGCTTTGGAATGCCAGTTTCTATAAGCTGGGATGTGTGGGTGGTGTAATTGATAATGGCTTGGAATTGGAAATCAAAGAGTCAAGTTCCAATTCCCATTGTGTTATATTCATTCACATGCAAATACTTTTGAAAAATGTATGAATTTACCTTTCCACCACCACCTATGGGTTAATTAGTAGAACTCTGTATAAATTCAGGATCTACCACCTCTTCACCCCAGCTATGAGTTAATAAGACTAAACCATTAAAAAAAAAAATTCTTACAATAAATATTTTCTGGTTTTAAATAACCTGGTAAGGGTTGATAAGTGGTAAAAAACAAATCAACCAATGAAATACTGATTAGTTACAAAGGCATGTCTTTAATATTTATTTACATTCTCTGGAATATAAATGTATAGAAACTACCTTAGCCACAGAGTGGTGGGTCAGTTTATATATTGATTTTAATATAGAATTCGGCCCCCACTTTATATCCACATTATAATTTCTTGTTTGTTGATAAGCTGTATAAAACAAATCAATCAATCAATGAAATACTGATTAGCTACACAGGCATGTCTTTTAGATTTATTTACATTCTCTAGAATATAAATGTATAGAAACTACTATGGCCACAAAGTGAGGGATCAGTTTATATATTGATTATAATATAGAATTAATCCCCCACTATATCCTGATAATTTCTTGCTTGTTTATCAAATTCTGATTAGATAAGAATCCATCTCTTCTCCCCCCAGCTATGGGTTAATTAGTAAGACTTTTATCACTAAACCGTTATCAAAAAAAATATATTTTCTGACATTAAAAAACCTGCAAAGGAGTTGATAAGCCTAGAAAATCAATCAATCTCTTGTTGATATTAGTTGATTTGTATGTTGCCTTGTCGGTGAGGCTTGCCTGCATCCCCTGGAGAGGAGTAAGATACTCTGCCAAAAGGAGCTACTTGCAGACTTCAGCATAAAGTTAACCTATGTCTACCTTTCTGGCTCTAGTGTTAACCTGACCTATCCCTGACTGTCTATGAAATCACTGACTTTTGTACTATAAGACTTATATTTAACTCTAAGTAATCCAGTAATGGTTGATATCTGCCTATATTTCTGAAATGAGGTATTGTAACTATTTACACTGGTTGGACTGTTGTCCTCATCTTTATTGTCATATTCACAACATTTCGGCCATTGTATGCTCCAGCCTTTTTCAGGTGATATACGTTGAAATTTGACCTGAACTCTTTATTTCATCCACCGGGGTAGATTGTTCTAGTTCCACATGCCATGCCTTTTCTGGATATCTCAGTTTCAGTTATCTTCCTTTAGTAACTCAACTCTCCAAGTTTTTGTTCA
>OZ010613.1:40434080-40489080 GCA_963932145.1 Acanthosepion lycidas
ATGTATCTATATGTGTATATGTATCTATATGTGTATATGTATCTATATGTGTATATGTATCTATATGTGTATATGTATCTATATGTGTATATGTATCTATATGTGTATATGTATCTATATGTGTATATGTATCTATATGTGTATATGTATATGTATCTATGTGTGTGTGTGTATATGTATCTATGTGTGTGTGTGTATATGTATATGTATCTCTGTGTGTATCTATCTATCTATCTATATATCTATCTATCTATATATCTATCTATCTATATATCTATCTATCTATATATCTATCTATCTATCTATCTATCTATCTATCTATCTATCTATCTATCTATCTATCTATCTATCTATCTATCTATCTATCTATATATATATATATATATATATATATATAGAGAGAGAGAGGGAGAGAGCACAACTCTGAGTTTCATGCACAATGCAACAATTGTCAGTTGCTGATTGAAAACAGTTTTCAATCAGCACCGGACAATTGCATTGTGCATGAAAAAAAAATTTGTGCCAAGGAAAGTCAAACAAAATCTGGAATAATTATGAGATTCTATTTAAGAACTTTCAGATTTTGTAACCCTTCAATATTTATATGAAGAGGAGAAATAGATTGAAGAGTCCTCCAATACCTAAATTAATAAGGCTTGTAAAATATTTCAAAATAGAAAATGGGACTATCCTGACAAACCCAATGAATCAAAATATATTATTCTATCCACCAACTCTATCGCATCTGTAATTGCAAAGAATTTATCTAAGCTTAACATAAAATTTGTTACACTACTTCAAAAACAAATAAAAGACAAAATAAGTTAAAACTCGAAGGATGAATTTCTTCTATTACCTGTAATAATTGCCATAAGAAATACATTGTAGAAACCACAAGAAATTTAAATAAAAGATTATATGAACACAAAAATGATCTTTTTACAAAACACTCTTCAAAAAGGATTTAATTAATTTACTAAGAATGACAGTTTGGCATTAAAAAAATAAAACTGGCAAAGTTTGACTTGCTATAAAAGGAAATGAGCCAAACTAATTCTCCAAATTTACTCTCTCTTTACAGTGCTAAGCATTGGAAAACTGAATTCTTAGACGACATTACAAATTACTAGTTAGACTGGTCTCATGATGCCTTTGCATGGTTGTCTTTGAAATTAGCTATTTATTTTGTGTTTGTTTTTTTAATTTTTCTTTTATTAGTACGGAAATGAAATTTTCTGCATGTGCTTTCCATGGCAACCAATCAAAAACTGATGCCAATAGCATGAACATAATCCTATCAGAATAAGGTAGAGTGGTGTTTTGCAGATAGTGTGCACAAATTGAAAATATACAAGGTGGTGCTGAAAAGTTATTGGTCTGACCAAGAAGCTTTTTCAAAACAAATTTCGGAAGTTTGGTAATTTGGTTAAATTTTGAGAAGGGGATGAGATCTAAAGACTTTTTGCCACCCCATCATAGACAGTTCAAAACAGAACGTAAATTTGAGTTAAAAATGGGTTAGTTTCTAAATTTTATCTATCTGGTGCAAAGTGTTAATTTTTTTAATTTTTTTTTAAATTTCAGAATGGAAGATGCTGACCAAGGTCCATATGCAATCATTTTAGCACCAACTCGTGAGTTAGCTCAACAGATTGAAGAAGAAACAATTAAATTTGGAACCATGTTGGGTATTCGTACTGTAGCTGTTATTGGTGGCATCTCTCGAGAAGAACAGGGATTCAAATTACGTCAGGGTTGTGAGGTAAGAGACTTAATATTTTTTTTTCTGTTTTGCATGGTTAAATCAGTGCAGTAGGAAACGAAGAGAAAACTTAGAATTGTGGTTTATGGTTTTGTATGTCTGTACGCATGAGTGTGTGTGTGTGTACATATATATGTACACACACACACACACACCTCTCATCAATAGACTAATAGAGTGGAGGCGGTGACCTGTTAGAGCCGATTATCCATAGGATGGGAGGGATTGTTTTTGTGTAATCAAACCACTACAGTAACTACCAGTAGTTATGATCATTATGTAAATACTATAAATATGTATATATGGCATAAATATACTGTAGTGTATATATATATATATATATATATACATATATATATATATATAGCATACTGTATATATAATCATATATATATATATATATATATATATATATATATATATATATATATATATATATAAACTGACCAATACTTGACTTAGACATGGAAGCCATGTACTTGGTATCTTCTAACTTTTTAAAAATAAAGATTTTTTTTTTAAATATAAAAAAAAAAATCATAAATTACTTTTCAGTTAACTTGGGCACACCTGGTTACCTTTTAGAGTGCATTAGTGTGCCTGGGCATACTGGTTGAGAAACACTGGTCTAGGGCAATGAGGCTGTGGGGTCTGGCTGGTGATTCAAACCAGTTTGTGCATCTAAGATTGATAGTCAACTTCTGAAACATTGTTTTATTTCTTTATTTTTATTTTTTATTTTTTTTACTTTGCTCAGGTTGTAATTGCTACACCAGGTCGTTTAATTGATGTCCTGGAGAATCGCTACCTTGTACTTAACCAATGTACATATGTTGTGATGGATGAAGCTGATCGGATGATCGACATGGGATTTGAAGCAGAGGTGCAGAAGATTCTGGAATTCCTGCCAGTCAGTAACCAAAAACCTGATACGGAGGAGGCGGAAGACGACACAAAGATGATGCAGAATTTTACTTCAAAGAAAAAATATCGACAGGTTGGATATTTGTCTTTTTATTACGTTGGTGCAAAAATAATTTCGTTTTCTAACATATGTTACTATGTGAAAAAACGTAATTATTTTTGCACCAACCTAATATATTTATATGTGCGTCTTTTGTTAAATAATGAAAAATAAAACAGTGTTGTTACATACCTGCTTGGAGTTTCATGCCATATTGGCAATCTTCGGGTGGAAATTAATAATTTCTTTTTCCTTTCTTTTTTTTTATTTTAATCATTTCACACCAAGCAAGGCAATAAAGCCACTAAAATGCAAGGTGTTACATATCATTAAGGAGAGAGAATAATAAAGGAATAAAAATTAAGAAAACAAAAGATAACAATTGACATTGCATTTAAATTTTTGAAGATCAAAGTTGACTGGGAAGCAAGAAGCCAGAAGAGAGTTCCACAAGCGAGAAGTGTGATAGAAGAAACTGTTAACATAGAACTTATGGTTACATCTAGCCATTTCAACTATAAAATGATGAGACTTTGCTACCAATCTAGTACTGTGCTGAAATTCGTAAAGTCTAGGTACCATAGAGGAATGTTCATCTGAACAATTACCGTGAAGGTGTTTATAAAAAAAGGCACAGAGAAAGCAACATTATGGTAGTGGTGATGGGAAAGAGACTGAAGCTGAGATGCCATGTCAGGACCAATAACATTGCAGATTCTTTAGATTTTATCATGAATCTCTAAATTTATAGCAGAAGAACCAGACCCTATGTGGCAGCAAAGTATAATAAGCTCTGTTTTTATTATAGGATTTTAAAAGAAATCCAGTATTATAGGTTCATAAAATAACAATTCTGTTCATAAAAAAAAATTCTACAGTGTGTTAAAGTTCATTATTTTAGTTGTAAAAGAAACAACTATTTTTGCCTCTTTTTATTTTTATTTTTTTTTTTTACTAGACTGTCATGTTCACGGCCACGATGCCTCCAGCAGTGGAGCGACTAGCTCGCACGTACTTGCGCCGACCTGCTGTCGTCTATATTGGCTCTGCCGGTAAACCCACCGAACGAGTTGAACAAATCATCTACATGGTGTCCGAATCCGAGAAGAGGAAGAAATTGTTGAGCATTCTTGAGGCTGGCACTGAACCCCCCATCATTATTTTCGTCAACCAGAAGAAGGGGGCTGATGTCCTGGCCAAATCTCTAGAAAAGATGAACGTGAGTTTATTATTATTATCATTCGTATTATTAGGGTGTTAAAGGATAGGGGAAGAAGATTTGGGGTGGGGAATGTTTCTAATTGTTCTCTTAGGGATCAGTTTGAATTTATGACAGATAAAGCATTTACCATCACCCTCAACACACACAGAAGATCAGATCTTCCTTTTTAAAGTGTTACTTAAAAGAAAATTTTCCCAACAAAAAAAAAAAAATGTTCTTAGGTTGGTGCGAAAATAATGACGTTTTTTGACGTATTTTTTAATGTCAAAAAACGTCATTATTTTTGCACCAACCTAATTAAAAAAAATATGTGAATAAAAAATAGGACTTTTATTTTATCTAATGCTGACATTGCCCAGAAATTAATTTTGTCTAAATAAAAAGACAGGCACTTCATGTTATTTGTATAGATTTTTGAAATGACTAAGGGAAGTAATCATGCATTAACCTACTCCCAAAAGCTGATCTACCTCCTTTACAACTATAATTTTATGTGTGAAGAGATATTTGACATTCATGAGAAATGGTCACATTGACCTTATTTAAAACCATTCATGGCTTTCATGAACTTTACATGGCCTGTGACCTTCACTAGATCAAAGACTATCTGTATGCCAAATTTGTTTGAAATCCATCCCCACTTAGTATGTTCTAAGTGTGTAGTGGACAAACGGACACTTCATTTTATTTGTATAGGTTTACATGTACAAATAAAATTCCCCCCCTCTCTCTCCTCCTTTCCCGTTCCCCCTCCTTTTCCCGTTCCCCCTCTCTCCCCTCCTTTTCCCGTTCCCCCTCTCTCCCCTCCTTTTCCCGTTCCCCCTCTCTCCCCTACTTTTCCCCGTTCCCCCTCTTTTTACTTTCCCTCCTCTCCTCACTGATCTCGTATATTGTAGCAGTATTTCTTGTGAGGTTTTGGTTGCCTGTTGGAATTTGGCTTTTAAAAGTCTGGAGGCACTTTGGAGTTTTTGATTAAGAAGTTGCTGGAGATGTTTCCTTCAAGAGATGAATTGGGTTCATCAAAATCCTTCAGTAAATAACATCTGGGGATGAATACAGGGGAAGGAAATAGATTGTGGGAAAAAATATTGTACATCAAAGCTAGAATTGTTCTTTACTCCAACTGGAAGGAAAATATGTCTTCTCTCCTTGATGGCAATCTGGAATAAAGAAGACCTTATTTTAAAAGAAAATTTACCGGGGGTAAAAAAAAAATTAAAATAAACAAACCAAACAACAATATAGTTGTAGCGTGGTAAGATTTAAATAAATTTTTGCCTATTAATCTATTTGAAAAAAAAATAATGTATATGTTTTTTTACTTGATTTCCCCCCTTTTCTTTCTTCCTCTTTGTTCTTGCCCTTCTCTCTTGTTGCCTTTCTTTCTCCTCTTCATCTATCTCTGCTTTTTCCACCCCTCCTTTTTCTCCACCTCTCCCTCTTTTCCTGCCCCGTTTTTCAACCTTCCCTTAGCCTCTTTTGCCACTCCCCACATACCCCTATTTTTCACTCTTCTTCCCCTCCCTCTCCATTTCCCTTACATCTTCTTTCTCCCCTTTCCTTGACTCCTCCATCTCTTCCATCTCCTTTTCCTGTTCTCCTTCTCTCCTCCTTTTTCCCGTTCTCTTCCCCTTTTTCCCGTTCTCTTCCCCTTTTTCCCGTTCTCTTCCCCTTTTTCCCGTTCTCTCCTTCTTTTTCCTGTTCTCTCCTTTTTCCTGTTCTCTCCTCCTTTTTCCCGTTCTCTCCCTCTCTTCTCCATCTCCTTCTCCCTCCCTCTTCCTGTTTCCTCCTCTCTCTCCTCATCCTCCTCTTCCCATCCCCCTCTTTACTCCTCTTCCCCTCTTTACTCCTCTTCCCCTCTCTACTCCTCTTCCCCCTCCTCTTCTCTTCCCCCTCTCTCCTCCTTTTCCTGTTCCCCCTTATCTCCTCCTTTTTTTCACCCCCCCCCCATTGTTCCCATTTACTCTCCCCTTCTTTGTTCTTCCCTGTCTTCCATTGTCTGATTTTCGTTTTATTACTTTTTGTACATTTCTATTTTCTAATAATGAATTTGTTTCAGTTTTTTTTTTTTTTTTTTTTGTTTTTTTCATTTCTCCTTTGTTTGTCTTTTGTGTGGTTTAATCAAAGATTTTCCTATTTTTTTCTCCTATCTTTAGTATAATGCAACAACTTTGCATGGTGGCAAAGGTCAAGAACAGAGAGAATTTGCCTTGGCCAGTCTTAAAGGTGGTACCAAGGACATTCTGGTGGCCACTGATGTTGCTGGACGAGGTATTGACATCAAGGACGTCTCTTTGGTTATTAATTATGACATGGCCAAAAATATTGAAGGTAACTCTTTCTTTTTTTTTCTTTTGTGCATTTTTCCAAATTTACACAAGTCGCAGGAAATACTCTCCAAATATCCCTGTAGAGAATTTGAGATCTAAATCTAAAGTTGGGGTTTTGTTTTAATCTCTGTTCTTTTGGCCTCAACGTTAAAAATTAGCACATACTTTTGTCAATTTGTGACTCTGTAAAGTCGGACACTGTCATAAAATCAGGTGGTGAGTGATTTCATCTTGTTCTTAATTATTTTGTGTTTTTATGCCCTATAGTGACTTCAAAAGCAACCATCCATTTGACCGAAAGAGAATAAAATAAAAATAAGTGAAAACTTTTGGGGTCAAGTGAAAACAAACCAGATATTGAAGATTTCCGGTTGTGGACCTATATTAATGGTCACAGTTGGGATTGAGAAGTAGTTCTGGACTACACTTTGAAGTGAGCAGACTGTTCCTTGAGGTAATTCTGATGCCATCCATTAGAGCTAGAAGACATGCATTGTGACATAGAGATGAGAAGATGGGTGGTAGGAGAGTCTGAGTTCTCACTGGTTGAAGAAAGCTGATTTGGCAGAAGTTGTCACAACTGTCACCTACTTACCAACCCAGACTGTGCAAGAGAATCCCCGAAATAATAAAGACTGAATATATGTATATATAGGGTTTATGTTTCTGATTTCCCGCCGTTGTTTGTTAAAAAAAATTGGCAATAACTGTGACCATCTCTCATGGCATTCTTCTCTAATGCACAGTGTCATTTCAGGACCTGTGCGATCGTGGCTCTCCACAACTTCCTATCTTCTGTTGCTTTGTTTACTTATTTTACTCTTTAACATCCCTCTTTGACCTTTGCCTCCTGTCCATTTGCGAGAATGTGTTAAGTGATCATGTTTCTCCACAACTTCCTGTTTTTTGCTCTAAGTAGTGTTTGACTCTGTACTATCCCTTTTTGACCCTCTCCTCCTAATTAGGTGATCATGGCTCACCACAACTTCCTGTCTTCTGTTGCTTTGTATAATTTTTGACTCTTTACCATCTGTATTTATCCCTGCCCTGCCCTGCATTTGCACAAGCTAAGTAGGTGATTGTGGCCCTCCAAAACTTCCTGTCTTTGTCCCTCTCCTGCCATTCATTCATACAAACTTGTTAAGTAGATTACTCCCTGCTCCCTCCTATTTCAATGTTTTCTGTTAGTATTAAATTCTCTAGGCTTTTTCCTCATTGTGTGTTCCACAAAAATCACTTTATTTAGAAATATTTAGGTAAAAATGTTTTTCTTCTTTCTGAAATGGACCTTAATTTTACCCCCAGCACATATGGAATGTTTTATATGACCCTTACCAATGTTATATCAAAATTTTTATTTGATCTTGGGTGCAAGGCAAATATCTTACTTTAAAATTCTGTAGGGCAATGGGTGTGCAGATAGTATAACAATTGTGGAATTGGCAAGCAGTGTTCAAATTCCAGTTTAATCTGTGCTGCATTCAATTTCACACCAATCTGGGGAATGGCATGAAGCCATCTTTTCTACTCCTAGGTATAGACGATTAAATAGCAGGGTAGACAAGAAAACACGGGAAGCAACAATTTACTGATGGGAGGATTCCAAAGGTCCTTCTGCATGGGAAACTGGCTACTGGCAAAAGGGCACAACAATGACGTCATCTTTTGCTTCAAGGACATCTGTAAAATGACATATAGGCAAGGACAGAGATTGGTAGGAAGACAACAATCGTTCATGCTGGAGATATGATTTACACCAAGGGCTGGAGTGAGGAGAGAAGAAATGGAGGCTTGCTACTGGGGTGAAGCGTACTTAAAGGACTGGAAATAACACCAAGACATTGAGGAAGAGCATCTTCACATGCATTAGTTTTAATCAAGACTGTCACTCCCTGTGTGGGCATGTACTGCCACGACAGATGCTGCACTGTCATCAGCGACTGAATCATACCTTTTAGGGTAAAAATCTTTGGTTCCTCAAGACCAGTGGATGCCATACATGTGACTGACCTTCCATAGAAATAAGTTTTAGAGTAAGATGACTGAATTTAAAACCATGTAGAAGGCAAGAACAATTCACAGATAATAAAGGCAAAGTACAGAGCCAGGGTTGTCTACTTTGACATGGTATTTAAAAACTTTTAATAAAACAGCAAAAGCAAGATAATGGCGTGGATAATGGATAATTGGTGTACATTAACTTTTGAACCATAGTACAATAAAGGCTATCAGTGCCAATTATCCAAGCATGCATGTTTTCCTGAGAAGATTAAAAAAAATTTGGTTTAGATAAAAAGAAAAACTGGTTACATGATAAAAAAATTGGATTTAGGTTTCTTCATAAAAAAAAAAAATTGGGTTTAGGTTGCTTAGTAAAAAAAAAAAAAAAACTGGGTTTAGGTTTCTTGATAAAAAAAAAAAAAAGATGGGTTTAGGTTTCTTGATAAAAAAAACTGTAGGTTTCTTGATAAAAAAAAAACTAGTTTTCTTGATATAAAAAAAAACAAACTAGTTTTCTTGATATAAAAAAAAACAAACTAGTTTTCTTGATAAAAAAACAAACTAGTTTTCTTGATAAAAAAACTGCGTTTTATAACAGTCACAATTTGAAAAGCTTTCGGTTTTACAAGGGAGATAAATCTAAATAAATATTCTTTTATTACCTCCCTTGAAAAATCTATTCGATTTTTTAAAATTTTTATTTAGTTTCATTATCTCGAAATGATACCAAGTGAAAAAGATTTTAGACGCCGACTTTTGCACTCGTGACGTGTGTTGGTTTGAGCTTCTTCATCTCGGAATTAGACAAAATTGTGTGTAAGAAAAATGCGTTGGAATTTTTGAGATAATTTTATCTTATCAGATTTGATAATCAGAGACCAGAAAGTGTTTATATATATATAATATATATATATATATATATATATATATATATATATATATATATATTCGTTTCACCCCAAGCAAGGGCGATTTTATTAAATAAATTTACTCTTTAGTATTTCAAGATATTTTTATGTAATCTTGTTAAAATGAGATATCAGTGTTATTTTCATTTTTGCATAATTTAGGCGATAATTTATCTATCGCACTCTGTGTGTTTGTGTGTTATAAGCATGTTGAATTTTAACTTGTTTAACTTGTTGATTGATTTAACTTCCTTCATCTTGCAGATTACACTCATCGTATTGGACGTACAGGACGTGCTGGCAAAACGGGTACAGCTATCACGTTCCTGACCAAAGACGACAGCAATATCTTCTATGATTTGAAACAAGTCATCACGGGCAGCCCTGTATCGACATGTCCACCAGAACTGGCCAACCATCCCGAAGCTCAGCACAAACCAGGCAGCATGATGCACAAAAAGAGGAAAGACGAGACAGTCTATGTTAATTGAAGACCCCCCCCCCCCAACACTCTAAGATTCATTGCATAAACCATGGGTACCGCTGTATTCATCTCCACGTTTTTTTTTATTTTGTTTTTCCCTCCACTTTATTTCATTTTGGTGACTCATTATTTCATAGATTAAAACAACTTTCACACAAGTTCCTTTTCTTTTTTATTATTCAATCATTCATTTGTATCTAATGGTATACCAAGATCTTCCAGGGTGGATGTTTATCTTTCTCTACTTGACTATGTGACCCTATAACATATTATCTTAGTATATATATATATATATATATATATATATATATATATATATATATTTTTTTTTTTATATATATATATATATATATATATATATTTTTTTTTATATATATATATATATATATATATTTTGACCCTATGTTAGGGACAGCCAAACTGATGATGCCTATGCCAAAAATGATAAAATCACATCCTTTTTTTTTTTTTTTTTTTTTTTTTTTTGCACATTCACTTTACAATCTGCCCTTGTGTGATATTATGGACACCCACATAGGAAGCGAAGAGGTTGTTTTATCTCAGTCTCAGGTGTTTCTGTTTGATGGACAGTAGGTTCCTTTTGCTGTGCAGGCTTCTAAGTGGCATTTACTTTGGTTGTAGGGTAACGCTGAAGTAAATGTGTGGTTTTCATGCGAAGTCGCAATGAAACAAGAAATATGGTTTATTCAGGTGCGGGTTTGTATTAAGTCATTCTTGGGATCGGGGAGCAATTGAGCAATTCCGAATCCTCCCATTCATATTGTCAACTACTACGTCAGGATGAGTAGAATGCCAAGGAATTGATTGGCTAGCTAATATGTTAGACCAACATAGCAGAAGTTGTCCCAAGTTTCACCTACCTACCCACCTGGACGAGCAGGTGAAGCCCTGAATAAAACATCACCATATGGTATGGGAAACGGTGTGTTTTCTCAATGTGGTGTTTGTCTTTATTTCATGTTACCTTGTGAACATATGGCATGCTTTTTTCCACAGCGTTTGGTGCACACATACGAGGATTGAAATGATACATGGTGAAATCATTGGCCAGTCAGTAGAAAGCTTTGGTAAGGCTAACATTGTTTGTTTATACTTGTACACTAAGACTTGTACTTTGTAAATAACATTTGCCCTTTTGTACATTTTTTAGAAATTTTGATCTTTTCCTTTTATAAATACACTTACCCATCACAATGGGAAAGAAAATATTAGGTTGGTGCAAAAATAATGACGTGACAATGTCGTTTTTTGACGTTAAAAAATACGTCAAAAAACGACAGTATTACGTCATTATTTTTGCCCCAACCTAATAATAGAAAATTAGTCAAGGAGAAGATAGCATACTCGTATTTATATGCCCCTCCCCTCACTGTTTTCCACTGAATGAGCAAAGAAAAAAACAGAAAAAAAATATAACTATAAGGTACCTTGCGACGTACTGATGGAGGTTGTCAACTTGTGGACAGTTTCCTTATTGGAAATAAAAGTTGATGAACTTTGTCAATTCCAAGGGCTTCTGACCTGATTTCTGATGAACATTTTCCAGAAATAAGAAAATTTACTCCCAGCCATTTCAGAATGTTTTACTGATGTAAACAATTATTTTTCAGCTATAAAATTGAATTACCCATTAATGTTCACTGAAATTTGCTATTACAAGAATTAAAATAAAAACTGCTATTATAGATTTCTTAAAAAAAAAATCTAGTATGTTTCTTAAAAAAAAATTTGGTTTAGGTTTCTTGATAAAAAATTGGGTTTACGTTTCTTGGTAAAAAAACGGTTTAGATTTCTTGATAAAAAGACTGGGTTTAGGTTTCTTAATAAAAAAAAAACGGTTTAGGTTTCTTGATAAAAAAACAGTAGGTTTCTTAAAAAAAATTAGGTTTAGATTTCTTGATAAAAAAATTGGTTTAGATTTCTTGATTAAAATAAAACTGGGTTTAGGTTAAAAAAAAAAAACTAGGTTCAGAGTTTTTGATAAAAAAATTGGTTTAGATTTCTTGATTAAAAAAAAAACTGGGTTTAGGTTTCTTCATAAAAAAAAATAACTGGTATTTTAGGTTTCTTAAAATAATCTGATATTGGTTTCTAATAAAAAAAAGAAATCTGGCATTATAGAAACAAACAAGAAAAATGTATTCTTAGTTATATGTTTCTACCTATTATCTGTTAATGTGCGCCATCTTATAAAATGGAACTGTAGGCATTTGTTGTTTTGAAGACCAAATGAGATAATTGATGCAAATTTCCAATTTTTCTGCTCTTTATATTAGGTTGGTGCAAAAATAATGACGTAATAATGTCGTTTTTTGACCTATTTTTTAAGGTCAAAAACGACATTATCACGTCATTATTTTTGCACCAACCTAATAACTAAGTACAAACAAAAAGTTTGGTAAAATCAAAACAGACTCATGAGCCACATTGAAAGAAGTAAGGGACATTTTGTATCAATATCAAATCCTTATACAAAAAGGCTAACCTAAATACAAATTTAAAACTACTGTAAAAAAAAAAAAAATTTTTTTTAAATTTCGTATTGTATGTTAGAATTTTACTTTTTTAAAATGAATAAATGTAAATATTTAAGGAAAGCTAACGTAATCTATACAGTCATGACATGGGTCAAATTAACCCTCCGTTAGTACTATGGTGAATTGTCACTGCATTAGTACCGTGTGCTTTTCAGACACCCGATTTATATTAAATTGGTTGTTTGAATGACAGTACGATGATCAGTAGTTTAGCACGAACAGGTTTTTTTCTTTGCTTATATTCTTTTCCTCTTGAGTAGGTGTGGTTATCCACAGGCCTTCAATGTAATTTTTCCCTGATACTTTAGAGTAATTCACGGGTTATGTAAAGTTCACCCCTTCCTTTCTTTCATTTCTGTTCAAGTTCTCAGAAGATCACGTGAGCTTTAAACTCTGGTTATGACTAGAGTCATCCTTTCATAGGATTTAATGTTAAATGTTTTTTTGCTCAGTCTAGGCAATCTAGGCTTTGAGCACTTTACTGAGTAGGTAAGTTTGCTTCAAGGCCTTTTTTTTTCTTTCTTTTTCCAGTATTGTTTTTAACTGAGACTTTATCTGAATAAGAGTTTTAGGTTTTGGGAAGTCGTCCATTGGTTCCATCAACGGTTTTGGGTTTTATTATATATATATATATATATATATATATATATATATATATATATATATAGTATAGGAAATCAGCCGATTCCTCTACCTTGGTTTCAACCTTTCGGTATCGCCAGGCAACTGAAATCGCCTGAAGATGCCAAAAGGTTGAAACCAAGGTAGCGAAATCGTCTGATTTCCTAATTTTGTATACTTAAAAGCTCTACATGTAAAATTTTTATTCTTGTCTTGAGCGCTTTTTAACACTACTGTTTTCTGGTCATATTCAACTCTGACCATTCATTTTTTTATTATATATATATATATATATATATGAAATAAATCCTATATATATATATATATATATTACTTTAAACGTTTTATTTTTATTTTTTTATTTTTTATTTTTTTTTTAGTGCATATTCGTATTTGAGTAGACTGCGTTTATTTATTAAATAGTATATTTATTTGTTTTCGTCTACCGGAATGAATGTTCGAGAAATCTTATTAAAGAAAAATTTCTCGAACATTCAGGCCAGTGAACAAAAATAAATATATTGTTTAATAAATAAACGGAGTGTCTACTCAAATACGAGTTTCCACTAGAAATAAGGTTTTAAGTGATAAAAAAGATTTATGTAATTTCTGAATTTGCTTTTCATATATTGTCTTGACTGTTCTTTCTAGTTTTTATACGGTAAGTAAATAAAAACGAAAGGTTATATTTTGGAAAATTAAATTAAAGGTTAATATTAAAAAAAAAAAATAATTTCTAAGTTTCAAAAATTCAAATCTACAAAAATAGGCTTGCATTTTAATTTCAGTATGATGTCTTAAAATAATTTAGGATCAATATGTCTTCTCTTCAACTATTTTCCTTTCACGTTCCAAGCAATGAACAAGAAAGTTACTTTGCATCTGTTTCTACCACGATTATTACGGAAAGTTGTTTTTTTTTTTTTTTTTTGACTGTGATGTACTTTGTATTAGGTTGGTGCAAAATAATGTCGTTTTTTGACGTATTTTTTAACGTCAAAAAACGACATTATTACGTCATTATTGTTGCACCAACCTAATAATTCCCAGAAATATGACTAAAAACCAGAAACTTCCTTATACCGAATTTTGCTATTTATTCCACCCCCCCCTCATAAAATATCTCCTAAAAGTGCCCTGCATCCTATAAATGGAAGGTCGGTGACGGGACTTAATTCCTCATGAAATTATTACATTCTAGACCAGCGTTTCTCAACCAGGGTTCCCAAGAACCTTAAGGTTCCACAAAAGGTCCCCAAATGATTCCGCTAGAATAGGTGAGATAAGCTAATTTGACTTTTTATTTAATTTCATATACGTAATACTACACACACACACTATATTTTTGGTTATTGATTCATTTTTTTTAGCCTATTTATTTGATTAACATAACATTTTTCCTTGATTTACCTTATGTCTTTTCAACATTGCCAGTAAAGGATAAGAAAATAAAAAATTGATGCAGCATTTATCTGTTTTCGTTCTGTTTACATTTATATTATAGGTATATATAGGTATATGATATTAGTTACTTATGTTTATTTTTTACGTTTGAGTTGAGAATATTTTTTGTGTGTGAATGAAAACTCCCTGATGAAGTATTATAAATGAACAGTATGAATTTGATTTAGCATTACCGAAAAATTTGACAAAAAAAATATTAATTTTTCCTTAAACCAGTTATTCCAAAATATATACTATGATATTTACCATGTGAACTACGATGAAAATAAAATGTGAAAGGTATGATATATAATTTTGTTTTTGTGTAGGGGTTCCCTGAGAGATGTAATTTATTTTAAGGGTAACGCAAGGATAAAGAGGTTGAGAAACGTTGTTCTTGATAGGTAGCATAAATTTGGTGTCTTTTGTCGGTCTGTGATGAATTTGTCATGATTAGTCAGGTTTTCAATCTGAAATTGTCTATTCGGTGGATAAAATTAGGGATAGTGTGGAAGGCTACGAAGCACAGGAGAAACGTTTTTTCTTTCGATTTCTTTCTTCAAATTTTAAGGGCGTCTAATGCATCGGAGTGTCTTTATAATCCGCGAATAAATACGATAGTTACGTGACAGATGTATTCAAAAAGCTACTTTGCTAATCAAAAATTTGAATTACCTCTTGATAAATATTAAGGAAAAACATTTTGTTGGGTGTTCAAACACTCTACAGGGGGTGCAGAATTAATTTAAACTCGGAACTAATTCCAAGTTTTCTATTTACGAACGTGAAATCTGTGAAGTTTTCAAACGAAATTAAAATTAAAATTAAAATTATTGATTTTCTTAAATTTTGATCAATAATGGCTTTTTTTGAACGAGAGATTTTTTTTTTTTACAAAAAATGGCTAAGCAATCTACTGTTCTTACTACAAAGAATATTGCATTTTTATTGGATCAGATTTAAATGAATAAAAGTAAATTTAAAAAAAAAGTACCACTTTATTCGTTTGCAACAAAAAATGAAAGTTGCAGAAAAGATGAATTCTGAATTATCTTATCTACTAAGGATTTTTAATGCCAAATTAAAAAATTAACACCAACTCATTGCATTTTGTTTAGGAATTCACGGAAATTGCTAACTTTGATTTTAAATCGAGTTGAATTAGTACAGTCACTCCTCTACAGTATTAACGGATAGTAAAAAACTTCTTTTTTTTTTCTTTTTTTTTTTTTTTTTTTTTTTAACTCTGTTTACAAAACGGAGTGTCTACTCAAATGCGGGTATCCACTAAAAATACCGCTTGAAGTAATAAATATATGTTGTATTTAGAGATTAAATCTATTGGTTGTTCAAAAATTACTTTGCTTAGTTTCGTATTCGAAACGTAAGCAGATATGGCTTTCGTGAAAATCTGAACAAGTAACTGTTCATTAAGGCAAATAAGAACCTTACTTGACTGTGGGGCTCTTCGTAGCTGAACGGTCAAAGCACGCTGGATCAGATGGTAGTTTCTCCTGCAAAGGGGGATACGAGTTTGAATACTGCACATTTTCTTTTCTCGAGTCTATAAGCCAGGTAGACAAAATAAACACTGAGAAGGCTTTCACATATAAGCCTGTAGTAATTCAGTCGGGATCAGTTTATTACTTAATAACAGTAAAAAAAAGATCCTCCACTTTATGTCCATCAGCATCTTAATACTACCACCAGTTTACCCATGCTGTCATAAATGACGTCTTATTTGAATAAGCCTTTACAATTATTAAGTCTTCACAC
The DNA here is from genome assembly GCA_963932145.1 of Acanthosepion lycidas. Classification (NCBI taxonomy): domain Eukaryota; kingdom Metazoa; phylum Mollusca; class Cephalopoda; order Sepiida; family Sepiidae; genus Acanthosepion; species Acanthosepion lycidas. Next base: position 40,450,150 of record OZ010613.1, read on the forward strand.
AGGAGAGTGTAAAAACGAAGGGTGATCAGTTTGTTACTCAATAACAATAAAAGATCGATCCCCCATTTTATGTTTACTAGGATCTTGGTATTAGTTTCCCCATGTTGTCATAAACAATGGCATATTTGGTTAAGTTCTTACCATTATGAAAAGGATTTCATATGTGAGTCTGTAGTAACTGTGATAGGTCACTTTATAGTGGTTTATCAGTTATAGCGAAGTGTATGAATGTTGAAACAGATTAGTTTGATTTGGCCTTGATAGTTAGATAGCCCACCATAAGAGGGATATAAAACAAGAAAATCAAATTGTAAAGTGAAACATAAAACGTATATACATATAAATCAATTAAGGTCTCTACAAATAAAATGAATGTATTTTGGTTGATACAAGGTCGTCAAAATGTTCGTAGTAGTCCTTGCAAGAATGAGTTTATGTGTACGTAGGTAGGAATGTTTGTATGTATGAGCGTTATCGTAGGGTAGGAATGTCTTTGAGGTAAACGCTCAGTCTTAAAATGTTCCGTTCGCTAATCAAGTATAAAAGAGGTGAGGGAGAAAGGTAGAGATAATAATAACGTTCGCTTGACGTTTGTCAAGGGACGTGTTAATACGCTCGTCTCCTTCTCTCTGGTTACAGGCGAACTTGCCCGTCTTTTATTTTGTTTGTGAGGCTTGAAAAGGTCCCTTGGGAATTCATTCCCGGATATGATTTGGGCCTTTCCATTGAACGACGAACAAACTTCGCGTTGGCTCGCGAAAAGGTCCGTAAAAGAATTTGTTTCTGAGAATTGAAGATTATTTGAATTTTGTTTTTAAATGTTTCCTAGTTTTCTATTGGCTGAAAAACATTTCGTATCAAGGTGTGAATTTTCACGAGTTTTGTTTTGGATTCGCTTTTGCGTGTGTGTTAAGCAAAGTTTGTAAATTCGAGTCTTGTAAATTTCTAACAAAATCAATGAGTCAGTGCTTAGCATTTGAATTTTACATCTAGATCTTGTTTTGTTCACTACAAGTTTATCTCTTAAGGACTATAGAAAACTGATCACCCTAATTTATGTCCAGTAGAATCTCATATTAAAATTTTAGGGCAATTTTTAACCTTCGTGAACGCCGCCACCGCCCCCCCCCCAAAAAAAAACGGCGTGTCAAAAGGACGGATATTTCCTTGACACCGGTTTTAGTGAATACACTTTCGACTCTTTCGGCAATGTTTATTGTTTTAAAAAGCGATGATTAGAATTTTAATAAAACCCAAACATTATAAACAGGGCCGGTGCAAGGATCTTGTACCCTGAATCTATGGTACAACCCTGCCCACGAACCTATGGTACTCCCCCCACCCACTCTACCTCATCTCAATTTCATATGGTAGTATTCATATAAAATGCAAATTTTATGATAACTTTATTATATACAATAATAGATTATATGCAAGATAGGTGAATAATTCAAGTCGAAAAATTGAAAATATATACAAATCTAAATATAAATTAGAGACATGTCATAATAGATAATCCCATCTTAAATAATTAGAGACATGTCATAATAGATCATCCCATCTTAAATAATTAGAGACATGTCATAATAGATCATTCCATCTTAAATAAATCAACAATGTTTTGCGGCCATTTTTAACATCAAATTTAGATTTTTCTTAACCCATTACCTGCCATGAGCCCCATTTGGGAATCTGTTAAAATTAAACTCACTACATGTTATTCCTTGTATTTACATTGAATTGCTTACATACATTGCATTTGAAGAGGTATATTTTACAACACTTAGCCTTTAAAGTTTTTATTATTAGCCGTAAGAAGACACTTTCTGTCGTAATTTTACATTTCACGAGTAGAAAAATAATGACTATTTTGAGAAGTATTTTTTTTTTAATATTTCTAATCAATATTATTTTTTGATGTTTTATACACATATATATTTGATGTTCTAGTTTCTATAAAAAAAGACAATGGTAACTACTGAAATTAAACATAAGGAATAAAGAAACTCCTAAGACACCTGTCTGGGCCAAAAATGCGTATTAAAAAATTTGGCAGTCAATTGGTTAATAAAATGTTGAATTTTATACATATTCAGCATTATGTATTAAAAAAAGTGAATTTTATATATTTATTTGTCAGGATAGCTTCTGGTTAAAAACGCTACCAATTTAAATATTTGTCAATTTTTATGAATCGTTGAGTATGGTTTTCTAAATTCTGAACAAAAGGCTTGCGTCATATCCGGTCGGCACTCCCACATTAAAAGAAACAACCGAAAGAAGTAACTTAATCTAAAAGGACCGACCACGGTTGTGTAGCTGATTCAGCATAAAATGACATCTAAGTGATCAAAGTGTAGTATCTGTTCCAGCCACAGACCTTCCTCACCAGCAACAGCAGCAACAATATTCGATAAATTGTCCTTTTCAGGACAGCGCTCTTCGCAGCAAAAAAAAAAAAAAAAAATTGCTCCTTGTCAGGATAACGCCCTTCTCATAAATATGCAGATATCTTCTGCTTAGTGAAAGTCACCATATTTTGTCAATGTATTATTTTTAACGACCATAAACTTGGTAATATATTTTTTTGATCAAGTCTTCGTTTTGCATGTTACTCTCTTCCGTCATTCAATATCTTTTTACAGACCAATGTATCATTCTTGTCTGTGACGAAATATGAGAATGGCTTTCGTTCGGATAATAGAAAAATGTTTGGATGATTTCAATTTCTTTTTATTTCACATCCGGATAATCGAAGACCGGATAATCAAAGAAGTACATGTGTATGTCTGCACTATCTGTCTATATTTCTGAGATGAGGTATTATGTACACTATTTACATTATTCGGACTATTGTCATTATCTTTGTCGCCATATTTAATACAACGTTCCGGTCTTCTTCAGGTGGTTGGAATGTCGAACTGAGCTGAACCCTTTATTTCGCTCGCTGGCACAGTGGATAAAGGCGTTAGTTAGATCCAGTGACAGGACCCAAAAGAGTGTGAGTTCAATACCCGGTTAAGACAGTGGAGAACTTGGAGAGGGAAATTAACAGGAGATAACTGATAACTGGCATCCATTAAACAAGGCACGTGGAACTGGAACAGTCTACCCCAGTGAGCGAAATAAAGGGTTCAGTTCGACATTCCAACCATCTGAAGAAGGCCGGAGCGTACAACAGCCGAAACGTTGTCATAAATATGGCGACAAAGATGAGGACAATAGTCCGAATAATGTAAATAGTATATGCCTGCACATGTAACCGCCCCCCCCAAAAAAAAACAAAAACAATTTGCCAAAAATTCTTTGATTATTTGATGGAGAAGAGAAGTATTATTTTTAACTCAATGGAACTCTTATAAAAAAAATAAGGGTTATCTCCTTTCGCTAGATAACATCTGCTGATAGTGTAATGGATCTAAGAAGGCTGCGTGAATATTTTAATGATTTGCTGTAAATAAAACATGCAGCATCCAAAAACATAAATTTAAATAAAAAAATCAAATGATAACGATATTCAATCACGACAAAAAAGGATATGTTTGGAACAACAACTATATTTTTTATATGCAGAATATTACAATTTTGTTTTGTAAAGATGTGTACGAAAGCTTGATCAGAATATTATAAAGAGAAAAATTCTTGTTGCTGGTTTGGAAATGTTTCGTATGTTTGTAATGTAGTTTGGAAAATTTCGTACGTACGTGCATGTGTGCGTGTGTGAATATGTTTTCACAAGCGTCTGACCGCACGTGATCAAGACGCGAATCCTTTTTACAACTACATTTTTAACGAGAGAAATCAAGAGAGAGAGAGAGAGCGCTCGTGTCTGGCATTTATAATTAATTTAATCACGTGGTAGGTTCCTGGAAAAGAAGCGAGAAAACTTGACTTGGTCACATGCTGGAAAAAGACTTGTACGTGGGTGGATTGCAACGCCCACTTGTGTGTTTATTGACCAATTGGAAGTTGAGATTTCCTGAAAATATGTATGAATCTGGGTAAGCTCTTTGATCCACTTTTTGCACAGATTTGTACAAAATTCAACATGGATAAGAAAGTGGTATTGGGATGCTAAAATAGTAATATGAGTCCATTTATATGATAATAATAGGTGTCATCCAAAATTAAGCGCGAAATGGAATTTAGGCGCCAAAGTAGGGGCCGAGACGACCACGAACGGGACAGACGTGTTTCAGCCTACTCTAAGTTCAAGCGAAGCTGTCCCTGAGCAAACCTGAGTGATGCTAGGACAAGCATTACCTAAAGAAGATATGAACGGCACCAGATAAGTGTTTCATCTATTTCAAATAGACACATGTATTTGGATATCATTCCCGATGCCATGACTTTTAAATGCTAAAAGAATACGTTTTGAGCAATCCTCTATTCTCGTTGTGTAATGTATTTCTTATATAAAGTCTGTTTTTTAAAATTTTTCAGTTGTCCTATCTTTGTTCATCAAGTCACGACTCTATTTGGGGAGTCTCTAAATTTCCCACACTCTTCCCTATTCTTATGTCGAGTCAAGTGACACGAAGGTGACTCGACTCGACCAGTGAGTATTAAATTAACAGATTTGAAAGACCTCTGAAGCACGAGAAGGATAATCAGCACAATAATCCTCGTCGGGGTCGAATTAAATTTAAATGGTTCAATTTGAAAGTCAAAGACTGTATGACAGGCACCTGAAAGAAGTTCTGAGTATAACAAACAAGATGAAGATACTTGTCCAAACAGAAGAAAATGAAATAATGATAATTCTTCATTTCAATACTTCGGACATATGTCACATAAATAAAATACAAATGCTTTTGGACACTTCGACATGGTGTAAAAAAGCATGTTTTTACATTGTTTATCTTGCTGCAACATTTACGACTGAGTAGTGAGTTTGATCCTCACTTGGTGCGCAATACTTTCAGCCTTGTGCCATATCTAAGCTACGCTTAGAAAATTACCATAAACCAAAAACTTCTACTGTAAATTGACAAAAATAGAGAGCGATTTCTTTTGGCTTCTCACAAAAGTGTAATAATTTTTGGTTTAGGTCTGAAATCTAAGGGAAGTAACTTATATTTTATCTTTTGAGTTACTTCCCTTGATATTTTAAAAATTGGAGTGTATGTGAATAAAAAGCAAAAAAACGACCGGCTTGCTAATTTGTTAGTTTTTATGACTTTATAATTAAAAATACTTCACCAATTGGTCAGCAATTAATGATTTCCATATAGTTTATTACAGTATCTCTTCATTAGCTGCAACTATTATAAATTAGCAACACCCCAGTTGGTTTATCTTCGATTTTTATCATTTAAACTTAAACATGATTAATTAGTCAACAAATATAAATTGAAGCCCATTAAAAAAAAGAAAAGAAAATTATAACTGGCTGCAATTAATTTATGAATAAACAGAACTATATTTATTGAATAATTCGCTTATAAAATATTTGCTAAATAATCGGTGAAAGAAACAACTACAAAATAATCGCCCCCTCCCACCAAAAACTATTCAAAATAATCGTCGAATAAAAAATTCAAAATAATCGCCCCCCCACAAAAAAAAACATCAACATAATTGCCCCCTCCCCAAAAAATAGCCCTAAATAATTAGGCAAAAAACGCAACTTTAAAATAATCCCCCCCGTACTCAAAAAACAAATCGAAATAATTGACCAAAAACTAAAAATAAAACATTCAAAATAATAGTTAAGGAAAAAATAATCAACATATTCGGTCCACTCAAGAAACCTCTGTAAAATAATTGAGCAAAAAAAACAAAACACACACACATACACACACACACACACACACACTTACACACACACACACACACAAGTCCCAAATAAACAAACAAAAATAACCTCAAAATAATCGGAGGGAGGTGGGGGGGGGACAAACAAAAAACAAAACAATTCAATCGTCCCCGAGAAAAATTCAAATAAACTGTCCCAATTCCACTAAAAAAAAAAAAAAAAAAAAAAAAAAATTCAAAATAATTGATCAAAAAATAAAAGTAATTTTTTTAAAAAATAAATAGCAAGAAAATATCAAACTTAAGCAAAAACGGCTACCCCACAAAAACAATCCTAAATAATTGGGTGGGGGACTTCAAATAATCGTCACCCGCAAAAAACAATCAAAACAATCGGCCCCTCAAAAAATAACTTCAAAATAATTGGCCCAAAAGCTAAAACCTCAAAATAATCGCCGTCCCCTAAAAAAGTATAATTCTAAATAATCAATCAAAAAAAAAAAAAAAAAAAAAAAATCCTAAATAATCAGCAAAAAAAAAAAAAAAAAAAAAAAAATCCACATAATCGATCCTAAAATAAAAAAAAAAAACAAAACCTTCAATACAATCATCCCGCTCCAAAAAACAACTCCAAAATAATCGTCCATAAAAACAAGTAAGAAAAAAAGAAATACCATCAAAATATCTTATGAACAATATACCAATAAGAACTACAAATAGGATATTTGATGAATAATATGCCAAAAAGAAGTTGAAAATTTATCAAAACTTTAATATAAAGTATTTAATAAATAACAAACTTTAAAATAAAAAGCTTCGAAATAATCAGCAGATTAAAAAAAAAACAAAAAAACTTTGTGGGTGGAATGATCATTTATTACGAATGCTTGCTTGAAGACTGTTTTTAATGCTTTTTAATGCTTGAAGACTGGTGAACTATTTGTAGAGAAAGTAGCTAAGGTTTCTGACGAAATTATTACCAAAAATGAATCGAACATTTTCAGAATAACGGATTTGACTTTAGGAAACAGAAAGAAGTGAGATAGAACTAAGCCTGATGGGATGAGGTTAGCAATTCAAAGCCACAGTTCCTGGAACAAGGACACACCTGCCCTCAGTTTCCATCTGAATTTCGACTTGATTGCTTCCTTAAATTGTCTTAATTCTGATGCATAGTAGTATCCATTAACAGTTCTTCTCTTTCCCAGATAGTATATCATGATTACACTTTCAGAATCCGGAAAAAGCGCTGAAGCCATCACCTTGCGTACAGGCTCTGGACTTCTTCGTAGGTAGAAAACCAGAAGGTTTCTGCTGTTTGCTTTGAATCTTTGATTCAGGTTCGAAGTGATGAACCCAGGTTTCATCTTGAGTTACTAATCTGCGCCGGAAATTCTCATAGTCAGCCTGGTAGCAAGTCAGAAGTGTTCTGGAAATGTCAACCTTTCCCAGCTTCTGCTCTGCTGCCAGCATTCTTGGGGCCTATTTTGCAGACAGGTTACTCATCCTTAAGATCTCAGATAAAACAGTATGGACCGAAAAAGAACTAATGCCTAAGGAATTAGCTATCTGCTGGACAGCAAGACCTGTGTCCTCTAAAGACATACGGCGAATGGTATCAACTTGTTCATCAGTGATTGAGATTTTTGGACGACCTGACCGAGGGTCACCTTCTGTGATGTCCCTGCCCGCTTGAATTCCGCAGCCCACTTCTTCACTGTTGCATATGAAGAGGAGACCCCAGCAAGTGTCTGTACCATGTCCTCGTGGATTTTTGTGGGTGTCATACCTTTCTTTTGCAGATAATTTATGACTTCTCGGGCCAGTGTTTTGTCTGTTTTTAGATTTAACGCACACCTCTCACTTTTGTATGAGCCTCACCTGCTCAGAAATTAAGACAGAAGTCTGAATTAGATTTTCTGTTTTTATAAGAAGTGGCAGTATGTTGCCACTACAAAAATGTTCAGCTATGGCTCTTCTTCCTATCCGTAGTTCGATTCTCGAAGTTCATGGTCGAGTGATCCGTAGTTCAGTCTTCGAAGTCGATGGTCGAGTGATCCGTAGTTCGGTCCTCGAAGTCGATAGTCGAGTGATCCGTAGTTCGGTACTCGAAGTCGATGGTCGAGTGATCCGTAGTTCGGTCCTCGAAGTCGATAGTCGAGTGATCCGTAGTTCGGTCCTCGAAGTCGATGGTCGAGTGATCCGTAGTTCGGTCCTCGAAGTCGATAGTCGAGTGATCCGTAGTTCGGTCCTCGAAGTCGATGGTCGAGTGATCCGTAGTTCGGTCCTCAAACTCGATAGTCGAGTGATCTGTAGTTCGGTCCTCGAAGTCGATGGTCGAGTAATCCGTAGTCCGGTCCTCGAAGTCGATAGTCGAGTGATCCGTAGTTCGGTCCTCGAAGTCGATGGTCGAGTAATCCGTAGTCCGGTCCTCGAAGTCGATAGTCGAGTGATCCGTAGTTCGGTCCTCGAAGTAGATGGTCGAGTGATCCGTAGTCCGGTCTTCGATGTCGATGGTCGAGTGTTCCGTAGTCCGGTCTTCGATGTCGATGGTCGAGTGTTCCGTAGTCCGGTCTTCGATGTCGATGGTCGAGTGTTCCGTAGTTCGGTCCTCGAAGTCGATGGTCGAGTGATCCGTTGTTCGCTCCTCAAAGTCGATGGTCGAGTGATTCGTAGTTTATTATCTGTTAAGACACATTTTCCTTTGTTTACTACCTTTATCGCTCTACGGGCCAGGTAAATACGGGAGTTGACATCCGACTCTCTCGGTCACTATGTTTTAACCGGTGATCTTTCAGTTCTGGTGCTTCGGCGTCTTTTGTGACGACGTGATCTGCTACGGGGTTGACATGTATGAAATCCAAGATCTCATCACACAGTAATGCTACTGCTGTGGTGTGGGGTAGTACGCTCACGTACTTTCACTGTATGTCCGCATGCTTTAGTTAAAATGAAGGGAAAAGAAAGAAAGAAAGAAGAGAAGAGAAGAGAAGGAATACTCTTAAATCTAAGATCAGTCCTTCTTCATTTCGTGAAACGCAGTATCACGTCAAAAGGGAAATAACGGAAACTGAAATATCCAGAAAAGGCATGGCACGTGGAACTAGAACAATTTACTCCTGTGGACTAAATAAATGGTTCAATTCGAAATTCCAACCTGAAGAACATCGGAACGTACAGTGAATATGTCAATAAAGATGAAGACAACAGTTCGAACAATGTAAATAGTGTAAATATATTCAAACCAGGAACAAAGAGCTGTAGAAGAAGCCTGTTGAGATTCAGGCTCACCCCAGACCGCAAGCTGAAGTAATATATATGTCTGATTAAATAAATTACAAACATTATGTCTGTTTATTTTTATCATAATCCGTTCATATTCACGGATATTTTTCCGTGTATTACAATCAAATGATGCAAGAAATGCGCTCTAACAATAAAAATTACTTTTATTTTCCAAGTACTTTCCATTTCTTTCTGAGATCATCTTCAGGGGTGCAACGGGTAAGACAAGAAATTATGCGTAACTATCCACTGCTGATTTTTTTTCTTTTTGCGTTTAAATGAAACGGCTGGCAGTTTTGCTTTAGCGTTCATTAGAACGTAAAAAATTATCCACTAGGGAACTTTTTCTTTTATGTTAAAATGTCATGGTCAAGCGCGCATTAAAGCGTAAAAACTCTTCTTTTTATATGCGAAAAAAAAGTAATTTTCATTTTTATAGTGCATTTCTTGTATCATCTGATTGTAATACACGGAAAAATATCCGTGAATATGATCGGATTATGCTGAAAATAAGCTGACATAATGTTTGTAATTTATTTAATCAAACATGCCTAAAAGAGAATTTGCTGCCTAAACACACACACACACGTATATATATACATATATATATATATATATATATTCTCCAAGCTACTGACCTACTCTGTGCATATATATATATATATATATATATATATATATATATATATATATGACAATTGGAAAACGTTTATGAGAGTATGTTTCGAAATATATCTGATTTTGTGTTTCGTCGTTAAAAAGCATGTTAAAAATAGGACATATAATCCCTATATTTTTAACAGACTGTCAACGTGGAGAATGTATGGATAAAAAAAAAAAACAATTTTTAAAAATTTTCTACCCAATTTGAAGGCTTACAATACATCTCTCAACTCGGAAACTTATAATGCAAAAATCATTCCATCATTTGATTGTAATACACGGAAAAATATCCGTGAATATGAAAGGATTATGCTAAAAATAAGCAGACATATTTGTAACTTATTTAATCAGACATGCTTAAAAGAGAATTTGCTGCCTAAATTCACACGCGCGCACACACAGACACACATCTATATATGGGATTTAATAAAAATAAAATTTTTCACGTCGTTAACTGGTTGGTGCTATATTCAGTACCTCGACTACAGAGTTTCGTCGGCAAGAATCTCCGCATATGTTCAGTCCACTCTGTGTTTCTAAACAATTACAGATTTAAAGTTGGTCTACGAAACTCTGGAGTCAAGGTGCTGCATATAACATCAAGCAGCTAAGTGACAAATTTTATTTGTACTATTTATATTAATGATCATGGTATTTTTGGACGAATCTTTGAACTGATTCAGTGTTTCTCATCGAATCGCGAAATTCAAGTTGTCTTCAATGGCCACTCTTCTAGATCTTTTTGTATTAATGCGTGCGTCCATCAGGGCGCTATCCTTGGACACACACCCCTTCCTGATGCCATCAGTTCTCAAACCGGTATCTATGCTGAGGGCACAATGATTTATTCCGGTCTTAATAGTAAGTCGGATTAAAGAATCGAGTTTGAATTCCAGTCGAATCCACTTACATTCACTTACGTGCTAATACCCTTGGGAAAGGTATGAATCTTCTTCTCCCCCCAGCTATGGATAAATAGCAGGACAGACCGGGTTCTATAGTTTTGTATGGCAACTGGTCTACCGCAGAAAGACATACTGCGGGAAAAATCTGCCTTGTCAGTCATGTATCGAAAGATACATGATCGTCTAAGTGTGTATCACGCATTACACATAACTGACTGCGCGGTGGAGTAATGGATAGCGGCTCGGATTGAGGAATCGGAGAGCCGAGTTCGAATTCCAGTCGAATCCATTACATTCACTTACGTGCTAATACCCTTGGGAAAGTTATGAATCCTTTTCTTCTTCTTTTCCTCTATGGATAAATAGCAGGACAGACCGAGTTTTATCGGCTTGGATGGCAACTGATCTACCTCAGAAAGAAATGGCAACCTACTGCGGGAACAAATCTGCCTCGTCAGTCATATATCGAAAGATACATGATCGTCTAAGCGTGTATCACGCATGGCACATAACTGATTGACTGAGTGGTTCGATAAGTTCAGCTAATCTCAAAAAATGATCTACTTTCTGTTAACTGGGGCAAGGAATGGCGTGTTAATTTTAACGCTTCTAAAACGAACCTACTCACTATTAATCGTATGAGAGAATCATTTTTATTTCCCACCAGCATGGCTAACGTTAACATCCAGGAGAGTGATCCATTTCGCCTTCTCGGACTAACGTTTTCTGTGAAATGAAGTGTAAAGGATATATTAAATCAATTGCTAGGTCTTCTGCTAGGAAAGTTGCTTCCCTGTATCGTGCTAGACAATTTTTTTTGCCAGAATCTATCTTACATAATTATAATCTACTATTTGTCCTCGATTTGAATATTGCTACCACATCTGTTATGGTGATACTGCTATATATTCTTGATAAAATCCAAAGAAAAATGTGTAATGTTATTCGTCCTGACTTTGCATCTCGGCTTCAATTGCTTTCTCCCCGTCGTAACGTAGCTTCCATGTGTCTTTCCTAGAACTACTTTTATGGTAATTATTCTGACGAACTCTCCTCTATAGTACCTAGACTTTATGAGTTTAAGCGCAGTACTAGATTGGCGGCTAGGTCTCATCATTTTACAGTTGAATTGCCTAGATGTAACTATAAGATCTATGCTAACAGCTGCTTCTATTGAAGAATCAATTCTATTGTGTAGTTGTTCCAAAAACAGACAATTCATGGTCCTGACCTGGAATCTTGGCTTCAGTCACATTCCCAAAGGCGTAACGTAACTTCCTTATGTCTTTTCAATAAATAAATTCATAGTAATTCTTCTATCTTTTCGCTATGGTACCTAGACTTTATGATTTAAAGCGCACTACTAGATTTGATACCAGATCTCATCATTAAAATGGCTAGATGTAACCGTAAGTTCTATGCTAATAGTTTCTTCTATCGCACTTCTTGCTTGTGGAACTCACTTCCGGTTTCTTGCTTTACAGTCAAATCTGGTCTTCAAAAATTTAAATGCAATTTCAATCGTTATCTTCTGTCTTCTTAATACTTGTTCTTTTAATGTTCTCACTCTTTAATAGTGTTTTTCTACATATTATCTAACAGTCAGTAACCCTTTGCATTATATATATATATATATATGCTAGCTTAAAAGCAGTCCTATCTGGTGGCATTTAAGCTAGCGGAGGGATCTTGATTGGGCCTTCATCACAATAAGTAGGGAAGAGTAGATGCAATAGGCAACAAGGAACTCAAAATTGATCGCTGCATTTAAGTATTGCATTAATATTTAAGCTTACCTTTTAAAAGTTCAACAATAATTCTTCTGCCGCCACTTAATTTAAAGAAAATTTGATGTACGTAGGTCCTTACGTTCCGTATAAACAATTATTTTTATTTCATGAGTGACTTTCGCTGAATTTCGCAATTAATTTCGATCATTCTGAAATTTATTTCCAAGTTATAAAAATTGCTATCGTCCCAAAAAAATAATCATGGGAAATCATGTAAAAAATCGTCGAAAACAATCGCAGTAATGAAAAGTTGGGAATCCAAAACTTTAGGATGTTTGTGGGTCTGGATCCGACCCGGAATATTTTTAATTTTCTCACGGAGTCGGCCTGATTGCGAAATAAGTTGGGTTACGGCTTCCATGAGTAAAGTTCAAATCTTGACACAATAACATTAGCATTATATATATATATATATATATATATATATATATATATATATATATATATATATATATGTAAATATTATATATATGATATATATTATATACATATATTATATATATATTATATACATATATATTATATATATAAGATATATATATATTATACATATATAATATATATATATTATACATATATAATATATATATATTATACATATATAATATATATATATATTATACATATATAATATATATATATATTATACATATATAATATATATATATATTATACATATAATATATATTTATTATACATATATATAATATATATTTATTATACATATATATAATATATATTATACACATAATATATATATTATATACTATATATATATATATATATATATATACACACGTTGCATTAAATAATATAATTCCAAGTATTGATAGTATTCTGGGCTCCTGGATCAATACTTGGAAGTATATTATTTAATGAAACGTGTATAAATGAAAAGATGCTACCTAAATACACACAATATATATATATATATATATATCTCAAGAAATAAAAAGCAATGTATTAACAGTCTAATTCCTTTAACTTTCTAATGAGACATTCGCTAATTGGCGTCGAGTAATGTCTCTATTTATCATAACATCGGAATGTTTCATTACTAAGAAGAGGGGTGTTGCCTGTGTGATAAATACACAATGTAACATTGTGTCTTACATTAACAGAATAGATGAAGTGCCTGGTGTTGGTTGATGTGTTTCCTGTGATTCACGGAGGAAAAATAGATTAATCTCGCCCCTACCGACTATATATATATATATATATAAAAAAATATAAATATAAATATAAATATAATGCAATGCTCTCGTCGCTTCTATGGCTAATAGTCTACAATGCCCGTTTCTACTTTTCTTGATAGTTCGTCCCTTTGGGCTCTTCGACGCGAAAATGCTTTTCTTTTTTCAATATTTGGCGTCATTCTTCTGGCGACTATGTCTTTCTTTTGCATTTGGTTACACTGTCGTCGTCGGAAATCGTTTGAGAGTTTCCCTTTGTATAGCATGGCGGCAACACCCGGCACGAATCGAAAGTATGACGGATAATTTTGGTGAAGTCAACTTCTTCCTTACTTTGGCCAGCAACCAGTGATCTTATCTCCGAGCTCGAAATAACTCCCTTCACTGTGACGAAATTGGACAGAGAGTAAAAAAAAAAAAAGGGTTCCTACATTTTCACCTCGAAAATATTCTTATATTTTGAGTAAAATATACCTTATTTGCGAGGTATGTTTCAAGAGCCCGCCACCACCATCAAATGCTAGAAGCCGAGGATAGGATAACCATTATATATGCTATAGTTCTATACATACAACGATACATACTTATTTATAAATTAGGCACAATAAATGATTGAAGATAAAGTAAATCTACCTCACTAACAGCCTGTAACAAATATACTTGTTTTTACTACAGTGTAACCCGGATATAAGATTTTCTCTGGTCCCAAATTAGAGCCATACTTACCTAAACAAAATAGACCAAACCCGGATATAAACTTCTTCTCCGGTCTCGACAACTCTCCTATAACCGGGTTACACTGAATCTTCTTGGGCATAAGAGTTTAACCACAACGACTAGAATTGTTCTATTCAAACAACAATAGACTGTAATAAGATGTTTGATGGACAGGAGATTCGTTCCTGGGAATCTTGATATTTTCTCTCTCTTCTTTATTAAGCCAATGTTCTGTTTCCTTATTTAAAGGAAACACTTTGTGGTCTCTTTTTGACAGATCATTAATCAAAAAAATTAATTCGGGTATTAATTGTCGTTAACTGCCATCACGAATAAGAAAGTGTCGTTGTATATAGTTAAAGACAATGAAGAATTATTTAAAATTAACAATAAGCGTGTCTTTGTTGTTTTTTAAATAATTATTCTTTATTTACTAGAATCCACACTAAATTACCCCAAAGCGAGGCACTTCCATTGTACTCTAGTTGGGTTGACCTTTGCAATCGCTCCAAACGTGAGCGAATCGGGTGCGCTATTTCTAAATGTTCGCGCTCACTCTGCTAAACAAGCCAAATCATATAAAGTTACATATCGCAAATATTATATTCATCCCAAGAAATGATAAATTTTAAACCAAATATTTATTTATTTATTTAATTATTATTTTTATTTTTTGTTTGTTTGTTCGTTTAGCTTGCCTCGCAACGAATCCAACCCTCAGAATGAAAAATTGCCACAAAATCAGTAAGTTATTCGCATTTCGTAAAGGCAGTTGTTATTCGGGGTACTTAGAAGGTATATTTTTTTTTTTTTTTTTTTTTTACACAACAATTTAAAGAACGTCTTGGGTATGAGGATAAACTACATCCAACAGCAAAGTCTCTGATCAGGAGGTTTTGAGGAGCGTGGAACCTCTTAATTGCTGGTATTCCCAGGTCCACCCTGACCCGATGTTGTAGCACGTGTTAGGGTCCCAGCTATGGGCAAATAGTTAACCCCCAAACTGGGGTCAAAACATTATGAAAGTGTAAAAATAGGTTTTAATACCATAAATACTTTTTGTAAAAAAAAATTACTAGCAATAAATTTTTGAAGAAAAAAAATTTATTACCGACAATACATTATTACCAAAAATAGATTTTTGAAGGCAAAAATATTACCAGCAACAAAAATGTTGTCAGTATTAAATAACCCATTGAGGTTGATATGCCGTAAAACAAAACGAACCAAACCAAACAATTAAAGAAAAAAAAAAGTGGGGGGCTTGTTTATCGGGGTAAACGCAAACGTAGACCCCCCCCCCCACATTCAGAAATAGCGCATCCGATTCGCTCACATTTAGGGCGATTGCAAAGTTCAACCCAACCCGAGTACAATGAAAAGGCCTCGCTCTGGGAGAATTTGATGTGAATTTTAGTAAATATGAATTCTTTTTATTTTGAAGTGAATTTAACGGAAAAGATTCCACTAAGTTTGTGTTAAATAAATTAACAGTCTCTTTCTAGTGTTAAACGTACTGTGTGACTTCAATTTCCCGCTAATTCTTAGGCAACTACAAAGAGGAAGACGATTCCTGTTTTTGTGCTAACAAACACTTCTCCCCTAAATCTCGATGTTTTCGTCAAAACATCAAATATTTATTTATAAAAACAAAATTGGACAAGGATAGATAGACATTGGAGATGAGGAAATGTTGGTTTTCATTACTCTGATATTAACTTGGCTAGTTGTAACTGATTTAAAATAATCGGAGGTGTTACCGAATGTTAATACTTTTCCTTTGTATTATATTAATGTTAGACGAGCATGCTTGCTTATCCAACGGCGGAATAGGCAAAGATCTACGTAACCTCAACAGCTAGACCGGCAGAAGAGGGTATCGCGAGTCGGGCTGCCGTAACCAAGACGGACCTTGACAGACCAAGCATCCGACAGCTCGAGGCAACCAGGTTTGTTAGATCTTGCCTGTCTTAACCCCCTTCAGCCGTGAGGGAGGCACTTCTGGTAAACCTTCTCAGTTCACCAAAATCAACATGCGAATGGCCTCATCAAATTCTCTTTGATTCACAGCCATCTTCGCTACCAGGGGAGATAGGGAATGACGATCCCGATGCGCGTGGGTATCGACGACCATTACGCCTGCTTACTTTAGGAGCTGGATACTTAGCCGCCACAGGGATACGTCCCTGACGCAGCTGGTATCATGGCTATGACTGGTTTGGACAGGCTATGACTAGCTAAAACCAGCTACGACTAGCTTAAACGAGCTCTGACCAACTTGGACAAGCTAAGACCAGCGGCTTGAATGCAAGTACTCGGGTCCCCACGTTAAAAACTGACCTTGTGCTACAACATTACTCAGTAGAGGCGGAGGGGGGGGGGGGGTCAAGTAAATCGCCTTACTTTAAGAGCTGACTATCTCTAGCCTCCAAAACTTTGTGGTCACTTCATTGCAAAGAGTAGCACCTCTCTTCATTTTGTATGTTGTTGAACAGTTACAATTCAAAGACTTAAACAATTTTTTCCAATTTTTTTTTTCTTGCCAAAACAGAAAATCTCTTAAGTCGGATTTAAATTGTTAAATATTTGAACTTAACAATTTTTACAAAATATTGCAATAACGAGCATTAGTACGAATGCAGGTCATTAATTAAACATGACGGTACAAATGAAAAGATTCAAACTTGACAAGGTTTTCATTTCATTGGAGCAGACGTTAAGATGTATGTGGGCGTTAACGCCTCTATCTTTTTCATTATTTATTGTACACTTGGTAAAAATATGTCGCAAATGGCAAAATGGCGGATGGGATGGACTGGTCATCTTCTGCCTAACATTAAACCGAACTATCAACGATCACTAACACAAGCATACTACAATTCTCATAACACTAAAACAATACATCCATATCGTTCTTACTAAAGCCACCATAATTCAACAATTTTTTCAATTGTGATAGAATATGAAGAAAAAGACATTATTATAGAGAGTGGAGTAATGGATAGCGGCTCGGATTGCGGAATCGGAGAGCCGAGTTCGAATTCCAGTCGAATCCATTACATTCACTTACATGCTAATACCCTTCGGAAAAGTATGAATCCTCTTCTTCTCCCCCCAGCTATGGGTAAATAGCAGGATAGACCGGGTTCTATAGCCTTGGTTCCCCCGTAGAAAGAAAGGGCAAATTACTGCGGGGAAAAATATTCCTCGTCAGTCATGTATCGAAAGATACATGATTGTCTAAGCGTGTATCCCGCATGGCACATAACTGACTGATTATGGAGTGAACAATAAAAAATAGGAATTATGAAGACAAAAGATTGATATTGCATTTAATATTTTGAAGATCAAAGCCGGACGTGAGTTCCACAAGAGAGAAGTGCGATAGAAGAAGCTGTTAGCATAGAACTTACGGTTATATCTAGCCATTTCATATGTGAATTGACGAGAGCTTGGCGCCAATCTAGTATTGCACTTAAATTCATAAAGTCTAAGTACCATAGAGGAAAGTTTATTAGAACGATTAACATGAATGTATGTATAGCAAAAGCATAGGGAAGCTGCATTACGGCAGTGGGGAGAGTGACTGAATCTGGGATGCCAGGTCAGGAACATTGCAGATTCTTCATTGTATTTTATATATACAGATTATCTGTTTTTTTTTGGGGGGGTGGGGGGTGGGGGGTGGGAGGGATAACAACTTTAAAAATGTAACCCTAATGCATATTTACAATGATAAAATATTACTTACTAAATACGATAGCGTTACTAACAAATGTTTGCCTCACCGTACCACAATCCTAAATTTTGGCAGGAACATCGGTTAACAAATAGCGATTTACATTATTTGGACTATTGTCCTCATCTTTGTCGCCATATTTATTACAACGTTTCGGCCGTTGTACGCTCGGGCCTTCTTCAGGTGGTTGGATTGTCGAACGGAACTAGAACAGTTTACCCCAGTGAGTGAAATAAAGGGTTCATTATTTACATTATTCGGACTATTGTCCTCATCTTTGTCGCCATATTTATTACAATGTTTCAGCCGTTGTACGCTCAATGATACATGTCTCAGTGGATAAAGGCATTAGTTAGATCCAGTGACAGGACCCAAAGAGTGTGAGTTCAATACCCGGTTAAGGCAGTGGAGAACTTTCAGAGAAAAATTAACAGGAGATAACTGACATCCATTAAACATGGAACTAGAACAGTCTACCCCAGTGAGCGAAATAAAGGGTTCAGTTCGACATTCCAACCACCTGAAGAAGGCTGGAGTGTACAACGGCCGAAACGTTGTAATAAATATGGCGACAAAGATGAGAACAATAGTCCGAATAATGTAAATAGTGTACATAATACCTCATCTTAGAAATATAGACAGATACTGAAGAAGGCCGGAGCGTACAACGGCCGAAACATTATAATAAATATGGCGACAAAGATGAGGACAATAGTCCGAATAATGTAAATAATGTACATAATACCTCATCTCAGAAATATAGATAGATACTGAAGGGCCTTTTTTAGTTGTGGTAAATGGCCGAAAGTATAGCGCACACAGTGTGAATTGAACACTCTACACAGTCGGAATTGATTTAGCGATACAAGCTTGCTAAACATTACACCACGTCGAAGGGCCTTCTATCTGTTCTTTTGGGTGACAGAACTAATTTCAACTCGGAACCTCAAAAGTATAATTTGCAGTTCAATCCCTGCGCTCAGTTTCAAATAATAAAAATGTCCTGAATAATTCCATTTAGGTGTAAATGTACATGCTTAATTAGAAAATAACAAAGAAATTTTAATAAAATCTACCGTTTTGGAGTTATCGACAATAAAAATTCGGACCCATTCGCGTCGCGGTGGGTGAAGTTAAGATAAATTCTGCACCTCGTTCTTTTTCTTTCTCTCTCAAACCGTCAGTGTTACTAAGATATCTTTTCCCGTCGTAATAAAAATGGAATAGTCCAACTGAGGTAATTGTCGAACGTAACGCAGTTACAAACAGAAGAACAAGCAGAATTATTATATGTTAGTAGTGATTGCTTCTCGTATCTACCTGTTCTTTTGGGGGTCTAGCTGCGACCTATTCCAGCTAGACAGTCGAACTCTCTGCCTTCGGAGAGAGAGGAACCCGGACGAGGCTCCGCCGAAGTGCAGAGTCTCGTTCGGGGAAGTGGACTGACCGTAAACCTGTTTATGTGGGTTCAAAAAGGGAATATTTTTGGCCGAGCCTACGGGCTCGGAGAACCCACGTTAAACCGGCCTTGTGCCACATGAAACCATCGTGGTGGGTAGCTAAATATACTACCTGTTCTTTTTCTTCTTTTTTAGGTTCGGAGTGACGAGGGAGATTTCGAAAGTCGCTACAGATGTGCGTGAAAGTATTTTCTTGAGTGAAATATCGACGATGTGAATTTGACCAATGCAAATCTGTTGATTTTTATGCTTACGCCATTTTTTATTCCTGCCCGACACATGGTTTCTATTTGATCGTGTGTGGTCGAAGACATCTTTCATTGGATCGTAATCAACAGAGCAGAGCGGGGAAGTGCCTTCATTTTGAACCTCTTCTCGCACTTAAACAAATTATTGACTGTCTAATCGCCAACGAAGCCCTTGTTAATGTAAACGTTTTTGGACTGGGTGACTTATTTGCTCTCGTCAAGGTTGCTTATGAGTGTAACAGCATTTTATATTCTTGCTCCTATTCTGTAGTCATAAGACAGCCATTTATTCATATTCTCACTTGTTATCTACCTTTGCCATACCATGGCAGTCAGGAGGCATACACTCGGAGAGAAAGTGGACACCCCCGAGAAACGACATCAAGACATATATATATATATAGCCACATTTCATTGAATACGATAGACAAGGTGTTTTTATTTAGTTTTTTATACAACTTCTCATGCGATCTAATTTTTTTTTTCTTTTCAGATAAATTATCTAAAAACTGTCCGGATGTTCTTTTTATCCGTGCGCATTCGGCTATATATTTAGCCATTTTCAAGGATTAAATATTTTAACTGTTAAATAAGAAATAGTTTGTTGCATGTATGCATTTATATAATGTTTTCATTTTTCAAAACACGGTCAAGATATTGTGTCCATGTTCAAAGTTAATATTATTAAGTGTTGTTTTTTTGTTTGTTTTTATTTTGAATTTGGAACCTCGAGATGAATAGCAGGGCCAACAGTTCAGATATAGAAGCAGTATTCAATGCACAGACAAATGGTAGATTTATAAATGTACAAAATGGACTCTGACAAGAAAAAAATTCTATCATGACACAGTGAACCAATTTTCCTTCCAATAGATGCAGCTACTGATTATATATATATATATATATATATATATATATATATATATATATATATATTATAGGCACGGTGGAGTAATGGATATTGACTGTCTAATCGCCAACGAAGCCCTTGTTAATGTAAACGTTTTTGGACTGGGTGACTTATTTGCTCTCGTCAAGGTTGCTTATGAGTGTAACAGCATTTTATATTCTCGCTCCTATTCTGTAGTTATGAGAGCCATTTATTCATATTCTCACCTGTTATCCACCTTTGCTCTTCCAACACCATACCATGGCAGTCAGGAGGCATACACTCGGTATTTATTGTATAAAAAAAATACAATAATGGCAAAAGACCAAAAAAGGGGAGGGGTTGAGGCTGGTCTTTACTAACTATCCTATACTTGGGTAATCCGATTCACGACCCATTCATACACTACAATTTCCACATTCACCCCAAGAAATCATCCGTCACCAATCAATCCTCCATACACCATAATACCACATTCTCTCTAGGGAGACCTACAAAAACGCGCCCCATAACATAAAAATTTAATGGTAATAATACATAAAAATCTAATAATGAAGAATGAGAGGGGAGGGAGATGAACCCAATAACAAACTAAAATATTAACACAAGGCAAACTGAACATAACTGATGTTAGTAGGGCCTGTCCAACCCTCAAAAAGGAGAGGCCGCTGTATTCTGCCCATTTGGACAAAATCAAGAAGCTCTCTCGCTAAGGGAGTGGGAAAAGGATAAAAAATTATACGGCCATGGAAAAATATAAAGCTACAGGAGGCAAACACTCGGAGAGAAAGTGGGCACCCCCGAGAAACGACATCAAGACATATATATATATCATAGAAGAAGAAAAGATTTGAAGCAACAGAAATGTTGATCTACAGAAGGATGCTGAGAATGTCATGAGTCGAATGTCTGAGCAACGACGAAGTTTTAGGGAAAATGTAAAAAAGAAAAAAAAAACAACACTTAGAAACAAAAGAGACAGTTGAAATGCCTAGAACGCATAATGAAGAAAGAAGGCTGGTAAAATTTGACACTCACAAGACATATTGATTTTAAGGGAAACCGGAGTAAGCAGTGCATAACCTCCCTAAAGAGCTTGTGTAAATGGATGGCAGAACGGGGATTAGGAGAGATAGCAAGAAAACAATATTTAATAAGAGCTACATAGGACAGGAAGTTGTAGAGAGCCATAATCGCTCACAACCCGAAGGGACATGGCACATGGAACAAAAGGAAGATGAATAAGTAGATGTTTGAGCTTGTGAAGTTGGTTTATACACTCACATACATATAAGTAGTTTACATGTGCAACAAGGCTGAAAGTATAGGGTACCCAGTGAGGATCGAACTATACACACACGTATGTATATATAGGTAAATAATTATGTTATCATCAGAAAATGGAAAGAGAGGAAGACAGAACAGGACGGAAGAGGGATGTAGAGATACAGGAAGACCGTTGACACGGGGACGCCAATTAAAGAACACCGGTAGTCCTCGGGCCAGTATAAATACTGCTAGAATATCGAGTCGGGGAGTGCTGACTTGGCTTTCGGGTAGTACGCTGCCTTTGTGAGCTTCTGGGTCGGCGTCTGTCCAACTCTCTGCATTAGCAGAGAGGAACCAGGACGAGGCTTTGCCGAAGGGCAAGGTTTCGTTCGGGGAGGTAGACAGGGCCTGAACCCGTCTAGGCGGGTTCAAAGGCTATATTTTTGGCCGAGCCTACGGGCTCGGAGATACCCACATTAAAGCGGCCTTGTGCCACATTCGGTCCTCGTGGGTGGATTGATAAATACCGTGTTGACTTGCCTTTTATCGAGTCAACTGTACATGGCGCTGTGAGCAGGATTTCCTTACTAGGATTTCAAATATTTTTACGTGCGATTAATTTGAAAATTAATGGAAATGTCTTCAGGACAACAAGGCGGTAGTGAACAGTATTTGCAACTGGTTCAACAATTGATTGAACTACAGAGAGAGAACAACGAACTTCGCTCTCACAGGGAGGACAGACCAAACCGTTGTCTCACTAAAAAACCAGACAGACCCATTATTGAGCATGGTTACACAGAAGGAGACTGGGCACTGTTCGTTGACACTTGGGACCGATATAAGCACATGTGTGGCCTAGCAAGTCTAGCCGATATCCGGAACGAACTGAGGTCGGCTTGTTCAAAGGAAGTGAATAGACTTTTATTCGACCTCGTCGGACCCGGAGCCCTCAACACAGCCACGGAAGAGCAACTCCTGGGACACATACGGTTCGTTGCTGTGAAAGGCCTGCACAAAGGCCTGCACGAAGAAGTGCATAGGCATAGATTTCACAACGTAAAACAAAATGAGGGGGAAAGTCTTACACATTTTTTGGCCAGACTACGGTCCCAGGCGAGGTTTTGTAGATTCACTGTCCAATGCTCAAACATAAATTGCCAGTACGTTGTTAATTACTCAGAAGACATGGTGGCCGGTCAACTCGTCGCCGGGCTTGCAAACAAAGAATATCAAAGTAAAATATTAGCAGAAGCTAATACTCTTACAACGGTAGAACAGAAGTTTCATCGGTTGACGAGTCTGGAAACTACCAATACGTCGACACCTCACTTACGAAGCAGCCTGGATCTACATTCAACATTCAGCGCATTGAGATCTAAGCAGGAGCGGCCTCAGGGTGTAGGCACGCCCAGAACCAAACGGGAGAGGCCATGCGATGGATGCGGGAAGACGTCACACCCCAATGGGTTGAAAGGACAGAAGAACTGTCCGGCGAAAACACTCCGATGCCAAAACTGTGGGGTGGTGGGCCACCTCAAAGAGGTGTGTCGAAAACCAAAAATGGAGCCCGCCAAGGAATCAGCAAGTAGTTCCAGAGAAAACCAGTCAAGAGTGCTGAGCATAAAAAAAATAATAAAAAACAGGGCTTACCAGGCATACCACACCTCAAATGGAGTAAGGGCGAATTCCAAAGGAGACCTCCAGAACCACCACCGTCCATGGAAATTGAAGTCTCATTAATACCTGAGTCGCACGCCAAATTTGGACGAATCCTGAATGATAGGGCTTATCACCGGACACACCGTATTCTCGCTGTTGCAGACACCGGTGCCCAGACGTGTTCATGTGGTCCGGAAATTCTAAAAGTATTGGGATGCACCAGCAACGTTCTCATACCAACCAGTCATAGGATATGAGGTGATAGCGGACCAGGATCACACAGATATGGAAGTGGAGGAAAACCAACACCCACCAAGTCTTATTTTACGGCGAAGCACGAGAGTTACACGGCCACCAAGACCATTGTCCCCACAAATGCGGGGTCCAATGCATGAGTACTCGGGGCTATCCAGACAAGTGACCACAAAATATAGGTAGTGTGGTCATAGGAAGGGGGGACATGTAGAGATACAGGAAGAACGTTGACACAGGGACGCCAATTAAAGAACACCGGTAGACCTCGGGCCAGTATAAATACTGCTAGAATATCGAGTCGGGGAGGGCTGACTTGGCTTTCTGGTAGTACGCTGCCTTTGTGAGCTTCCGAGTCGGTGTCTGTCGAACTCTCTGCATTAGCTGAGAGGAACCCGGACGAGGCTTTGCCGAAGGGCAAGGTTTCGTTCGGGGAGGTAGACAGGGCCTGAACCCGTCTAGGCGGGTTCAAAGGCTATATTTTTGGCCGAGCCTACGGGCTCGGAGATACCCAAATTAAACCGGCCTTGTGCCACATTCGGTCCTCGTGGGTGGATTGATAAATACCGTGCTGACTTGGCTTTTATCGAGTCAACTGTACAAGCGAGAAGACGTGAAATAAGTATTTAGATGAGAAATAATCAGTGCGATATTTAGAAGATGGTTAATATTACATACGCACGTATATATATATATATATATATATATATATACATATATATATATTTTTATACAGTGGGGGAAATAAATATTCGTACACTTGAGAAATTGTATTTTTATAAATGTAAAAGGCTTAAATAAAACAAATCTCGGCACATTTTATGTATAAAGACACATACTATTAAAAATAATAATAAACTTAATTAATTCTTATTCTAACAGAAATTAATGAATTTTTTAAATTCTAACTGGTGAAAAAAGTATTCGTACAAATCAATTATTAGAATAAAATAATCAATTAATTATGAAAAAATTATATTCTAGAATGTTCCAGTAATGTTATCAGTAATTATAGTTAACGCTATTATCCATTATCAGAGCATTCTGCAATTTATAGTCTTACAAGAAGGTTCTAATAATGCCTAAAGGTAAAGAATTGACTATTTCACAAAAACAACACATTTTGTCTCTTTGGAAAGATGGGAATAGTTACAGAACGATTTCTAACAACCTGAATATTCCTTTTACTACAATTGCTTCGTTCATTGCAAGGTTTAAAACTCGTAACAGCGTCGAAAACCAAAGACGAACAGGTGCTCTGAGGAAGATTTCTCTATGATCAGCAAGGATATTAGGACACCAGATCCAACAAAATCCACAGGTTACCCGAGAAGAGCTACAGGAACATCTGCGTGCATTAGGGATTAAATAACCAAGCGTACAATAAGTAATGAACTACACAAAAACAGTCTGAAATCACGCATCCCAAGGAAGACTCCACTCCTCTTGAAACGACACAGAGATGTTAGGCTAAAATTCATTAGAGAGCATAAGGATAAAGAATATTCATCTTGGGGAAAAAAGTACTATGGACAGATGAAACTAAAATAGAGTTGTTTGGTCATAATTATCGAAATCATGTGTGGAGGAAGGATGGTGAAGCCTACTTACCAAAGAACACGTTGCCAACTGTAAAGTTTGGTGGTAGCAGTATCATGATCTGGGGCTGTTTTTTTGCAAAAGGTGTTGGCAGAATATCAATAATATATGGCAAGATGAATGCCGAAAGCTACCAGAAAATCCTGCAAGACAATTTAATGCGTTCTGTTGAGAGACTTCGGCTACCTCCTGATTGGGTTTTCCAACTGGATAATGATCCTAAGCATACCGCTAGATCTACAAGGAAATGGTTAGCTGAAAGTAACGTTGATGTCTTGCAATGGCCAAGTCAGTCCCCAAGCTTGAACCCAATCGAGAATTTATGGCGATATTTGAAAATTCAAATTGGGAAAAGAGCACCAACAAATATCAAGAATTTGAAGACAATATGCCAAGAAGAATGAGACAAAATACCACTCAATGTGAGCAAATCATTAGTTGAGACGTACAGTAATAGACTGGTAGCTGTTGAACTCAATAAAGGATATTCCACAAAGTATTAAATTAAGTTAATATGCATTTTTTTCGTTTTGTACGAATACTTTTTTCATCAGTTAAAATGAAAAAAATGCATTAATTTCTGTTAGAATAAGAATTAAGTTTATAACTATTTTTTTTATGAAAATGTATCTTTACACATAAAATGTATCAAAATTTGTTTTAGTTAAGGCTTTTTACATTTATAAAAATACATATTTTCATGTGTACGAATATTTATTTCCCCCCACTATATATATATATATATATATATATATATATATATATATATATATATATATATATATCATCAGTGGCGACTCCTGAGGTCGGGCTTGTCGAGCTTAGCCCGAGTTATTTAACATTCAAGTATATCTATTTCAAAGCAACAAAAATATTTCGTAGTGAGTCGTTTTCATTCTTGGCTTCAGCTGGGTGCAAAATTGTTTTAATGCCGTGCCTCAAAATATTGACCGAAATAGATTTCGTTGATATTGTTCATAATAAAGAAGAAAGAAAGAAAAAAACAAAGAAAGAAAGTAAAAAAGGATGAAATAAAATTAATGTGGCTAGTCGGACTGCGTAGCTCTTGGCCAAATCTGAGCTGGAGACATACTTAATAGGCAATGTATTTCTTGCTTTAATTTTATAAATAATCTTTTAAAATATCTAATGACTTATATACCCTGTTTTTCAAAGAACACGTTTTTATTTTAACTTATTGTTTTCAGATGTCCATTTTAAATAATTTATTCCGTACAGTATAAGGTTTTTAGCACAATGTACCAATTGAAAAGGAACAAATTAAATTTAGTCCGACTTAAGTCAGCGAAAATCATAAAAATTGGCAACCTTAACCCGACTAGAGGGTTGGAGCGACAAGTGTGACCGCCAATCTGTGATTGACTGGGGCAGGAAATGGCTTGTAAATTTTAATGTTTCCAAAACAAAATTGCACTTATTCACCCACCACAGAGAAACCTTCCTACTTCCTATCAGTATGGCTGATGCTCAACTTCACGAGAGCGTCTCTCTGCGCCTTCTTGGTCTCGCGTTTTTCCACTGACCTGAGATGCAACAACTACATTGAATCAATAGCTACGTCTACCGCAAGGAAAGTTGGTTCTCTGTGTCACGCCAAAAGGTTAACCTAGTCTGAGTCCATCCTTCAAATCTACAAATCTACCATTCATTCTTGCATCGAATACTGTTGCCAGATATGGTATGGTGCCCTTCGCTGTTCATTCCGAGGTTCTCGACAAAATCCAAAGACGGATATGCAGTGTAATAGGTCCTGACCCGGCTTCTCGACTCCATTCACTTTCTCACTAACGTTATATGGCTTCCTTCTATCTTTTCTACAAATATTTTCATGGCAACTGCTCCGATGAGCTATTTACACTGATGCCCCAACTGCATGAATTTAAGCGTGCTACTAAGTTGGCATCTCGGTCCCATATTTTACTGTCGAAACAGTTAAATGGAACCGCCTCTTCTACTCCAACAGCTTATTTTCTCGCACTTCCCAACAGTAGAACTCTATTCCTCTTACTTGCTTCCCTGATAACTGTAATCTTCAATTTAAATGTAATGTCAATCGACATCATCTCTTTATCCTTTCCTCAAACACCCCTCTTTTTTCTTATTTTCAAATTTTGTAACCCCTTGTGTGCTAGTGGCAATCACACCTTGCTTGGGGTGAAATGTTTAATATATATATATATATATCACACCTTGCTTGGGGTGAAATGTTTAATATATATATATATATATATCTATATATATATATATATATATATATTAAACATTTCACCCCAAGCAAGGTGTGATATATATATATATATATATATATATATATATATATATATATATATATATATATATATATATATATATATATACATACATTCTTTTTATAGATACAAATATTTAAGTAAATGTTCTGTTTTATAATAATCAGTCTTAATGACATTTACTGGCCTGAATGTCCGAGAAATTTTCATAGAAAATATTCGTCCTCCGACAGGATACGAACCTGTATTCTATACGAAACCGTCAGATAGCCTGGCGTGCCTTAACCGATCGAGCCGCGGAGGATCGTTCGATTAGCAAGGTCGATTTTACTGCTTTTTATAGCACGAAAATTACTCGGACATTCAGGCCGGTAAATCTTATTAATACTGTTTATTATAAAACAGAGCATTTACTTAAATATTTGTATCTATAAAAAGAATGTATAAACATAAAAATGTTTTAAAATAATTGTCGGACTTTGTCCATTTCATATTATATATATATATATATATATATATATATATATATATATATATATATATATATATATATATATATAGTTAAAAGCATTGAGAAAGTCAATTTACAAGTCTTTACATATTTACAGTGTTGAAGGGAAATTAATTGAGATTTCGTTCAAGTATGAAACAAACTATATTCTATAAAATTCTTATCTAGGAAGCGGTTCCAGAGAGGTGACGCTATTGTTGCAGATGTGCGAGGGTGGCTCTAATCGTTTGATAACCACGTTCTTCGAGAAAAGTACTTATGTGCACATGCTCCGATGGGACAAAGCATCAGACTCGATAGAAATGAGGTGCAAAATTATCATCCTAGTACTGATAGTAATAGTAGTAGTAGTAGTAGTAGTAGTAGAGAGAGGGGGATATAGGGAGGGGAAACAAGCCGATGAGAGTAAGAGAGAGGAAGACAGAAGAAGGAGGAAAGGAGAGAAGACGTGAGAAGAAGACGTGAGAAGAAGACGTGGAGTGAGTATTTAGATGCGAAATAGGCAGCGTGAAACACAGAAGATTGATAAACTCACATTCTCACGCACGCACAGATACGCATTATATATATATATATATATATATATATATATATATATATATATATATATATATATATTAGGTTGGTGCAAAAATAATGTCGTTTTTTGACGTTAAAAAATACGTCAGAAAACGACATTATTTTTGCACCAACCTAATATATATATATATATATATATATATATATATATATATATATATATATATATATATATATATATATATGTAGATAGATAGATAGAAAGAGAGAGAGAGAGAGAAAGAGTTAAAAGCATTGAGAAAGTCAATACATAGCCTTTACATATTTACAGTGTTGAATACTAAGTGGGGCGAGGCTGTACATACATTTTTAACGAACCATGACCTGCTTGACAGGCTTGATTGTTTTCACATGGGATGTGGGGGAGGCACCATACAGTTTCTTTTTCTTTTTTTAGTGGGTGGGGGAAAACACAAGAACAGTAACAAAAATGGTGAGAAACATAGTTATGGAGAGGAAGCGAGGGAGTTGATGAATCGGGTTGAAAAAGTAGAAAAGTGAACAGTCGTAAAGAGAGAGAGAGAGAGGGGGGGGAAACAAGACATTGAGAAAAGTTGAGTGATATGGAAAGAAAAGGGCGTGAGAGAGAGAAAAAGAGGAACTGGCAAAAGGCACGAAAAAGAAAAAGTAAGAAAAGGAGGAGAAAGAAAGCATGTATGTGGCTTATAAAACAAAAGAAAAAAATGGAGTGAGATGAAACTAATAAAGAGAGAGAGAGAGGGGGGGCGAGAGAGAGATTAAGCTAAAATAAAAAAAAAAGAAAGTAACGGGTCACATTAGGAGAGAGAACCAGATGAAAGATAAAAGGCTACAGAGAAGGAAAGAAAGAGAAAGAAAACTGATTGAGTAGCAATAATTGTAATATTAGGTGTTTCCTTATAAGGAAACATTCGACATTCATTGACGAACAGCCAGTACTAATGTCATTTGAAATGTATCAAATCTTTCTCTTAAGACAGTTTAGCACACTTGGTTCACTGTGACGTGTCAGATAATATTTTTTGCCAGAATCCATCTTAAAGTTTGATAAGTCCGTGCATTGAATACTGTTGCTGTCGCTGGCCTGGTTTGTTTTATGGATTATCAACTTCAATGGATTATTTAATGCCGACAAGATTTTTTATTGCTGGTAATATTTTTTTAAAAAAATGTATTGCTGGTAATAATTTTTTTACAAAGTATTTCTGGTATTAAAACCTATTTTTACACTTTCATAGTATTTTGACCCCAGTTTTGGGGTTAACTATTTGCCCAGAGATAGGACCCTAACAAGTGCTACCACTACGGGTCAAAGTTGACCTGGGAACACACGCAATTAACAGGTGGTTCGACGCTCCCCAAAATTTCCTTAGAGGCCTTGCTGTTGGACGTAGTTTATCGTCTTACCCAGGACGGTCTCTGGTCTGGTTCTCCTGCTCTATATCTTGAGATTCTTGACAAAATTCTAAAAAGAATCTGCAAAGCAATTCAGGCATCTCGGCTTGAGTTACTTTTTCACCGCCGTAACGTAGCTGTGACTTATATATATATATATATATATATATATATATAACAGACTATCATCACTGTCTTGTCCGTATATTGCTTAATATATTGTAAAGTAATTGACATCTTTGATAATGGCTTATGTAAGCCGAAAGCTTAGATTGGATTAAAAAATATGGATCAATATTGTGATTTTCTTTCTTCGTTTAATGAAAATGTTATTAAGCTTATCAGACGATATGAAAAGAATTTACATAAAATAAATAGACAACACTTGTCTATATCATTTAATGAAACATGTATGACTATATATATATATATATATATATATATATATATGACAATTGCCCTGATGAGCTTTTCTCTTTGGTGCCTCGACCTCATGTATTTAAACGCAGTACTAGATTGGCAGTTAGGTCTCATCATGTTACTGTTGAAATAGCTAACTCTAACTGCAAGTTCTTTTCTAATAGTTTCTTCTCTCGTACTTCTCGCCCGTGGAACACTCTTTTCCGCTTCTTGCTTTCCTGTCAACTAGGATCTTTAAAATCTTTTGCTATCTTCTGCCTTTCTGAATCCTGTTATTTTATTCAACTCACTAACGTGTTTTCTTTCTGATTGGTTGATTTTTGTTTAACGGCATATCATCTCCTTATGGGTCGTTTAATGCCGAAATTTAATTTTCTTGGGAGCCTTGAAGTAATAAAAATATGTTATTCTGCTTTCGCAATTGAATACATGGTAGATGATACTCATCTTTTGTGCATGTACATGTGAACATAATTACTAGAGGCAGTGATATGTGTGTTTTATGTTGTAGTTTTGTTATATTTTGGAATACAACCTGATTTGCTCAATAAATTGTTGGATATTATATCGATTAATGTCATGACATAGTTCTTTCGATCCTCACTGGGTGCCCCATACTTTCAGCCTTGTGCCACATCTAAGCTATGTTTAGAAAATCATTTTTGAGCACCTCAAGGCAGTGTAATGGTTAGTAAGCTTGTCTCGCTAGAACAATTACAATTGAGCAGTGAGTTCGATCCTCACTGGGTGCCCCATACCTTCGGTTTTGTGCCATGTCTAAGCTATGGTATTTTTAGTAATTTCACTGTAAATAGGTATTGTTAGTAAATTTTTTTTATATAAAAATGTATTGCTCGTATTTTTACTATAAAAATGTATTTTTATACTTTCATAGTGTTCACTATTTGCCCATATCTGGGACCCTAACAGATTCTACCACCCCGGGTCAGATTTGACCTGGGAACAGCAGCAATTAAGAGATGGTCCCACGCCTTTCAAATCTCCTGATCAGAGGTCTTGCTGCCGCTTATAGTTTATCGTCATACCCAGGACTTTTCTTTCTTTCTCAGTAACCCTTTGCGTTTTCGTTGCTTTACCCCTTTCTTGGTTCGAAATGATTAGAAATAAGGGTTAGCAAGTCCAGTAATTTATCGCTCTTTCTCGTACTGATAGGATTTCCTTTTTAACCATTTGTATGAAGTAGTCTGGAATGTCAACATCTTGATTATGCCATCTTCTCTTTGACTTACATGTGTTATCCATTTTAGTTGTTGCTGCTCTTGGTAGTCTTCATGTGATGTAGGTTCTGTGATTTGGTATAATTCTTCGTTTGGGATTCTGTAGCGCCAGTTCACGAGTTTCGAAGAGGAATGGTCCTGGTTAAAACCCTTTAGGCTTCATTCGATCGAAACTAAAATGAAAAAGAAGGCATGGGTGATAAAGGGAGAAGGAATTTATAAGAGATTATTAAATACGGAGAAAGAAGGAAGTGTGTGTATGTGTGTGTGTATGTGTGTGTATGTGTGTATACGTGTGTGTATGTGTGTTTGTGTGGGTGTGAGAGAGAGAAAGAGAGAGAGAAAAAGAGAGAAAGAGAAAGAGAGAGAGAGAAGGGAGAAATAGACTGAAAAAGAAGGAAAGGGAAAGGCAGAAAATAGAGGGGGTGATTGAAAATTTAAAAGAAAAAACAGAAATATAATGATAGATAGCGAGAGGCGAATATTGAGGAAAAATAGGGAGGTTTGTTGACCGAGAAAGATGTATATTTTCGTTTGCTCTCAAAAATTCATTGCTGGTAATAAAGTTTTCCTTCAAAAATTCATTTCTGATAATATTTTTTTGCAAAAATGTATTTCTGGTATTAAAACCTATTTTTACACTTTCATAGAGTTTTGACCCCAGTTTGGATGTCAACTATTTGCCTATAGCCGGGACCCTAACAGGTGCTACCACCTCGGGTCAGCGTGGATTTGGGAACACCAATTAAGAGGTGGTTCCACGCTCCTCAAAACCTCCTGATCAGAGGCCTTCCTGCTGGACGCAGTTTATCGTCTTACTCATGAAGCGGATGTAGTTTATTGCCTTACCCAGGACGATAAACATGTTGCCAATATATATATATATATATATATATATATATATATATATATATATATATATATATATATGAAATATAACGGTTATTAGGATGGAAAGTGGAATCGGCAGACAGAATTCAAATCCTAGTTCGAATAATTCATGGAATCATGATAATACTTCATCTTAGAAGTACAGACTAGTGTAAAAAGGCTGAAGAAGATATTAGTCGAAACGTCTATTTTCTTGAACGACTATTGTGACTCAGACTCTCTGCAGGCATCAAGTGGAACTAATATATCCCATCTATTGATAAAGACGCTAGGGGAATGGTCGGTTCAGTGTACACCCCCCTCGTAAGTATCTAACCCCACTCTCTCACGCTATACTCTTTACAAGAGCCTGGTCGAACCATGACGTGTGGTATAATGGTTAGCAAGCTTGTCTCGCTAGAACAATTACAACTGAACAGTGAGTTCTATCCTCACTGGGTGCCCCATACTTTCGGCCTTGTGCCACATCTAAGCTATGCTTCGGAAATCATTATTGAGTACCTCAAGGGAGTGTAATGTTTAGCAAGCTTGTCTCGCTAGAACAATTACAACTGAGCAGTGAGTTCGATCCTCACTGGGTGCCCCATACTTTTGGCCTTGTGCCACATCTAAGCTATGCTTAGAAAATTATTTTTGAGCACCTTAAGGCAGTGTAATGGTTAGCAAGCTTGTCTCGACAGAATAATTACCACTGAGCAGTGAGTTCAATTCTCATTAGGTACCCCATACTTTTGGCCTTGTGCCACATCTAAGCTATGCTTCGAAAACCATTTTCGAGCACCACAAGGCAGTGTAATGGTTATCAAGCTTGTCTCGACAGAATAATTACAACTGAGAAGTGAGTTCAATCCTCACTGGGTGCCCCATACTTTCGGCCTTGTGCCGCATTTAAGCTATGCTTGGAAAATCACTACAAGAGTCGGGTTAGATCAATAATGGAGTATTGTTGCTATATCTGGGATGGAGCTGTCTAGTTCGCACTTTCCAGTTTCAGGTGACGAATTATTTTCTACTTTCCTACCGACGAAATGTTATGTGCAACTCGCTGCCCTGTCGCTACTTCCATGTCATGTCTTCTAACTAGCGACATTCCTTGGTCTAATCCACCACCTGACATTTACAAGTGGAACCCACCATGCCATGTACATATGAATGAATCATCCCCATTTCCTTCGTATTCCAATAGTAAGAAGTAAGTTCCATTCGCACTGCTTTTTCCCAAGAACTGCTGTTTTGTGGAACAGACTCCTGACAGGATGATTTTTCCAATCATTCTTGACCTCTTCAAGTCTAGGGCTAACTGTTATTTTTCCTGCAAAGACTCATGAACATCACTTCTTATCCTTTCTTACTTTCATACATCTCCATATTTTAATCCTCTTCCTTGAGTGGCTCTTGGACCCTGATGTGGTATGTATCTTCTGTGGCGTGGCTATAAAAACAAAATTCAAAAATGCGGATAGTTGTCGTATTAATCGATGAATGAAGATATTTTTCTCTTGTGAGACTCGGTAAAAAAATAATTCACAACTTCAGTCTTTGACTGATACTGATGTAAATGTATCATATTAAGAAAATGTAAAAGGTAACCAAATAAAGGTGTAGTCGGGTGTAATTAGAGTGGGGGGTACTTGAAGAGGCTGACATCGAGACTAGTGCAGCGTGGAACTGCAAGAAAATACACGGTCAGAAGAGGTGGAAAATCTGGGTTGATGTGACATGTCTCTATGTGAATTAACATGGACAAAAGCTATGTGCACTTTACACACAAGACGGGGAGATGTCATCTCGGGTCAGGAATAAGGTAAATAAAAAAAAAAAAGGAACTCACCCTCTGTCTTACTTTCTTTTCACAAACACACACATAGGGATTAACACTTCTTGACAGAAGTTCATTGAGCACGTGACTCAAACGGCCCGCATCACTTCAGCGGGCTTTCCTGCATACATTAGACTAGTCTTAGTCTTAGAGTCTATCTAGTTCTTATGCACTCTGATGTAACTCTTCTGACCTGCGGCTAACCCACATACTTTGTCACAAAACTGACATAAATTTACTGGTGGGGTGCTGAAAGTTTTCTTATTGAGTTGCTATCCCTGTTTTATTTGTTTTTTTTTAAACAGTGTAAGCGATCTGAGATTGCAAAGGAAATGTTTGTAGTAGATTATTTCCCCGTCACAGAGAATTAAGTTCAAACTCGAACATCGGGGACAGAAAGAAAATGCCGAAAACTCGATTCCCAAGTACTATTT
Source organism: Acanthosepion lycidas (assembly GCA_963932145.1). NCBI lineage: Eukaryota > Metazoa > Mollusca > Cephalopoda > Sepiida > Sepiidae > Acanthosepion > Acanthosepion lycidas. The sequence goes on from OZ010613.1 coordinate 40,485,114, forward strand.
CACAAATCACAATGCGCGCAACCAGTCAGAAAAATAACTCATTCTCCAACAAACGCGGTAGCGAAAATACGCTATAAACAGTTAACTGAACAACAGAGAGATTAATAGCAATCGCCTAAACAGAGAAGACCTATTAAAATTTAAAAAAAAAATTGTGCTTCTTGACAGGATCCCTTACTCTTCTCCAAACCTCCATATTGTAAAAATCTTGTCTTCATTAAATAACCCACTGAAGCTGATATGTCGTAAAACAAAACAAACGAAACCAAAACTCCCTGTCCTGTGCTAAGTCAAGAAAGATTTGTTTTTTTTTTTACACTCAGATTTATCCTGTACAAAGCCCGAGGTAGCCGGTTACGATAAGGGGTAATTTATATGGATAGGAGGGGAAAATAGACTCCAGATCTGAATAGACTAAGACTGCAGTGATCGGGGAAACATATCCCCTTTCAAGCTCTTCAAATCTTTTACAGGGAATGATAGAATTTTATTGAGAGTTCTTTTAATATCGTTGTTCTATGTATATATTATGGTTGCTCGATCTAAGTCTATAAATGTTATTCTTCCATTCGATATTGATGACAGAACCATTTCCATAATATTTAATCTCTGTTTCCGATGCTATTTCTTTGTGCTGTCTAACTCCGATATTAATATAACCTCTTACTTCGATTTTTGTTTCTTGGAGACAACATACATCAATGCCAACGTTCTGAGCCAATAATTCCTGCTTTTTTTTTCGTCCAAGTCACCGAGCATTAAATGCAGGCGGATTGGCCACGTTGCCAGCTTAATGGAGTGGGCCACCCATATCAAATAAAAATTCAATAAAGTAACAAACACAGGCAACTGTTTTAGTAATAAAAAGTAATAAAAGTTTGATATAGTCATCTAAACACTATAACTTATGTAAGTCCGATGTGAGAGGACATTCTCAAAGCTAAAAGAGGCAAGGTTAAGAAATTCGCTGTCTGAGAAGAATTTGGAATCATACATGTTGTTATCCATTGAAAAGGAATTGTTAGATGAATTGGATGCAGCTGCAATTATTAGCAGATTCGAACAATCATCTTGTGAACACAAATGATTTCTCTTGATATAGTGGACTGCGTGCAATGCTCTATAGTGCATTTGAACTATCTGTTAATGTCTAAATTGTGTAGTAAATTATTTAAAAATATCAGCCAATTACTTGGAATTAACCAAAAATAATTCCATTATAATATTCTGTATTTACATTTGGTACCTATTGCCAGTAATATGTACAGTCCATGGAGACTCTAATTACCGAGAAATACATATTTTTCTATAAAAAGAATTACTGGTACTCTTCTTTAATATATCTATTTTTGAAAATCTTATTTAATCGTTATGAAACTTAAATGATAGCATTGTACTTTGTAGTTATAGTGGGTGGCCTCCCTTTGTTTCTTGGAAACAAAGAATATATAATTCTAGACCCAGGCCGCTGTGAGGTTTACAACAGATATGTAACGGAATATATTAATTTGAATTTGGAATCATACATGCTGTTATCTATTGAAAAGGAATTGTTAGATGAATTGGATGCAGAAGCAATTATTGACAGATTCGAACATCCATCAAGTGAAGACAAACGATTGCTCTTGGATAGAATGCAATGCTCTGTTGGGTTTGGAAGTATCTGTTAATGTGTAAACTGTGAAGTAAACTATTTAAGAATATTGACTAATTACTTGAAATTAAAAAAGATAAAAATTCAACTATAATATTCTGTATTTACATTTGGTGTAATGAAAATGTAAATATAACTAAAAGCTATCATAACTCGTAGCGGATTGGCCAGATTGTCAGAATTCTCGATGGCAAATGGGCTTCTGATGGAGTAGGCCACTTATATCAAATAAAAATCCAATAAAGAAACACGCACAAACAACTGTTTCAGTGATAAATGAATAACAACTTTATAAAGTCATCTGCACGCTACCACTTAAATCCAATGTGAGCGGACATTTTCAAAACTAAAGATCATAATGACAAGGTTAAGAAATTCGTTCTGAGGAGAATTTGGAATCTTAAATGTTGTTATCCATTGAAAAGGAATTGTTAGATGAATTAGATGCGGAAGCAATTATTGGCAGATTCGAACAATCTGTGAACACAAACGACTTCTCTTGATATAGTAGACTGCTTGAAATGCTTTATTGTGCTCCTGAATTATTCGTTAATATGCAAACTGTGAAGTGAACTATTTAAAAATATCAGCCAATTACTTAGAATTAAAAATAAAAAAATAAAACATTCAATTATAACATTCTGTATTTACATTTGGTGTAACGAAAACGTAAATATACGTCAACAGCAGTCAATGTAAATTTAGCAGAGACACACAAGTACGTCTACAGCAGTGAAAGTATTAACATTTCCGTCGCTCAAGTTAGTACGAATAGAAATGTTTTGGGTGGAGTGCTCCTTAGTTGCGGTGTAAGCGTTGGTGGACTGATCAGGGTGTCAGCCTGCCCGATGGCAAGTGGGGCCCCGAAGGACAGGTCCCTCTTTATCAAATGAAAATACAATGAACAAACACAGACAACTGTTTTACTAATAAAAAGTGTTAAAAACTTTAACACTGAGTTACTCAAGTCCAATGTGAGCGGACATTTTCAAAGCTAAAAGATCATTAAGACACGGTTAAAAAAATTTCGCTGTCTGAGGAGAATTTGGAATCAGACACGTTGCTATCCATGGAAAAGGAATTGTTAGATGAATTGGATGCAGAAGCAATTATTGGCAGATGCGAACATCCATCTAGGAACACAAACGATTGCTCTTAATTGTTATGTAGGAATAAAGTGTCGCTTCCGACGTCTAAACAATCGCTGTGTCCTAGTTTATCCTCTATACTAGTCGGATCGTCATTTCTAGTCTATCCTCTATACTATTCGAATCGTCATTTCTAGTCTATTCGGATCACTATTTCTACTCTATCCTCTCTTACTATACGGACCGCTTTTGTCTATTCTATTCTCTATACTATTTTTCTATTCGGATCACTATAGAGAATACTATTCGAGCGAGTATTATCGAGCAAGTACTATTAGTGTAAGTGATATTCGAAGGCGTCTGACAACAGTATTGTTCAACGTACTATAGTTGCATCTGCAATTACAAAGTCTCTACGACATTTTCGTCTATTCTAACAGAAGTGGTTTGTTAATTTGTTTATTATTTGTTTGGGTTAATTTATTTTACTTGTTTTTTATATTATTTTCTTTATTTGTATTTATTCATTTCAATTTTCGATTTTTAAGTAACGTAGTAAAAATTTGTTTTCATGTCTGCATGAATAAAAAAAATAAAATACATAAAAAAACAAGTAAAAACAACCAACCCAAATAAGTAAATAAAACAAATAATAATAAACAAATTGACAAACCAATCCTATCAAAATAAACGTCAGAATAGACTGCAACGAACAATCCAAAAATTAGACGAAAAAAATAGCTACAACTGATATATATCGATAAAAAATCACTACGTTACTCAAAAGTCGAAAACCAAATAGAATAAATAAAAATATACAAAATAAATAGTAAGTAAATAAATAAAAAACTAATAAAAATTAATCCAAATAAATAATTTAATGAACAAATCGTCCCCGCTAAAATAACCGCTAGAACTAATAAAAATAAGTATACATAAGCAAAAACAAGTAAAAATAATCAATACAAAAAAATAAATTAAAAGCTGTCCACTCGCCAAAAGAAAAGAATAGACTACGGCAAGCAATCTAAACATTGGAAGAATAAATAGCTTTAATTATCTTCCCAGACCAAAACAAGCTGTTAAATAAGCGACCTAAACAAATCCCCCCTTAATTTTTTTACTACGTCAATAAAACACCAAAAAGTGAAAAGAAAAAAATAATACAAAATGAAAATGAAAAACAAAATAAATTAACCCAAACAAATAAACAAACCACTCCTGC
>OZ010613.1:40491580-40541580 GCA_963932145.1 Acanthosepion lycidas
ATTTATATATATATATATATATATATATATATATATATATATATATATATATATATATATATATATATATATATATATAAATATATATATATATATATATATATTTATAAATTCATGAATTATTCATACATAAAACAAATACAAAGGTTAATGATTTAAATGGCGAGAAATCCATCTTCGCGAACAATTCAAATAATATACCAAAACCCCGAATGAACAGAGATTGGAACACACACACACACACACACATGCATATATATAGCCTGATGAGCCTAAGAGTCAGAAACATTGTCGCTAACAACCGGTTCTAAATTCAACATTAAATTATAAAATTTTTAAAATATTAAGAGATTAACCAATCATGCAACCATGGTTTCAACTTTAGGTATCTTCAGGTGACATATATAAATTGTATTATTGAAAAAAACTAGTACATATCTACATTATGTATAGTGTGTACGGCTCGTGTGTGTGTCCATCTAGTGTGTTTGTCTTTATTTGTATATGTGTATATATTCGTTCTCCATACCATATATTACATTATTGTAAGAAAATCTGTATAGCGACTATATAAATTTTGTATGGTGTGTTTGTACATGTGTGTGTGTTCCGACCATTGTGTTTTGCCACTATGACTATATGGTGTGTTTATATATATATATATATATATATATATATATATATATATATATATATATATATATGAATTATTATTAAGAAATAGACAACTTTAAGGTTTCATGATGATTATAATTTATTTCATTAGGATCGAAATTCGATCCTAATTCCTCAAATCGACCATTTTCATTTGAGGAAATTGGATCGAATTTCGTTCCTAATAAAAAAAAATATAATCATCATGAAACCTTAAAGTTGTCTGTTTCTTAATAATAATTAACATTTGCTCTGTTTTTACATTGAGCTCTCTGGATTGTATCCTCCTTGGAATTATCCATACAGATTACCAAGCACATCATTAACTATATATATATATATATATATATATATATATATATATATATATATATATATATATATATATATATATATATGAGATATCGCACATTGAGTCCCGCTGGTAATAGTGTTCGATATAATAAGTATATATTAATAAATGTTCTTCTTCACTGGTAGCACGACTTGGGATTTCATGAACATGATGGCGCAGTTCATATATTATACGGGATTACTGGTTTTTAAATGTCCAATATCTTATATATATATATATATATATATATATATATATATATATATATATATATATACATATATATATATATATATATATATATATATATATATATATATATATATATATATATATATATATATATATATATATATATATATATATATATATATATGTATGTATGTATGTATGTATATATATATATATATATATATATATATATATATATATATATACACACACACACACACATATATATATATATATAGAGAGAGAGAGAGTAGATAGATAGATATATGGATCGATATGAACAGAGATAGATAAATAGGGACAGACTAAGATAATGAACAGAGATAGAAACACACACACATATCTATCTATCTATCTATCTATCTATCTATCTATCTATCTATCTATCTATCTATCTATATAGAAAGAGAGAGAGAGAGAAACCTTGGTTGTCGAACGTCTCACATGTCGATCAAATCGGTTTTCGAACAGAAAATTCAAGAAGAAAATGCCTCGGTTATCGAACAAAATTTCGGTTCTCGAACAACATAGCCGAACCGAGTTAACACGAACGGAATCATTTCTGGGTCGACCGCTGGGTTGTATACATTTGTGTGTTGTACCGTGCTTCTTTTTTTTTCCAATTTTATTGTAGGGTGACTTTTTCCCTTCTACATTGATTCCTATTGGAAAAGTAGTTTCGGTTTACGAACATTTCGGGTTACGAACGGCCTTCAGGAACGAATTAAATTCGTGAACCGAGCTTGCACTATATGGAGAGAGAGAGAGAGAGAGAGAGAGAGAGAGAGAGAGAACGCCGCCAACAAATATGAACAGAGATAGATCGATAGGAACGATCGATCAACAGACGCGAACAGACTGCAATAGATAGGAACATATTAATATATAGATCGTCCATGACCGGATTGAATTAGATAAGTATGAATATATGTGTGTGTGTATGAAAGAGAGAGAGAGAGAAATGAGAGAGACAGAGATGAGAGAGACAGAGAAAAGTGAAAGAGAGAGGAGAGAAAGGAAAGGAAAGGAAACGGAAGTTCTGCGATAGGCGTTCACAGAGGGCGCAACGGTTTTAGTTTTTGGCAGATGGTGTCAAAAGCAGGTGATGGAAGAAAGCCAGCTGCCAGACATTCGTGGTTCAATTACTTCCTGCCGTTCAAGGTCAGTTTTGGCACTCTGCAAATTGTCGGGAGAGACCACATGATGGTGGAAGTCTTTTGGTTTATATGACCTCCCCTACCCTGCCGACAACTCGAGCGTCCTATCTTCATTAGTTTTATCAGTTTAGTATCCCCGAAAAGAGTTCAGGGTTCAGATGATTACACTTAATAACCAGAAGAAAAAAAGAAAAAAAAAAGAAAAAATGGTAATGACATAGTACCAATGCTAATATTAGGTTGGTGCAAAAATAATGTCGTTTTCTCACATATGTTACTATGTGATAAAACGACATCATTTTTGCACCAACCTAATACTATTAATATGACTATTTTAAAATTTTTTTAATACTAATGTTGGCTCAATGCGAAGCCAAAGAGCCACTCAAGTCAGAAGATTAATGTATGGGAATGTATGATCGCAAGAAATGGCAAGAAGTTAAGCAGGAAAGATAACGATTAACACTAGACTTGAAGAGGTCAAGAGTGTAGTGATTGAGAAAACATCCTGCTGAGAGTCTGTTCTACAAAGCAGCAGTTCTTGGAAATATATATATATATATATATATATATATATATATATATATATATATATATATATATATATATATACACTGCGTGCCAAATTATTATCGAGATAACTATTTTTCTAATATTTCAAAAACCGTCGAATCAATTCACACAAAAATTTCACACAATGTTGGCAACACTGACCTACGCAATCACTGAACTTTTCGTACTGATCTGCGCAATGTAAACACACTGGCGCCATATTTGTTATCAGTGCGGTGATTTGAGCGTGCAAAAATTATTAGAAAGGTTTAGTACAATTCCCAGAACTGAGCAAACAAAACGTTTATTAATGTTGCACGTGAATGTTTATGATCAAAAGAAGCTAATAAATAAGGTAATCAAACAAATAATAACAAATACAAACAAAGGCAGAGTTTTAAACAAATTAATAGGAAATGTGCTTTCCCTGTTTTGAAATTACTTGAAGAAGTCGATGATCCATAGAATTTGTTAATTGTAGGATGTCATCTGCTATAATGCCGCGAGATATGTCAAGAATTGCTTCCCACAACTCAGCGTTGCTCCTGAATTGTCCTCCGTTGGCGTACAGTCTTCGCTTCATGATGCTCCAAATTTATCAGAAAGGTATTTTGTTATGTGAGGTTGGCTGCGTGTATTTAACCAATCAGCAATAAGAAAAATAGCAAGGTCTGTGTTATCCACTTTTTTGAACAAAGGTTTTCATTTTGATGAAGGTATATAGCAAAAAATTGAACTAGAACGCTAAAATACTATTTCAACCCAAGGCAGGCCATAATACCAATGAGATGCAAAGGCTTACTGAGAGTGAAAGAAAATAAGAAATATATTAGTGAGGAAAAAGGACAATAAAGGAATAGACTTCAGAAAGAAAGAAGATGCCGATTGATATTGCATTTCTATTTTTGAAGATCGTATTTGATAGGAAAGCAAGAAGATGAAAAAAAGTTCTACGGGCGAAAAGTGCTTGAGAAGAAACTATTGGCACGTTATCTTTACGGATACATCTAGCTTGTTTAACAGTAAAATAATGAGACCAATCTAGTTCTACGCTGAGGTCGAGGTAACAAAGAGGAAAACTGATCAGAACAATTACCATATATATATATATATATATATATATATATATATATATATATATATATATATATATATATATATATATATATACGACTAGTAATACTCGGTTGGAACAAACTTAGGATAGCACAACTTGTAAATCTATCAAAACAAATTGGTAACCGAGGAAAAAAATTGAAGAAGAAAAAGAAAAGAAAGAACTAAAAACATCCAAAGAGGGCGAAATAAATCGTCCAGTGCCTTCAGTTTTTAGTCCAAAGAAAATAACCCAAGCGGGTAATAAAGCTAAAACGTTGAGTGTTCAATACGCTATGTAGAACAGGGATAAGTGAAATAAATCCTAAAGAGCCAGAAACAACCTACCTGGGTTGCACCTAAACGGGCAATCTAGCTAAAGAGGAAATGACACGAAACAATATTTATTGATAAAACCACTAAAAACTAATTAGCATAAAACCACGTGACAGAAGATAGAACCCCCCCCCCAAAAAAAAAACACAAACAAAAAAAAACAGCCTCTATTCCAATGACCAGGATTTCCTATGCCTGCACCTATTTAAAATCTCAGATCTTTGATTTAGTAAATTATTAGGTTTATATATATATATATATATATATATATATATATATATATGTGAAAATATTGTAGAAAATAGGAAAGAAACTGGTTTGGTAAATGATCCAAAGTTCCTTAGTATTTTTGTAATTATTTTTAAAAAATAGTGCTCGATACGAAAGTAGAGCATAAAGTTAATTCAAATATTATTTTGAAGTTTTCGGCTCTTGTTTTGAAACATGAGACCTCTTATGTAGCGAGTTGGAATCATATTTTTAAATAAATAATTATATATATATATATATATATATATATATATATATATATATATATATATAGATAGATAGATAGATAGATAGATAGATATATATATATTCATTTAATTTTTTGTGTTCATACAAGTCCAAAAGTTCTGCTTGTGCAAGCGTTTTCGGTTATTCGTTTAGTCATTATCAAGGATGACTTTTATCTTTCATTTTTAACTGAACATTTTGTTTTTTTTATGTATGTATTTGAAGTTATAGTAATGGTTTATTGTCCCCCAAAATTTCGTCCATAGTTAATGTTATTGAGTGTTGTTTTTTCATTTCTTTTTATTATTAGAACATCCATTATTCTTCATCGTATTTTTTTTGGGCACGTGGATGAGGCTGTTATGCTTATATTTTCTACTAGTATGTTGCGGAAGGAGTTTGGTAGGTTTCCGTGTATGTTTAAATGAGTTTTAATTGAGCTATGGTGAGATAGATGTAACCTGAGTCGTCTAGATAGGCATAAAGTGGTATGACCAATACAATTATTTATGAGTTTCGTTTGATCAGAAACACACACACACACGCACGCACACACACACACACACACACACACACACACACACATATATATATATATATATATATATATATATATATATATATTTGGTTGGATTGATGTGAGTTTGTGACCCTGGGTTTCACGCTTTTGCGATCGTCAGACTCACATCAATCCAACCAAATATATTAGCTCTATCTCTGATATTGAACACTTTCTAATAAGTACCGCGCATATAATATATAAATAATTATATATATATATATATATATATATATATATATATATATATATATATATATATATATATATATATATATATTAAGCCTTCTTTGTGCAAACAACATGAGTGTTTGTTGGGACTCGTTGTCATTTGTTTCTAGTTCCTTTTGCATATTTTTTTTTTTTTACACTTCCTTTTATTGTACATTTTTCTGTGTTAATTTTAAATCTCCCGTTGAAGCCTGAAGAGTGGGAGCGAAACCGGTTGCTTCACCCGTTTTTTTTTTTTTTTTTTTTAAATATGTCTCGTAATATTAAGTTTTATACTTTTATTTCGATCATATATATTTATTTATATTTATACACACACACACACACACACACACATATATATATAAATGACAATAGGAAAACTGTAATAGTTGCCGTCCAATGTCAACTTTCTCAAGGCAAAAAAAGAAATGAATTTATTTAAACAGAGTAACTAATAATAACAAAAACAAAATTTCCTTATTAATCTACGCCCAGGCCTTTTCTCTATTTCACCTTTCTTAACAGAATTACTACTCTCCCAAACAAACATTACACAACAGTATCGTGAAATCAAAAGAAAATGGTTGAATCCCACAGCAATAATAACAATATCTCCACACTTCAGTTAACAGTATGAAAATAGCGTTCTCTAAATTCTTCCAGTTGCTAAGGACATTTTGTTTTTGTTATTATTAGTTACTTTGTTTAAATAAATTCATTTCGTTTTTTTCCCTGAAAAAGTCTACATTGGACGAAACGCGTCGGCAACTATTAGTTTTCCTATTGTCTTTTACATTTATAAATATTGTCTTTTTCTACAGGTTAACTTTGAGAAATTTTCATATATATATATATATATATATATATATATATATAGTATAAAATGACAATTGGAAAAAAAATCTTAGATTTTCATTTTGCCGACGCGTTTCGTCTTCCGACTTTTTCAAGGCAAAAGTGAAATCGAAATGTTTTTGTTGTTATAGTTACATTAAAAAATCCAAATTTAAAAAGATAGACGCTTCAGTCTAAGCCTTTTTTCCTGGTTAATGTAAATTACCTCTACAGTAAGGGATTTTTTTCCATTTCGACAATATATATACAAATATTATACACACACTCACACGCAGCCATAAATAGACTCCACACATACGCACAATAAAAACGTTTTAATATATTTTATACCAATCTGTCTTGTCCACAGAATTGATCTGGGAATTTAACTGTATATATATATATATATATATATATATATATATATATATATATATATATATATATATATATATGTGTGTGTGTGTGTGTGTGTGTGTGTGTGTGTGAAAAATATATAGAAAATAGGAAAGAACTCGTTAGGTAAATAATCGAAAGCTCTTTAGTATTTTTGTTATTATTTTTAAAAAATAGTGCTTGATACAAAAGTAGATCATAAATATAATTATTTATTTAAAAATATGATTCCAACACGCTACATAACAAATCTTATGTAGCGTGTTGTAATCATATTTTTAAGTAAATTATTATATATATATATGTATATATATACGAATGTTCATAATATAGAGCCAAATCAGCTAAATTTGACCTTTATAAGCAGAAAGTTCAGCTAGAGTTATAAATATGCACCAAACTATATATGTTAAACTTATTTGGAGCTTTTCCAGAGACATAAAAAATCAACCCTATACCAAAGCGCTCTTTCATAGTTAAAGTGCCAAAGCAATCCTTGTTGCACAGTAAATTGTAGGGAGAAATCTGTCACAAGGTTATTTTGGGGTCTACAAAATCCCGAGATAGGTTGGCGGATTAAAAAAAAAAAAATGAAAAAAATAAAAATGAAGACAATTGCTCATTGAGATGAACAGCCAACGTCGACAGTGTGTTTTATGCTTAAACGCATTCTTCAGTCCATACAGACACATCACATACCACCAATATATACTTACACACATACCACACCCACATACACACGGACACACACACATGCATACATAAATGCACCCTAACCATAAATCCTCACAGCCACAACATACATATAGAACTACCTCACAGAAACACGCACATACATCACACACACATGCAGACACACACAAACACACACGTGCACCCTTCACGTGCACTAATCACACACACACGGGATACACGCATATACACATACTACATGAACATATATACACACATAGAGACCCACGACCCTCACCACATGTATACTGAATAACAAATATTATACACACACTCACACGCACCCATAAATACACCCCACACACACGCACAATAAAAACGTTTTAAAATAATTTTTTAAAGTGTTTGTGTTATATCCGTCCCACGAATATAACCAAAATTGACACTTGTTTTGGAAAACTTAATAGAATAAAATAAACAAACTTTAAATGTCAACATTTAATGTATTTCAAGTAAAAATTGCTTAACCTCCTCCACCCCACACCAAAACAACCAAAAATAGATTAAAAACATCACACCAAAATATGCATAAATTAAAACACAAGGCTCAAAGGGCCACTCCTGGTAGAGAGTTATTGAATAAAATTTTTTGAAAAGTTCTATTGTGTGAAAAGAGTACAAATTCGAAGCTCTGCGACGTAAATATGGTTGTAATTCCGTTATGGGGGATCTTTCAAAAGACCAATAATATGTTACTATAATTGTCAAATACGGTATGCTTGAGGCATAGCTTGTATTTTATATAAAGTGCTTCAATTATCTTCAGACGTCATCTACAATTATTTTTTTAGAATGATGGTGTTAACAATGTTTCTAATAGAGGCAGATATTTGTCTGTGAATATTTAGTGCTTTTCTATGGCGCTGAGATTTTTTAAAGTGTTTAATCAGTCATATTCTCATTGCCACAGTGACCGAGGTTGTGAGCGTACTGGTCTTGTTCAAATTGTCGAACACGCCAAATTATGCACAATCTCCCAGAAACGGTAAGTAATGTCCTCTCAGTATAGTTGCATCATGAATCACAGGTGGGCTCTGTGGGTGTTGTGCAAACACAAATGTGCTTGAGCGGCGCCCACAGCATGGATAGTCTAATCACTCTTGCTAACTAGAAATACCTGGTAATACATTTTAAGGTGTTAATTAACCTATTTAATTTTTCTGTTTGATATGACTTTATTATAGATCTATATATTGATAAACAAGGACAATTTAAAAATTGTATTTCATTAAGACTGAAGAGAGAAAAATTTATAAAAACACCCAAGAAAATCGGAATATAAACAAACTTTTTCTTGTGAGTTTATTTACAATCTTCCTATTTCAGTCTTGATTTTTGTAAGCTGACTACAAATGTCTGAAAATGTGTACTTGTGTATAATACGCCCCACCCTTTTTACGTTTTAATTTTCGTTTAACATTTATCACATTGTACACAAGAAAAATACAGTAATGCTGTAAAAACAGACATGTTAAGAGGAAAATGGTCAAGGAGAAAGGAAATACAGCGGGTCACAAAAGTCACAAAGAGATTTTCTGTTATTTTTATTTTTTTTAAAAAGTTGTATTGTGTGAAAATGGCAAAAGTTCTAAGCTCTGTCACATAAATAAAATTGTAATTCCGTGATGGGGGATCTTTCAAAAGACCAACAATATGTTACTACCATTGTCAAATAGCATAAGGTTGAGGCACGGCTTGTATGTTATATAAAGTGCTTCAATTATCTTCAGACGTCGTCTGCAATTATTTTTTTTAGAATGATGGTGTTAATAACAATGTTTCTAATAGAGGCAGATATTTGTCTGGGAATATTTAGTGCTTTTCTATGGCGCTGAGATTTTTTTAAATGTTTAGTCAGTCATATTCTCATTGTCATCGACTCATATCCAATGTAGATAAACCGATAAGAAGGCAAACTTTAAGAACATTAGGAAAACAGAATTAAAAAAAATACTAAAATTTTCCTTGTTTGATATGACATTATTATATTTCTAGGTACAATCTAAAAATATTAAGAATGAAAACAGAAACAAATATTGCCGTCATATCAAATACACTTTGTGAACAATTGTTATCAAGACCTGCCTACTTTGTTTTTTATTATCTATTGTGCTTACTGAGTGTATTTGCAATTTGGTTTTTCAAATGAAAGGATATTTAAGCTGAGTAAAATCTTCTGAAAATGTGTACTAATGTATAATAAGAACCCACCTTTTTTGCCCTTAATTTTCGTTCAAAATTTCTCATATTATTCATAAGAAAATAGGCTATATATATATATATATATATATATATATATATATATATATATATATATATATATAGGACGAAATGGCCGCCCAGTGCTTTCTGCATTCTGTTGAGGTTTCTCCTAGACTCGATGAATTACTTAATTATAATTATCTCAAATCCTCTTAATTTCTATTATCTGTATATCCTTGCTTGACGCGGCTTCTAATGCTCTGGATGGAGCAGCATGAACATAGTAGTCGTGGCTCGTGCGGGCACAGTCCTATCGGTAAAAGAGAAGCTCGGATGAGTTCCACCAAAGAATATGTGATCGAGCCACGCTATATCGAGTCTGATTCGCTATCCGAGGCCCGTTGGAACAGATGATATGACGTTTGCCTGATAACGTAACTGTCCGGGTTTCAATTCTCGGTAGTGGATACGCATTGGTGATGAGTCACAAATATAGGACGAAACGGCCGTCCAGTGCTTTCTGCATTCTTTTGAGGTTTCTTCTAGACTCGATGAATTACTTAATTTTATATATAAATAATATTTGAATCGGCCAAAAAATATACCCATTGAACCCATATAAACGGGCGTAGTCTCGTTCGGGTTCCTCTCCGCCCGAAGGCAGAGAGTTCAACCGAACTGTCGGTTCAGAAGTGAACGACAGACTCCCTGCCTATTCCTGAGGCGCAGTATTTATTAACTATGGAATAGTCCATTATTATTATTATGGGTACGATCCCATAACAATATATATTTCGGAATTGTACAAATCGTGTAACAGCATAATTATCCATCCCACAAAATGTTTAATATCTGAAAAACCATTATACTAATTCAGTTTCTGTTTTCCAGATTTGCAGACAGGACGTTTACCCATCTTAACACTACTTGTCGTAAGAATCATTGAAAAACACTTTGAGTTATTCAGCTAAAAAGAGAGTAGGTTAAAATTGTTTCCTGTTAAACCGTCATCCCAAAGTAATCAATGGTGAGAGGAAAAAATATTTAGGCCTTCAGTAATGGTACCAATATTCATAATCTGGCTTTATTTTCAAAGTCCATTCAAGAACCATTAAGAGAACGGTGGATAAGTTAAAAAAAAAAAAGATGGAACAGTAAAGAGGAAAATTGGATCAGGAGGTTACAGCAGGACGAAGGAACATCATTTCAACTTAGAGCTAAAAGATCAATTAGAAAAGATTCAACTCAATTCATGGGACGTTTGGCACGTGAGAGAGGAGTTTCAGCTATGACAGTCCAAAGAGCAGTGAAAAAAGACTTGGAATTGAAATTGTACGTGAAACGTGTGGGACACCTTGTTCCTCCAGAATAAAAAGTTAGAAGGTTAGAGAGAGCGAATATCAGCTTGAATAAGTTGGAAAATGATCCTGGAATAGTATATATATATTTGAACTTTATTTCAATACTTCATGAGCTTCCGATCCTTAGCTATGATTAGAATGATGAACGTGTCATTTTCGTTTATGATTGATTTCAATACGATACTTTTGTTAAGCTTAGAGAGTAATTATACATTCCTATTGCTCAGAGTAGAGTCCAATTGTGTTATAAAAACCTCGGAGAATTCCAGTAAGATATCTTTAATCATATCTAAGATACAACGTTTCAGAGATTAATCTAACAATCAGACAATTTTGCTATTACATGATTTACAAATTTTGCTGCTAAACCTGGTCTTATATATATATATATATATATATAGTTGACTCTCCTGTCGAGTTCGATGTATGAGGGTCAAGCAGATCAGTTCCCAGGAAACCGACAGCCCGACAACAGTACATGAGATTTGATTATAGTGGTGAAGGTTTCGTGCAGGACCATCCACACTTTTTGCCGAGTTCGAATTCCAGTCGAATCCATTACATTCACTTACGTGCTAATACCCTTGGGAAAGGTGTGAATCCTCTTCTTCTCCCTCCAGCTATGGGTAAATAGCAGGACAGACTCGGTTCTATAGCCTTGGATGGCAACTAGTCTAGGAGAAGGAAAACTCTGAACTCAAAACCTGCGGAGGGTCGTTTGGGGACCTTGTGGCACTTAGTGCACCAGGTCTCTGAATTCGGCCCTTCAAAAAGTGTGGATATATATATCCATATTTTTGATATTTCGATCAAAATACCTTTTGTCAGTAAACATGACCTTTACTCGGATATATATATATATATATATATATATAAAATTCCCAGCATTCCTCGTTCGTGCGTATGTATAAGCCGCACCAACATAACAAATTTAGTCCGATGAAGCACTAAAGAAAGAAACGCGTCAGAAGAAACTTTAGTCCACTTTGTCATACATTTCCCCAATATATATATATATATATATATATATATATATATATATATATATATATATATATATATATATGCATATGTATGTGTGTGCGTGAATGTATGTATACGTGTGTATTTTATATATGTGAGTATATAAGGTGTATTTATTACTTTTGCCTCAAATACTTCACCCTCGCTCCGCCAATGTCGCCATAACTTCTCACGTCCCAGTTCTGACACTTTCTCAAAGTCGCCATGAATGATTTAAGCAATGATAAGGAAGATTCCGGAAAAAAGACGTTTGTCAATGCCAACCCAGGTCAAAATTGACGCACACCTTACACGCACACACGAACGCACGCGCGCACACACACGAATACACACAAACAAGTACACATGTGCTAAAATATACATATAATCACACACATATATAAAACCCTACATACACACACATAAACACACACGCATATAGATTATAAAAAAATATATGCAGTCCCACACATATAAGACCTTAAATACATGCACAAACGCACACACATACTTATATGTACGTATATATATATATATATATATATATATATATATATATATATATATATATATATATATCAACCCTCCATGCAGACACACTTATACAAATATATACGACTGTATACGCACACATACACATATATATATATAATTAAATATCTATACGCATGGACACATGCATATATATATATATATATATATATATATATATATATATATATATATATATATATATATATAATAAGAACACACCTGTATATATACACAAATATAAACATAATCTCTCTCTCTCTCTCACTTTCTTCATCTTTCTCTCTTTTTCTCTCTCTCTCTCTGTATATATATATGTCTATTATTTTTATCATGAGCCGTTCTAAGCTTCCTATAGTGTCTTTAACTTCGTTATCGTCGCATAGCAAACTTCTATGTAAACATAACAGGATGTTTTCTTTTATGGTGAACATATATATATATATATATATATATATATATATATATATATATATATATATATATATATGTTTGGATATATATATTTTTATCGCTTTAAACGCTATTTTTAGTGGATAATCATATTTGAGTAGACCCCCATTTAATTTATTAAACAGTATATTTATTTATTGTCATCTACTGGCTTGAATATTCGAGTCTTATTAAAGAAATATGTCCTCTTACAAAATATGCTCTACTATAAAGACAAAAAGTTGCATTCCGTTGTGATTGTTTTTGTGTGTTTTTTTTTTTTAAATAACACGCGGGAACGCGCTATCTATATATTCTCGACGCCCTGTATATCAAAATCAATACTCAACAAAATTTATTACGAATATAGCAACAACATATTAAAGTGCATAAGGTCTTTTTATTTTTACAAGCTTTCGTCTGTTCCTACAGACATGCAACTTAAATTTATAAACGAGGATCATATCATTCATGTACAGGTTCGGGGTTCATGTATCTTATTTGAATTGTTTGCGACGATGGATTCTCGCCAATTAAATCATTAACCTCTGTATTTGTTTTTTGTATGAATGATTCATGAATTTATAAATTAATTGCACCTTTATTGAAATATATATATATATATATATATATATATATATATATATATATATACGTGTGTGTGTGTGTGTCTGTGTGTGTATAAATATGTGCTGCAGTTCAATTTACATTACAATGAATCATTCATAAAAAAGTAAATTAATAAAGTTAATGATATAAATATATATATAAATAATGTCGTTTTCTCACATGGTAACATATGTGAGAAAACGACATTATTTTTGCACCAACCTAATATATATATATATATATATATATATATATGATAAATGATAAATGAATCATTCATAGGAAAATTAGATTAGTAAAGTTAATGATATAAAATGGCGAAATCCTTTCGCTAACAAAATTTTAAAGATGCATTAACATACCAATCACTCGATGGATGTTATGTTCCTTGATTTTTAAAATTATAAGCTGTATAAGGTCTTTCTTTAATTTGCAAGTACTTTCGACTGTACATTCAGTCATCTTCAGGCATGGAAATTATTTTGTTTTTGGTAATATATATATATATACATATGTATGTGTGTGTGTGTGTGAGTGAGTATATATATATATATATATATATATATATATATATATATATATATATATTTATATATGAAGAAAAATATTTGGAAAAAACAAACAAAAATCCTTAAATGCAATTATGTTGTTTTAATATGAATGAAATGTCAACGTCTAACGTTTCGGTTTAATAAACCTTCTTCAGGACAATATTCATTAAAATACAATTAACATAATCAGTTCAACATGACAAAGACGATGGACATAAAAACATGTTGAACTGATTATGTTAATTGTATTTTAATGAATATTGTCCTGAAGAAGGTTTATTAAACCGAAACGTCAGACGTTGACATTTCATTCATATTAAAACAACATAATTGCATTTAAGGATTTTTGTTTGTTTTTTCCAAATATTTTTCTTCATTCTGTCGGATTTATATCCATTTATATTTGCTTACATATATATATATATATATATATATATATATATATATATATATATATATATAATCCTAAGTGGTCACCAATTTATATGCTGAATGAATAGGCTTATTGCGGTTTCACTTCGGGAATCTAGCGTGAACTGATCCCTTCATTCCGATTTAGCTGTAGATGAGGAGCGTATGAAGAAGAAGAGAATAAAAAAAAAGAAAATACAGGATTAAGTAAGATTAAAAAGACAGCTGGGTCGAAAAGAGAGAGAAAAATGTGTGAGAGATGAACGTAAAATAATGATGAAAAAAATGCATGAAAAAGGTTAACGGTCTTTCGTAAAAGGGACTTTTCTTTTTTTTGTTTGTTTGCTTGAGTTATTAAGGTATCGAAGCAAAGTTCTCGTGAATGTCGAGAGGTGGATGAACTGCGAGAATTCACCAGGTAGAGAAATTGCCGAGAAAATCGCGTAGAGTAATGAGTCTCAAATTAACAGTCTGTGACGAATGAGGAAGGCAAGGAAGGGAAAATGCAAACAAGGTCAGGCGGAAACAGACAAAAAAATAAATAGATAAATAAAGATATACAAGAAAAAGAAGAAATAAGAGAAAAAGAGGCGCAAGAGAGAAAAGGAAGCGAAAAAGAAAAAAAGAAAATGAGTAAAAAAAAAAACGATAAAAATAAGTGAAATCAAGAAAAAGACGGGAGGATTAAATGCTTCAAGGAAAAAACAAAAATGAAAGAATGGAGAAAGAAAGTAATAAAATGTAGTTTAAACGAATGATGGAAAGAAAGAAAGAAAGAAAGAAAGAAAGAAAGAAAGAAAGAAGGGAAATTAAAAAGAATTGGATCGAGAAAGAAAAATGAGAATAAAAACGAATGCTGGAAAGAAATAAAGTCAGAACGAAAAAGGAAAAAACGAATACAGAAAGAAAGAAAGAAGAAAGAAAGAAAGAAGGAAGAAAGAAAGAAAGAAAGAAAAAAGAAAGAAAAAAAGAAAGAAAGAAACGGAATGAAAACGAATTGGATCGAGAAAGAAAAATGAGAATAAAAACGAATGCTGGAAAGAAGTAAATTCAGAACGAAAAAGGAAAAAACGAATACAGAAAGAAAGAAGGAAGAAAGAAAGAAAGAAAGAAGGAAGGAAGAAAGAAAGAAAGAAAGAAAGAAAGAAAGAAAGAAAGAAAAAAGAAAGAAAGGGAATGAAAACGAATTGGATCGAGAAATAAAAATGAGAATAAAAACGAATGCTGGAAAGAAATAAAGTCAGAAAGAAAAAGGAAAAAACGAATAAAGAAAGAAAGAAAGAAAGAAAGAAAGAAAGAAATGAGTGAAAACAAATGGGATTGAGAAAGATAAATGAGAATAAAACCGAATACTGGAAAGAAAGAAAAAAAGATATTTAAAAAACATAATGAAAGAAAAGACAAGAAAAGAAACTACTAAAGAAAAAAGAGAAAAAGAATGAAAAATACGAAAATGGCGTAGAAAGTGGGCAATAAATGATGAAAAGGTAAAAAAGGACAATATAAAAAAGAAAGAAAGAAAGTATAAACAGATATCATAGAAATGAAAGAAAGAGTAAAAACGAATTTAGAAAAAGAAAGAACCAAACAAAAAAGAAAGAAAGAAAGAAAGAAAGAAAGGGAGTGGAAAGCAATAGTATAAAGATACCAGTAAAGATAAATAAAATGAATTCTGTAAAAAAGATAGAAAAAGAAAAAAGAAATAGTTAAAAGGAGTTGAAGAAATGTAAAAAAAAGAATAAAAGAAAAGAAAAAACATAAAGAAAAGGCAAAGAAAGAAAATACAAAAAAGAAAGAAAGAGTAGAAAGTGAAAAAGTAAGAATGAAAAGAAAGAGAAATGAAAGAGTGAAGGTATAAAGAACGTTATAGCGAAAACAAAAAACAAAAAGAGAGTAGAAAAGAATACAGAAAAAGAAAGAAAACGATTAGAAATCAATGGTGGAAAGAAACAAAAGAAGAAAAGTATTATATCACGAATAACACGAACGCTGTAAAAAAAAAAAGAAGAAAAAGTTAAAAGAAGAGAAAGAAAGAGAAGAAATGCAAAAAAGAACAAGAGATCGAAAAACATAAAGAAAGGAGAAGAACAGAAAATACAAAAGAAAGAAAGAGAAAAAGAAAGAAAAACGCGAAAAAGAAAGCGAAAATGAATAAGAAAAAAAGAAAAAGTAAATAAAGACAGGAAATAATAAAAAAAAGAAAAAAGAAAGAAAAACAGAGGGGAAAAAAAGTAAAAAGACAGACAATCTCTTATAAGCCCGAAGAATAATAACTTCGGTTGAACGTAACGAACCCTGATACTTTGACGGGTGTCTTGCAGAAAGCAATTAAAACTGATGACCTTTCTATTATTACGCACTTCTCATTACAGCAATATTTCAAACTTCTGCAACACTCATCGATTTGCGATGTTTCGTCTTACGAAGAACAACAAGAAAAGCCCTTAAAAATGGGTGTATGCTTACACAGTATTTACCTTTTATTTATTTTTTATTTTTTTATTTAGTTGCCTCTGCGTGTGTGTCCGACATTTACTTAAGGTTCTAAATTTAATACGGCTAAGTTCCTGCTTAAAAAAAAAAAAAATAGAAAAGAAAAAGTGTTGAACGCTCTGTTAGTAGGATTCGCCATAAATCACGTGTGTCAACCTAAGGATTTTTTTTTCTTTCACCGACTTCTTGCTTTTCTTATTAGATAAACAAAAGCATAAAAGCAAGCAGACGTTCTCCAGTACACATACACACACACATACACACACACACACACACACACACACATATATATATATATATATATATATATATATATATATATATATATATATATATATATATACACATAAACACACACACAGACAGACAGAGTGGATAATTGAATGACGAAACGGAAAGAAAAAACCTATGCAACACTTTTCGTCTTCAAAAATAACTACCTTAGACGAAATAATGTTTTTATTGATAGAATATTAACACAAAAGGGATATTTTGCAAAACAACTAACTCAATGTATTAGTCGTGGTATCCCCTCTCCAAAGAAGCGATATCTAAGTTTTAAAATGCATTTTAAAAATGAAAAATCTTTCTTGAAGCTTTTATTTTAGTTTAAATTCCATGCTAATAGATTTTATTTTATATTTTCAGTAAGCAAAATACTTTGATGAATTTCAATCCGAATTTAAATTGACCGGAAAAAGCTTTTTTTTTTTTTTTAACACAGAAGTGGGTGTTTTTATGACGTATTGACAGATTTATCGATAGCTTAATGTTTGGTATTTTTAAATAAAGGCCACATAATTGTAGTAATTACTTGTCAAATAGAACGTGAACGATTTTATATATTTTTAACTACCATGTAATCATAAAAATTTGGCAGAATATTTTAAGTAACCTAATATTTTATTGAAGCCGTGAGTAAAACGATTGCAAATACACTCAACATAATAGATAATAAAGTACAAAGTAGAGAGGTATTGATGACAATTGTTTAAAAAAGGTATTTGATATGGCGGCAATAGGCAATATTTGTTTCTCTTTTTGTTCTTAATCAAAGACAATATCTTTTTCAGCTATCTGTTTATATTTCTGAGATGAGGTATTATGTGCACTATTTACATTATTCGGACTATTGTCTTCATCTTTGTTGCCATATTTATTACAACGTTTCGGCCCTTCAGGATCTGTCTATATTTCTGAGATGAGGTATTATGTACACTATTTACATTATTCAGACTATTGTCTTCATCTTTGTTGCCATATTTATTATAACGTTTCGGCCGTTGTACGCTCCGGCCTACTTCAGGTGGTTGGAATGTCGAACTGAACCCTTTATTTCGCACACTGGGGTAGACTGTTCTAGTTCCACGTGCCATGTTTAATGGATGTCAGTTATCAGTTATCTCCTGTTAATTCCCCTCTGAAAGTTCTCCACTGCCTTAACCGGGTATTGAACTCAAACTCTTTGGGTCCTGTCACTAGATCTAACCAACGCCTTTATCGGTGCCATGTGTCCTTACCTTTCTCATTGTTTATTAATATGTATTAATATATAGAAATATTAGGTTGATGCAAAAATAATGACGTAATAATGTCGTTTTTGACGTTAAAAAATACGTCAAAAAACGGCATTATTACGTCATTATTTTTGCACCAACCTAATATAATAAATTCATATCAAACAGAAAGGTATGATAGATTAATTAACACCTTAAAATGTATTACCAGATATGTCTTGTTAGCACGTTCCACCAAAAATCTGAAAATAAGTTTTGAAACGGAAATTTTATTCTTGCTGCACAGGATTAATGCTTGCTAATTCTTGCTAATGATTGCTAATTTTTGCTAATGCTTGCTAATTAGAAAATTACGAAGCACACATACTGAAAAATGACTTTAGCCCAAAATGCAGATTCTGTGAGAATTATTCAGAAAAAATTGTTACAGTGATTTTCCAAGCGTAGCTTAGATGTGGCACAAGACCAAAAGTTGGGGGCACCCAGTGAGGATCGAACTCACTACTCAGTTGTAATTGTTCTAGCGAGACAAGCTTGCTAACCATTACACCACATCTATCTGCCCCCAGAAACAGTTTTTACAGGTTGCGTGGTATTGGCATCCACTGAATATAAAACCCGGCATGATAGAGTGGGCCAATATCTGCATTGGCATGAAAACTGCAAGAAATTGGTATGAACACCACCGAGACCTGATTAAGGAGATAGGACCTGTAATAATTTTATGGATCTTTACAATACACACAAACTGAATAACCAAAGCTAACCACCCAGACATCGTGATCAGAGACCAGAAAAACAAAATGTGCCTTCTTATTGACATGGCAGTCCCTGCATGTATCTTTGAAGATCTTAAAAAAACACTATCAAAATACATGGACGTTGGAATCGAAATCTCAGAAATGAGGACATCAACAACTCCAGTTGTAGTTGGCGCCCACTGATTGATTGGAAAAGATTCCAATAGACTCATTGAAGGGGTTCCTGGTAGCCCAGAAAGAAATACAAAAAAAAAATTGTCCGCACAAGTACAGTCAACAACTTACGAATGCTTTCATCCATGGAAAATATGTATGATCTTAGGTGTTTTTTTGTTTTTCCTCAAAAACTGCTCATTGGAAAATGTCATGATGCCATTTCTGACCTTAGGTCTCTGGGCGGGACCCGGAACGAAATGTGTACACACCAGAAATCAAAGGAAATAAAATTTAAAAAAATAATAATAAACTATAAAAGTATAAGAACTTTGAAATGAAAATCTCAAAAATGTAGCACATGAGGATATCAACAATTCCAGTTGTAGCTGGAGCCCACAGACTGATTGGAAAAGGTCCGATAGACTCATTGAAGGGATTTCTGGTAGCCCCAGACTTAAAGAAATATGAAAAAATCTTACTCACAAGTACAGTCCACACCTTCCGAAGCGCTTTATCTATGTAAAATGTTTGAGATCTTAGATAATTTTTCCTCAAAAACTGCTCATTGGAAAATGTCATGACGCCATTTCTGACCTTAGGTCTCAAGTTGGGACCCGGAAAGAAATGGGTATACACCAGAAATCAAATCAGATCAAATAATAATAATAACAATCGGATTTCAAAGATACCCGGAGACTACAGAACATGAAAGAAATAAAAACACTTCTTTCGGTAATAAACGAAGCCAATAAATTCAAAAGAGGATTTCAAGTGGGTGGAGGAGTGCAAATAACCCATAATACACCCATTGCAGCAACAAAGAGCCTAAAAATAAGCAAAAGCAAATGCAATGTACCAAATGCAGAAACGATGTCAAGCTAAACCTGTTCATGATCAATACTCTGCCCGTACCAAACAAGCTGATGTAGGCAAACCCCGCACGCATCAGTGGTTACGTAGTGCAGGGTTAAAAGCTGAAACTGAAGGTTTTATTCTTACAACACAAGATCAGAAGACTAGAAATTACCAAGCACACATACTAAAAAATTGTGTTAATCCGAAATGCAGATTTTGTGATAAATATCCAGAAACAATTGACCATCTTGTATCAGGTTGCACGGTGTTAGCACCCGCTGAATATAAAACTCGGTATGATAGAATTGGCCAATATATGCTCTGGAAAATATGCCACTTTTTCAGGAAGGAAACCTCAAGAAACTTGTATGAACCAGGTTACCGAAATAGGACCTGTAACAATTGTATGGGACTTTACAATACACAGAGACAGAACAATCAAAGCTAATTGCCCAGATATAATGATTGAAGAGCACAAAAACAGAATGTGCTTTCTTATTGACATGGTAGTCCCTGCAGTTTGAAATGCATCTTTGAAAAATATCAAAATACAAGGATCTTGAAGTGGCAATCTCAAAAATCTGGCAAGTGGTCATCAATAATTCCAGTTGTAGTTGGAGCCCTCAGATTGATTGGAAAAGGTTCCGATAGACAAAATGAAGGGAATCCTAATAGCCGATGACTTAAAGAAATACAAAAATTGTATTCACAAGTACAGATCACACATTACAATTTAATCTTTGTAAAATGTGTTGATCTGAGTTTGTTTTTTTTAACAAAAATGATCAAGGGAAAATGCCATTTCTGACCTTAGGTCTCTGGTTGGGATCCGGAAGGAAATGTGTATACAACAGAAATCCAAGTAAATAATAATAATAATAATAATAATAATAATAATAATTTCACAAGAAGAGGTTTTTTATTGTGTGAGTAAAGAGATAAGAAATTGATATATTTTTGTATATAGGAAAATCCTCATAATCCTCTACTAATCTTTCAGTGTCCATGTATCTAACGTGGAAATCTGGCATTTTTCAGTGAACCCATGTTTGCTCTCAGTACTGTGCAGATTTTGCGTTTTATAACATAATGTAAGCTGGTATACGATGACAACTGAAAATTAATTTTTAGTTTTCTGCCAACGCGTTTCGTCTTTCGACTTTTTCAAGGCAAAAATGAAATCGAAAATTCCAACTTTAAAACCAAATCCACTCTATCATACCGAGTTTTGTATTCAGCGGGTGCTAACGCCGTGCAACATAAGATGGTCAATTTTTTCTGGATATTTATCACAGAATCTGCATTTCGGATTAACACATGTTTTTTGTATTTGTTCTTGATAATGAAAAATGAAATCGAAAATGTTTTTGTTATAGTTACATTGCAAAATCCAATTTGGATTTTGTAATGTAAATATTAGGTTGGTGCAAAAATAATGACGTAATAATGTCGTTTTGTGACGTTAAAAAATACGTCAAAAAACGACATTATTACGTCATTATTTTTGCACCAACCTAATATAACAAAAACATTTTCGATTTCATTTTTGCCTTGAAAATGTCGGAAGACGAAACGCGTTGGCAGAAAACTAAAATTTTTTTCCAATTGTCATCTTATCCCAATTTGTCTTGTCTATAGAATTGACCTGGGAATTTAACTATGTTGTCGACATGAAAAGAAAAAAAAATCTTAGTATAAAGGAAATTTACATTAACTAGAAAGAGGCTTACGCAGAAGGGTCTCTCTTTTTTTAAATTTGGATTTTGCAATGTAACTATAACAACGAAAACATTTCGATTTCTATTTTTGCCATGAAAAAGTCGGAAGACGAAACGCGTCGACAAAAAACTAAGATTTTTTCCAATTGTCATCTTATACAATTTTGTCTTGTCCACAGAAATTGCTCTGGGAATATAACTATAATGTAAACTATATACATGTTTATTATTCGTTGATAAGAACCAGATAAAGATGTTGAACTTGAGGTCAAATTTAACTGTTCATCATCGAACACTATCTGCATTGATAGCAGAACGTTCACTCATTCCAGAATTCACTATCCTGGATTTTTCAATTTAAGGATCCAAAATTAAATTGCGTCTATTTGATTATGTTGTCATATTACCTTCTTCGCTGGGGCGCCTGCTTTTTTTCCCCCCAGCAACTACCCCTTCAATACATATTTTTGTTAATCGTTTTTTGTTGTGTTGTTTGATTTGATCATATAACTTAAGAGTTTTACTCTTTATTAAGAGAACGGCTGGGGTCAGACCAGTTGTGTCTCGCGAGTTTGTGTCCCTGTGCGATCTGTTCGGCAATTGGAGGTCTTGATGTGATTTGGGAATATTTCCACTTTCTTAAAAAGTGTTATAGTCCAGGCCGTAAGGCAGTGCAAGTAGAATATACCCGTTAAAAAATTTAAAACATCAGTGCGTATTATACAGGGGATTTTTACTAGATTTTTATTAGAATTTCGCATCCAATCGTTAGGGTGTATATTAGACACGAATGCTCGATTTATTATACGAATAAGTATGGTACTGTGAATGCGTTGGTCTTGTATGCTATGAAATACCCAAGAAAAGTTCAAAGACACTTCTAAGATATTCCTAACGCTGTTCAAAATATGGTGTTATGAGCTATGCATCAACTTCACATAAAAGTATTTTTTCTGTCTGAATTTCTGGGATGAGGAGTTATCATTATTTTATTCGGACTATTGTCCTCATCAGTGTTATTGTTATTACGACGTTTCGACCGTTGTGACCTCCCCGACTTTCATTAGGTACATAGCGATTTGTGTAACCTACACGGAATTCCGAATTGAACCCTTTACTTATTTACACTACATTCGGAGTATTGCCCTCATTTTTGTTGTTGCTATTTTTTATGACGTACGGTGGCCGTTAATAATTAAGTAAAACTCAAGACTTCAATGTTAAGATAAAAGAGTATTTAATTACAACTGCAAATAAATACTTAGCAAGAACAAAGAAGTAAAAGCCAACCAAAGATAATTAACCATTTCAGTGAATCACTTCTTTTAGAGCGGCTCGGCTTAACGTCCGGTAAATTCTAAATCAAAACCAAAATCATCGACGCACAATAATTCACACTAATTCGACTGGATAGTTCCACTCAATAATCACTGCAGTCAGTAGCCTGACACCGCTATTTCTACACCAGTCGGAAAACATATAGTCATAAATCCAGAGTGCCACGCTCGAACCTCGCTGTCGGTTGTTACTCATTTTCTTCCTATATGACATTATCGTAACGTTTCGACCATTGTACCTTCTAGCCTTCATCAGGTGTATATCGATCCGAGTAATGTACGGGGAATTTCGAACAGAACCCTTTATTTAATCTATGGGGAATGATGTTCTCATTCCACTGCTCATGTCTCGGGATATTTCTTCTAGTTCTTATATTTAGTACTGCCCACTGATCGCCTGATCTATTATTTTAATTGTGTTATGTATTTATTTATTTTTTCATGGCAACAAGATTACCGATTTATCCTTATCATTGTCCTCAGTTCCATGACCAAGTGTGATCGTAGGATCAACGATTTCATCACTGCACTGGTTGCCTTCATGGCTATGGAACCCCCGTCTCTCCCTTAGTTCTAGATGGCTATTGGCCCTACAAGAAGGTTCATCCACCCTTCGGAAGGTCTTGTTTGTAACCCTGCTGTGTGTTTAGCCACACTCGTCATCAGAAAAGCCTGGACAGTGAACGTGTTTACTCGCCGATGACCGCACCATGTGTTACACGCTACTAAAAAAATAAACAAAAAAACAACAAAAAAACAAAACAAAAAACTCGTAGAGTGACCTGGCATCAAAGAATATTTTTTAGAATTAGTTTAACAGGAAATCGAGCTGGAGACATTATAGTTACGTAACAGCATTTTCATCTTGTTTTTATCTCGCTTATATGCATTTAATTTTGCTAGAGATTATATATTTAAGCAATTTTACCAATTGCATTCACATCCCGTTTAGGAAAGATGAAAAAAAAATGTGGGGGTTATAGAGAGAACGTAAAATCTTTGTCGACTGTTGAGGTTGTCTCCCTTTACAGAGAAGCCCCCTCCCCCCAAAAAAAAAAAAAAAAAAAATTAAAGAAAATAACGGGTGAAGCTATAAAAGACAGCAATGTTGACATTCAAAGATGTTTGTTAAAAAGAGAAACGAGAGAGAGTCGGGGGCGGGGAGACTTAGTTAACGTCAAAAAATGAAACCGGCAAAACGAAAGGCGAAGAACAAGAAAAGTCAAATAATTTAATTTTTTTTCTTTTAAAAGGAGCAAGACAGGGTCTCTGATGGAATATTTTTTAGAAATTCCACCGACTCAAAACAACACACATTCGCCATTTTTTCTTTGTTTCTTTGTTTCTTTCTTTTAGATAACTATTATTCCCCCCTCGTTTTTCTTTCTCTTTCTTTCCTTCCTTCTCTCGTTCGTTCGTTCGTTCGTTCGTTCTTTCTTTCTTTCTTTCTTTCTTTCTTAGTTTATCGGTACTCTTTGTTTTTTTTTAATTATTTAACCTATCATTATTGCTTTCGTTCAACTCATTCCTTATAATTTATTTTTCTTTCTTTCTTTTTGTTTGTTTGTTTGTTTCTTTTATATATTATTATTATTATCCATTCCTTTCTGTTCTCTTTCTTTTTTTCTCTCTTTTCCTTTTTTCGTTTTGTCTTTCTTTCTTTCTTATTGCTTATTTTCTTTTCACTCTTTCCTGAATTCATTCTTTCTTTCTTTCTTTTTGTTTGTTTTTTGTTTGTTTGTTTCTTTCTTTCCTTCTTTTAATTATTATTATTATCCATTCCTTTCTGTTCTCTTTCTTTTTTCTCTCTCTTTTCCTTTCTTCGTTTTGTCTTTCTTTCTTTCTTTCTTTCTTTCTTTCTTTCTTTCTTATTTTCTTTTCGCTCTTTCCTGAATTTATTCTTTCTTTCTTTCTTTCTTTCTTTCTTCTTCCAGCTATTTATGAGGGTCGCCAAAAATGCTGCTTGTTTTAAATTAATCTTGATGTATTAGTCTGAATTCTTGTTTTTTTAAAGCTATAAATCTGAAATTGTTGTCACGTCTAGAAGAAAAATTGGTGTCATCTGTCCAATTCACTACATATACACCTCTTTCAGATTGGCTGTACCTCCAAAAACATGCAGAAGACAAAAAAACTGTCAATGATAGAATTTCTATTTTTCAAAAATTAAA
Source organism: Acanthosepion lycidas (assembly GCA_963932145.1). NCBI lineage: Eukaryota > Metazoa > Mollusca > Cephalopoda > Sepiida > Sepiidae > Acanthosepion > Acanthosepion lycidas. The sequence goes on from OZ010613.1 coordinate 40,517,279, forward strand.
GTGCTACAAACATTCATATGATGTTAGGGAATGTTTTCTGGAAAGGCTGCATTTGATGCAAGCAATATGAGGAGATGAGTCATTAGATTTAATGGTAATCCCAGTGAAAGGCTCCACAATGGCAAGTCAGCTGCTGCTGTAAATGGGGATAATTTTAAGCAGGCCGATGTTCTCATTGCATCTAACAAAAGGAACAGTATTGCAAAAATCTGTGAAAGTCTTCAGGTGAGCCATTGTTGTGCCCGCAGTTTTGTTCAGTCGCTTGTTCACTCGGTCGGTTCAAAGTGTTTGCTCAGAATTCTGACAGATTCTATGAAGAAGCAGGAGTTGTTTTTTTTTAATCATTTCACCCCAAGCAAAACAATAACGCCACTAAGATGTAAGGGGGGGGTAACTGAGAGTGAGAAAATATGAGAGAAAAAAACACTATTAAGGCGACAAAACAACAAAAGAATAAGAATTAAGAAGACAGAATATAACAATTGATATTGCATTTAAATTTTTGGAGATTAAAGTTGACCTGGAAGCAAGAAGCCAGAAGGAGACGTACGAGTGAAGAAACTGTTAGCATAGAACTCACGGTTACATCTAGCCATTTCAACTGTAAATTGATGGGACCTTATTGCCAATCTAGTACTGCGCTTAAATTCATAAAGTCTAGGTATCATAGAGGAAAGCTCATCAGAAAAAAAATTTATAGTCTTTATAGAACACAGAGGACACGGAGAAACTATGTTACGGTTGTGGGAAAGTGATTGAAGTCGAAATGCTATGTCAGAATCAAAATTGACTGGGAAACAAGAAGCCGGAAGAGAGTTTCACAAGCGAGAAGTGTGATAGAAAATAGCATAGATCTTACAGGTACATTTAGCAACTGTAAAAATGATTAGACCTTGCCACAATTTTATTTGCTGTTCCAATGGTACTGGAGTTGCATATGTATAATAACTTCTTCTCACAAAGGACAATGGATCGCCAATGATGATGGAGAAAAACTAAGCAACTCATTCAAATGCCGCACTTGTTTTAAGTACATTAATATAATGGGTTAGGAGCTAAAATAAATCTTAGAGAGAAAAGAGAAATTAACTCTGGTGATAGGTCCTACAATGGCAGGCCAGCTGCTGTTGTGAATAAGGATAAGGCCAAACAGGCTAATGCACTCAATACAGCTGATGAAATCTTGCATAGTTTCTGCGTGAGCAATCAGGTGAAACATGGCAAAGCATGCAGTTCTGTGCGTTCTCTTAGCTACTTAAAGTTCTCAGAAAAATGGGTTTCGAGGGCGCAGACAGACAGAATGAGTAAAATCTTGTACCCAGGAGATTATTTTGCTGTTCAACGCTGATAGCACCATCCTAAGCAGTAAGGTCACAGGAAATGAGACCTGTATCCGTCAGAGATCAAAAGGTTCAGGAGGGTGGTGCAGAAAGAATTGATTGATTCGGTTTTTAAGGTTTATTAACCTTTTTCAGGTTATTTAAAGCCAGAAAATACTTTTTGATTGCAATAATAGTTTTTGGAGATAATAATAATTTACTGATACAAGTCCTAATAATTGACCCATAGCATGGGGGAGAAGAGGTGAATTCATAACTTTCACTAGGATATTTGAGCGTAAGTGAATATAACGAGCCCAACTGGAATTGGAATTCGGCCCTCCGATTTTCAATTCTGAGCCGTTAAACATTACAACATCCGCAAGCTGACAGCACGTGGTATTCCCAGAGAGTCACCTTTCTATGTAATGATCAGGATCGACGTTGCGTAACTTCGGCTATCGTACGAGAACCGATGTTTTAACGTGATATGGTCGTAAGCCAGAAAAAGGTTTAAGACTGCATACCGTATATAAAAAGTAATGGCTACTTTGTTTGGAGGATAAGAAGAGGGTCATACCGTTAGAATTTACACCCAAATGGCGTCACAATCAATTGCCATTGCCAAAACAAGGATTCTTTCGATGAGGCCACATTTAATGATGGGTGGTGTGCTTTAGTAACAGGACAATGCAAGCCCTCACAGAAGCTTAAACTCGAAACAACCACAGCACAGTGCCTTATCGACGCTAGAAGCCTGATCTGTCACCACCAGACGTTAACCTGCTTGGGTCTATAAAAGAGGCACTGAGAAGACACCTCCAATGATGAAAGAAGTACAAGAGGTAACTTACACATTGCTATAAAAGCAACCAAGAAGCTTCTACGTGGGTGGGTATACATGTGGAAAGGAGACTAGATTGAGACTAGATTAGGAATCCCGAACATTTTGTGTTCATTTTGGTATGCATTGTGTGCTTCTACTATTAAATTTACTATCATTAAATAAAAGCATTTCATTTTTTTACCAACACTCATTCCTCCTGGGTATGACGATAAACTACATCCGCGTCCTGGGTAAGACGATAAACTACGTCTGACAGCAAGGCAGGAGGTTTTGAGGAGCGTGGAACCACCTCTTAATTTCTGGTGTTCCCAGGTCAACCCTGACCCGGGGTAGTAGCACCTGTTAGGGTCCCAACTATAGGCAAATTCTTATCCCCTAATCTGGGGTCAAAACGCTATGAAAGTGTAAAGATATGTTTTAATATTAGAAATACTTTTTTGTAAAAAATTATTACCAGCAATACATTTTTTGAAAAGAAATATTACCAGCATTAATTTTTTGAAGAAAAAAAATATTAGCAGCAATAAAAATTTTGTCGGCATTAAATAACCCATTGAGGTTGATATGCTGTAAACCAAACCAAATCAAACCAAACCAAACCAAACCAAACCAAACCAACGCTCATACAACGATTGAGAAGGAATGAGACTGTATTGAAGTTCAAATTTGGAACCATGAGGTTTCCATGTTCATTTTCTTAAAGTTTGTCTGCTTCTATTAATTTCGTTCTAATCTACCAATTTGAGGGCAAGATATGTGTTATGGTCCGGTTCCTTGTACCACGTTGATAGTCCAAGGTAGAACCAATAAAGAAGAACTCGAAGGCGGATATGGAATAACACAGATATATTATAAACAGGAATATATACAGAAAGGTAGAAAAGTGTTAGTACGAACAATCAGGTTTAGTAGTAATTGTCTGAACGCGACTCTGTTTTGGACTGCCTCTGACTTGACTGACTGACTCGCTCGCTCTGACTGACTGACGGATTTCTGCCGGACTTCACTCCAGACTTCAGACTTCAGACTGAACAGTATTTAGTCACCCCCCACGAGGGCATCATGTGGCACAAGGCCGGTTTAACGTGGGATCTCCGAGCCCGTGGACTCGGACAAAAATATGCCCTTTTAAAACCGGTATAAACGGGTTCAGGGTCGGTTTACCTCCCCGAAAGAGACTCCGCCCTTCGGCGTAGCCTCGTTCGGGTTCCTCCCCGCCCGAAGGCAGAGAGTTCAACCGATCAGCCGGTAAGCCAGTCGCCCGACTTCGGACTGAACTTCCTGCTTCCTCTTGAGGCGCAGTATTTATTACGTATGGAATAGTCCATTATGTTATTATGGGTAAGGTCCCATAACAATATGGAAACCCGAAAAAATTGTGTCCATTTATGTCATGCTTTATATGTGTTTATTATCACTTTTAACCATGCCTAACATCTAACATCTCCACTTAAAACTCTGAAATTTTATTTACTATTTATTTACTCAATAGGAGTAGATAGGTTTGCCTATCGTCTGGTTCACACTCCTCTCCGGTCTTTTGAACACGAGTAGGGCTTTATCCCTTGTTTCCTGTTTAGGATTGGGCTTCTGGTTCCTTCTAACGTCTTATCATTATACCTTCGCTTGCAGTAACTCCTTGCATTTCAGCAGCATTAACGCCTTGCTTGTGGTGAATTGATTAAAAAAAACAAAAAACAACTGCCTGCAGTGTAGAGGACACAAGCAGATATTTACATCAAATTATGGGGGTAAAAAATTGTTTGTCTTACACCGAAAAATACGGTGGCATTTTTGACATGAAGAAACAACCGCGACAAAAACTGCTGGCGCAAATCATTAACTGTTGCATATGGGAAATTTCAAACGCCAAACTCTTTTATTTTAATCTTTTTTTTTTATAAATAAATTTTTCTTATCCAGAAAAGAACAGTATTGTTCGCACAACTGAACTACTACTTTGTATATCTGCCATGAAAAAAAACCCAACAAAAAACCAAAAAAACAAACAAAAAAAAAAACAAAATAAAAAAAAAACAAATAAAACACAACGTTTGGACCGATCAGGTCTTCTGTCCTCGCCAAGTTGTAGAGTAGAAATAGAATGTCTCATTAGATAATGGGGTACTTCCACAAGCAGACACGGGAGGAGATAAGTTAGGAAGAGGCTTTTTCTTCCTCTTCCTGCCCTGTCGAACTCCGGGCGGAGAGGAACTCAGATGAGTCCATGCCGAAGGGCTGATTCTCGTTTATACGTGTATACGGGGTCTACGGACAATTTTTGTCCGAGCCTATGGACTCGGAACGTCCCACATTAAAAACTGGCCTTGTGCCACATCTTACCTTGTGGGGAGATTGGTAAATAGAGAGAACATAAATTAACTCGTCGGGTTTTATATAAACAGCTGAATGGCCAGGGGCCGAGTGTATTTTTGCATTAGTATCGCGTTGGTACAAGAGTAAAGTAATTCAGAATTACTATTATCATTGTTGTTAAGGTTATTTTACACAGGTGTAGCGATAAAAACCAACTTTGACAACTTTGTGATATTTGCAGTCGAACTAAGCTTTGTTGCTATTAACACAACGTTTCGGCTGTGGGACTCTTCGGCCTACTTCAGGTGTTTGTCAATCCGGGTAATCTTCAAAATGAATCCTCGCTTTAATTTACCGGTATGGCCCTTTCTCGTCCGGCTATCCGTGTCTAGAAATATCAAATCTTATTTTAGTACTGCACAGCTATAGCGCACCAATTTCTACTGCGTCTGTGCAACCTGACCCAGGGATTGAACTCACAGTTATTATGCCATCAAATTCACGAACGAACGCTTTGATAATCGAGAATATTAATATTATTTACCCTGGTCTCCCCACCGAGACGGGGTGCGATACAAAGGTCGGGTTTAACGTGAGGAACCCGAGCGCATACACCCGGGCCAAGAATAAAAATTGCCTAGCCACCGCAACCGTCGGTTGCACTGGTATTTGTATGACTACCGATTCCTACACGTTAGTGCAATGGGGTGTATGCAGCCTTGGGTAACTGTTACCTGGGACCGGGCAGCTGTTCCCACGACCAGGCAGCTGTTCCCCACGACAGTACAGCTGATCCCTAAGACCAGGCAGCTGTTCGCCATGATCGAGCAGCTGTTCCCTACGATAGGACAGCTGTTAACTAAGACCGGGCAGCTGTTCCCCACGGCCGGGCAGGTGTTCCCCATGACAGGACAGCTGTTCACCACGACCGGACAGCTGTTCTCCACGACTGGACAACTATTCCCCACGACAGGACAGCTGTTCCCAACGACCGGGCAGTTGTCCCCCACGAAAGGACTGCTGTTCCGCGCGACCGGGCAGCTGTTCCCCACGACAGGACAGATGTTTCCCATGACTGGGCAGCTGTTCCCCACGACAGGACAGCTCACAGTATTTATTTCCTCAGCTGCGTCTCAGTACGCGGACAGAACCGCAATTGAGTCGCACTCTGCCTGAAGACAGCGACACAGCTCTATGGTATTAGTTCGACTGCAACTAACGCAAGAAATGTCCTTGAATATAAAAAGACACAGTGGTCGTTTTATTTATTTATCTATCTATCTGATGATAGTGTTGATGAACTTTCCTCTTTGGTACGTAGACTTTAAGAATTTAAGCGCAGTACGAGATTGGCATCAAGACCTTCATAATTTTACAATTGAAATAGATAGATGTAACCGTAAGTTCTATGCTAACAGTTTCTTTTCTAACACTTCTCGCTTTTGGCACTTTCTTCAGGCTTCTTACCTTCCAGTCAACTTTGATCTTCAAAAATTTAAATACAATGTCAATCGTTATCTTTTGTCTTCTTAATTCCTGTTCTGATATTGTCCTCTCTCTCCTCAATGTTTTTCTTTTTTCTGATATTAGAGATGAGGAGAACAGGTAGTACACTTTGATCCTAGCTCGATGATTATGGAGTGAAAAAAAAAAAGAATCCTATAACAAGTAGGACGTAGGTGTCCCGGGGGTCACTTCTCGGACCAACGCCCTTTCTGATTTACATAAATGATCTGGCTAAGAATATACTCAGATCATTTGTAAACACCTATGCCGATGAGACGACGATATACGGGTGCCCCTGTAAAACTCTTGAAGATCAAAGATTGGCAACCGACCTCTCCTCCGATCTGGCACTAACTTCCCAGTTGGGAAAAACTGGCAGCCTACACTCAATGCCTCGAAAATCAAACTAGTTTCATTTCATCACCGTCGTTTTGACCCCGAACTACCGACAGTCACGATGAACGGATGTCCCCCACCCCGAGGAGTCACTCTGCCTTGAGAGAATATTGGACCTTAAATTCGCACCTGACCTCAAGTAGAGCCCGTACATACGATCCATCGCTAAATATGCAGGTAAAATGGTCGGCTCCCTTTATCGCGCCAGTAAGTACCTGACCCCTTCTGCTATCCTCTGCCTTTACAAGAGCCAGATGAGACCGAAAATCGAATACTGTTGTATTTGGGAGGGTGCTGCCCAGTTCTCACTTTCCGGTCTTGATAATGTTCAAAAGCGTGGGTGACGAATTATTTTCAATCCTCCAATCTTGCTCCCACAGGCGGGATGTGGCGAGCCTATCGCACCTATATCGCTACTTCCATGGAAAGCGCACGGACGAACTACATTCCTTGGTTCCGCCAGTTCAACCCTTCACGACTAGAACCCGCCACTTACTGTTGTGACCTTGTTAGGACCAGAAATAAAGACACAAGAAAGGAATTGAGTTAAACAAATATATTAACAGAAACAGTAATACAAACATATACAAACGAGAGTGTTACAGCAAGAATGTTCAGTTTGACTGTCAGAGCTGACTACTGGAAACTTCCCTCTCCAAAAGGCAGTACCTGCTCCTATTTATAGCTGAGAGAGTCCATGCGTGCGTAAGTAAATTACCATAACACTTACGTAGCAAACCACCCATATTTCCTCTGTATTCCATCGATGAGAAGTAAGTTCCACTCGAACAGCTTCTTCTCACGAACTACTGCTCTGTGAAACAGGCTCCCAAGAGGGTTTTCCACAGATCACTAAAATCTTAACCTGTTCAAGTTTAGTGTTAACCGTTATTTTGCCCTCTTATCTGTATAGACTACCTCTTAACGAGTTGGCATTGAGCCTTTTACAGGGTGAACCTTTCTGTAAAAAAAAGCAGTGGCTGCTCGGTTAATGAATGACGAATGTTTCCTTTTCAGGAAACGGCTTATATTTGTATTTACTCAATCCCACCACGATCTCAGGTTGTGACACAAGGTCTGTTTAATGTGAGGAACCCGAGCGCGTACACCCGAGCAAGGGACAAAAATTCCCGGAGCCCCCGCAACCGTCGGTTGCGCTAGACTCGGTGCGTGCACCGATCCTTCTCTCTAGTGCAATGAGAAGGCGCGGCCTCGAGCAGCTGTTCTCGAGGGCCAGGCACATCTCAGTATAATTTTCCTAAGTTGCGACTCTGTCTTTTGACGGAGTTGCTCCTGTGTGTACTCTACCCAAAGACAGAGACGCAACTGAGAGATGACAAATAAACGTATTACAAACTGCTCGAGAGAGTAATTTACACATTTATATTACTATTACCATTGTACCTGGTTTTCAATTTGTACTTAAATGTATTCATTTTTCCTAAACAAGAAATTTCTATGAATAAAATTGTCTCATAATATTTATAATTTATGGCACAGGTTGGGTAATGATGATAGAAAGCTTGATTCGCATCTTTATTCGAACATCGCATGTTTTCCCTGCAAAATAGCTTTCGATTTCTTAGCCTTTCACCTCGGTTAAAACACTAACAACTAGCAGTAGATATGCAGCCATTTAAACCACGAAATGGGCCACACAAAAACACGCATTTATTTCATAATGCAATCCCATAACGATAGGAATTGCGCCATTTTTCGATTCGAACACTAATCACCATCAACGGCACTCGCTTCGCGGCAGATATCTCCCGCAACGCAAGATTTATTTATGTCCCAAAGTGTTACATTACTGATACATATTTTTTTTTTTTTTTTGAGGGCATGCGTGGTTGATATATATATTTTTTTTTTTATAGTGATAGGTCACGTGATAGCATCGGTTAGCGGAAGCAGCGCAGAGATTGTTCGAGGCCCGTGTATACATCTCCATGTCATCTGATATGATCAATTGCGCCTGTACAGTAATAACTGGATTCGAACAAGGCGACAGAAATCAAATAATTGACTTTTTCTCCTCCATGACCGGATATAGTTGGTTGCCATGACATCAGGTACATGAAGGTAGAAAAATGTATAAAATTACAAAAAAAAAAAAAAAAAAAAAAAAGAAAGAAAGAAAGAAAAAAAGAAAGAAAGAAAGAAAGAAGGGTCTTGTCTCATATCCCTAAAAGTGTTTCCAGATGGTGGAAAGAAACGAAAAGAAAGAAAATTAAAAATGGAGAAGGAGAAATTAAAATGAAAGTATGATAAATATGAGTGTAAAAGTTCAAAGTGTCATCAATTGCCCAAATATTAGAAAAATGGTAAAAAATGTCTTTGAAGTTTAAATAGCATTTTATATCACTCAACCGTAGTACACCTTTTGCAAATTTATCCTTTCCCATAAACTTATGGGAATAAAAAAAAGGAGTGCATTAAAATTCTTGCCTTTTTTGTAGCGGGGGTGTGAATGGGCAGTGCTTAAACCGACTGGTTCGCTTGCAAAAAAGTAGGAACAATTTTTACGGGGACAATCAAAAGGAGTCGACCTTTAGTTGGGATCATCGAGTCAATGAAAATGATCTTTTACTTAGCAGCATAGTATGTGCTTTGCCAGGGCTACATACAGTTTTGAATTCAGAGCTTTCCTTCTCTTAGACCGGTTGCTATCCAAGGCTATAGAACTCAGTCTGTTAAGGAATCGACCGTAGTCGGGATCATTGAGTCAATGCAAATGATCCTTTCCTTAGCTGCATAGTATGTGCTTCGGCAGAGCTAATACAAATTTGAATTCAGAGTTTTCTTTCATCTAGACTGGTTGCCATCCAAGGCTATAGAACCCAGTCTGTTAAGGAGTCGACTGTAGTCTGGATCATCGAGCCAATGTGAATGATCCTTTCCTTAGCCGCATAGTATGTGCTTTGTCAGGGCTACATACAGTTTTGAATAAAGAATTTTCTTTCTCCTAGACCGGTTGCCATCCAAGGCTATAAAACCCAGTCTCTTAAGGAGTCGACCGAAGTCGGGGTCATCGAGCCAATGTGAATGATCCTTTCCTTAGCCGCATAGTATGTGCTTCAACAGGGCTACATACAGTTTTGAATTCAGAGTTTTCCTTCTTTTAGACTGGTTGCCATCCAAGGCTATCGAACTGCCCTACTATTTACCCATAGTTGGGAGGAGAATTGGATTCATATCTTTTCCAAGAGTATTAACACGTAAATGAATCTAATGAACTTGACTGGAATTCGAACTCGGTTCTTCGATTCCTATCATGCATCCTTGATGACAATACTTTCTGTCATTTTGCATTCTTTAGATTTTCCTCAAACCTTGACTTTTCTCAGAATCGAAAAATATTAATTTATTCCTTATTCCAAGAGTTCTGATAAAAGACGAGAAGTTGTGGAGAGCCATCATCACCTATGTCCTGAAAGAAGCCTGAAGTTGTTCAAATTTTCAAATCAGGGCAGATTGAAGGCAAGAGGGACAGAGGACAATAGCCCCTACCTAGCGAACTTAAGTAAATGGATGGGAGAACAGGGTTTAAGGAAGATGACAAAAAGTCAAAGTTTATTCAGAGCTACAAAGGATAGGATATTGTGGAGAGCCATGATCACCAGAGTTCTGAATAGACACGGTACATAAAAGAAGACCTTCCGCTGTCAGAATCAAAAGATATTGATTTTGTTTTTGCCATTTTCGAAGAGATTCCTGTTTATGATTTTGAAACCGCGTCAAATCAATTCGGGACTTCTTAAAGAGTTATATGTACAGAGTGGTCAGAAAATTTTTGTCACCCCCTACCAAAAATTAACGAGAACAACAGAACAAGTAATACAGTAATAAAAAGCACGTGTACTGGATTGTGTTTATTCACTTTCATTGAGGCTGTTAGGGTTAGAAGGTCTGTATGAACATCATCATTTTCGTGTCAGCCATTTGAAAATAGAAATTTATATTATGTGGGAGTGACAAGACTTTCGGACCACCATGTAGATTCATATATGAAATTACAAAATATTTTTATAGGTAATCAAATGAAAGGATGATAAAAAGTGAGGGATCAGTTTTGTATTGTTCTTACCAAAAAGTAATGATAACAATAGAATACAGTAACACAAAGCACATGTATTGGATTCAGTTTATTCACCGACGCTGACACTGTCACATATTGGGAAGGTCTGTATGAAAACCATCATTTACGTGGCGCTATGTCCTGTGTAATTTTCATAGATGAAATTAAAAAACATTCTTCTAGGTAATCCAATGAAAGGATGATAAAAAGTGAGGGATTAGTTTTGTATTGTTCTTTAGTATTAAACAAATCCCCCATTTCTTCTTTCAGTGTGGTCGGAAAGTCTTGTCATCCCTTATTAAAAGTAACGAGAACAATAGAAGAACAAGTAATGCAAAGCACATATACTGGATGCAGTTTATTCACTTTCATTGACACTGTCACACATCTCTATGAAAACAATCATTTTCATGGCACAAATTGATGCGGCGCGTTGTTCTGTATAATATTTTACGAAGCTGTGCTTTGTTGATTGTTGAGCAGTACTAAAAAAAATATGAACTAGACAAGCTATCCCTGGACACGGGAAGAGGTACGAGAACAATTAACCCCTGTAGATGAAATAAAGGGTTCAGTTCGGAATTTTCAGATCGATATATATCTGAAGGCCGTAAATGATGTAATAACACCAGCAAAGATGAGGACAATAGCCCAAATATAAATAGCGTTAATATTGATAATTCCTCATCTCAGAAATTCAGACGTAAATCTACAGAGTGGTCAGAAAATTTTTGTCACCCCCTACCAAAAATTAACGAGAACAACAGAACAAGTAATACAGTAATAAAAAGCACGTGTACTGGATTGTGTTTATTCACTTTCATTGAGGCTGTTAGGGTTAGAAGGTCTGTATGAACATCATCATTTTCGTGTCAGCCATCTGAAAATAGAAACGTATATTATGTGGGGGTGACTAGACTTTCGGACCACCCTGTAGATTCATAGATGAAATTACAAAACATTTTTATAAGTAATCAAATGAAAGGATGATAAAAAGTGAGGGATCAGTTTTGTATTGTACAAAATATTAAACAAATCCGCCATTTGTATTGTACAAAATATTAAACAAATCCGCCATTTTTTCGTCATAGTACAGAGTGGTCCTAAAGACTTGTTACCCCCTACCAAAAAAAGTAATGATTACAATAGAACAGTAATACAAAGCACATGTATTGGATTCAGTTTATTCACTTTCATTGACGCTGTCACACATAGAATAGGCCTGCAGAAGCTCGCGTCAGACATCTGAAATTGAAAATTATTATATGTAAGAGTGACACGACTTTTGGACCATCCTGTTTTTATTTACAAATTGTTGACGTCATTGATAACTGCATACAATTAAGAATTAAGAAAAAACAGTATCAGTAGTACGCTGATATCAATGACGTAAGCACAGTCTCAAACATGATATTTTTTTTACAGTGAGGTTCACCCTGTACAAGGCCCAAGTCATTCGAGGTAGGGGGTTACAAAGTAAGAGACACATTTTATGCGGATAGGTGGGGAAGATATGGATTAACCCTAGACTTGAACAGGTTAAGATTGTAGTGATCGAGAGAACATCCTCTTGGGAGTCGGTTCCACAGGGCAGTGTTTTGTGGGAAGAAGCTGCTCGAGTGGAACTTCACCTCACCAATGGAATACAGAGGGAATGAGGGTGATTTGATAAAATGAAGGTTAGACTTGGTGGAACTAAGGGATGCAGTTCGTCTGAGTAGGTTCTATGAGTGGTAAGAGGCATGCCACTGTGAGAGAGAGGTTGCAGTGTGAAAAATAATTTCTTTTGTAACCCCTTAATTCTTTAAATAACGAATTATTATGCTTCTTATTGGAATATTTTGTTAAAGTTGTTAAGCGCAAATATTTCGCGATGCGATAGGGGAATTTCTACGGGTATTTTGTTGTTGTAGAACTCACCATGAGCTTATTCAATCATTAAGAATTAAGATTTATCAGACAATTCAAATAGGAAAACCGTGAAATTTTCACGGGTCTTTCTAATTATTATTATTATTATTATTATTATTATTATTATTATTATTATTATTATTATCATTTTTATTTTCTTTGCTTTCTGGCGTTTACACATTTCTTTCCGGGTCCCACCCAGGGACCTAAGGTTAGAAATGGCATCATGACACTTTTCACTGACAAAAAAAAAAAAAAAAAAAAAATTACATAGATAGAGCCCTTCGTAAAGTGTGGGCTGTACTTGTCAGAACAATTTTTTGTATCTCCTTGAGGCATGGGCTTCCAGGAATCCCTGCAATTAGTCTACTGCAATCTTTTCCAACCAGTCCTAGGGCTCCAACTACAACAGGGATTGTTGATGTTCCCATATGCCACATTTTCGAGACCTCTATTTCAAGGTCCTTGTATTTTGACAGCTTTTTGAATATCTTCAAAGATACATTGCAGTCAGCAGGGACTGCCATATCAATAAGGAGGCACCGTTTTTGTTTGTGGTCTTTAATAACAATATCTGGTCGGTTGGCCTTGATTGTTCTGTCAGTGTGAATTGTGTAGTCCCATAGAATTGTAACAGGTCCTATCTCCGTAACTGGGTCTGGGTGGTGTTGGTACCAGTTTCTTTCATTATTATTATTATTATTATTATTATTATTATTATTATTGTTATTATTATTATTTCTTTTTCGGATTTCTTACATTGTGTAAGAAGCATATGAAGACTAACTTCTTTCTCTCTTATTCTTTCTCTCTTTCTCTCTCTCTCTCTATATATATATATATATGTATGTATATATATATATATATATATATATATATATATATATATATATATATATATATATATATATTAGAATCCCCCATGTCCGGAAACCCTCATATCCGGAGTGCCTCATAACCGGAATCCCGCATATCCGGACATGATTTTGATGTGTATATTTGAAATATTTGGGTGATATGTAACTGATTTGGAATTTCTGTTTTTCAGAAAATTGAATTTGGATAATTGCTTATATTTTACCTCACGCTAATGGCTTGTATTGGTGCAAAAGATGATGGGAATAAGAGGAAAAGAACAACTTTGGAGTGATCGCAAAAGGTGGAAAATTTAAACAGACTAGACGCTAGACGAAGTCTACATTGTATGATATAAAATCTTCCAAAGAAACTATTCTCCAGCGTTCACACTGTCACAATGAACAAGGTAATCAAAAACGTGATTGTGATGAAACCAGGACTGAAATTGAAAAAGCTATTGAAAACGGTGTTAGTTTTATGGAAAGAAAGCCCGCATTCAGCTATGACGATTGCAATAACGCACGCAGAGATAAAAGTGTCTTTCGTTTAAAAAAAAATTCAAGAACAAAAGCAAAACGAAATGCGGAAAAAGTTGAGAATGACATTAGAAGAGAAAGAATCGTCATGCAACAGCGATTAAAAAAATCTTTGTTACATTATTTGTTTTGCATACGTGGCAGACTTAATTTAATGAATTTTCATTAACATTACATAATTTCTTTCTTTTTTCCTTAAAATCAATTCCGTTATATTTCACTCACCATTAGATTATTTTGTTTACTATAAAACATTGGAAATAAATGTTAAACCTGATTTCACTTCATTTATTTTAATCTAAATATAACCCCTCATGTTCGGACTTTGTAATCAATTTCTCATATCCTCATATCTGGAAGGCCTTCTTAGTCCGGTTGTCAGGGATTCTAATATATATATATATATATATATATATATATATATATATATATATAGATAGATAGATAGATAGATAGATAGATAGATAATGATAATATTAGTAATCGGTATGGATATTTCCAAAAGGATATTGATCCAGAGAGAGCTCTATGTCAAAAACAATAATAATAATATAATATAATAATAATCATTATTATAAAAACGAACTTTTAAAAGACGATGATGTGATATTTATTTCTTATTTCTATTTATATCTTAAATTCCAATCTTGCACATCCGTTTATACAACTGAAATTAACCTCTATCCATCTCACTTTCAAAATTTTAAGTTGACAGCTTTTTCCATTTTACTGAAACAGACGTTAAACACTTGCATACTCCTTTCTTTCTTTTTTTCTTTCATTTTCTCACTGAAACCATGTAGCGTCTCTCTTATGTCTTTTCTGTCTTTCCATGCAATTAAAACGGAATAGTTCATTATTTATGATTTACTGGCGGAGCGCAATGGCCATGCTAACTAAAGGAGGGATAAACAGAAATATTATTATTATTATTATTATTATTATTATTATTATTATTTGTATGTGTAAATAAACTGTGGCTATAAAGCCGACCCTCTAAAGTTTGACGATAATCTACATCCTCGTCCTGGAAAGACGATAAACTACATTCAACAGCAAGAACTTTGATCAGAAGATTTTGAGGAGCGTGAAGCCACATCTTAATTGCTGGTTTTCTCAGGTCCACCCTGACCCGGTGTGGTAGCACCTGTCAAGGTCCTAGCTATGGGCATATAGTTAACTCCCACCAAAAGGGGTCAAATCACTATGAAAGTATAAAAATAGGTTTTAATACCAGCAATGCTTTTTTGGGGGGAATTTTTTACCAAAAATACATTTTTAGAAAAAAGAAAATATTATCAGCAATACATTATTTTAAAAAAGTATTACCAACATTATATTTTAAAAAAAGGTTACCAGCAATACATTATTTTACAAAAATATTACCAACAGTATATTTTAAAAAAATATTACCAGCAATACATTATTTAAAAAAAATATCACCAACAATATATTTTAAGTATATTACCGACAATACAGTATTTTAAAATAATATTACCAACAATATATTTTTAAAATATTACCAGTAATACATTATTTAAAAAAAAATATTACCAACAATATATTTAAAAAATATTACCAGCAATACATTATTTTAAAAAAGTATTACCAACAATATATTTAAAACAAAAATTACCAGCATTAAAATTTTGTCGGCATTAAATAACCTATTGAGGTGTTGATATGTCGTAAAACAAACCAAACCGAACTTATAAAGTCGATTAAAAATGGATTTTGAATAATGCGGCTACATGACTTCATTTGAAAAGTAAATATTTACATCCGAAAAGCATATAATTTCCTCTCTCTCTCTCTCTCTCTCTCTCTCTCTATATATATATATATATATATATATATATATATATGTGAAAATATTGTAGAAAATAGGAAAGAAACTGGTTTGGTAAATAATCCAAAGTTCCTTAGTATTTTTGTAATTATTTTTAAAAAATAGTGCTCGATACGAAAGTAGAGCATAAATATAATTATTTATTTAAAAATATGATTCCAACTCGCTACATAAGAGGTCTCATGTTTCAAAACAAGAGCCGAAAACTTCAAAATAATATTTGAATTTGAATTAATTTGAATTTGAATTAATTCAAATATTATTTTGAAGTTTTCGGCTCTTGTTTTGAAACATGAGACCTCTTATGTAGCGAGTTGGAATCATATTTTTAAATAAATAATTATATATATATATATATATATATATATATATATATATATATATATATATATATATAAAAGCATATAATTTTTCCATTCAGGACAGGTGATCAAGATTTCTCCACAACTTCCTGTCTTTTATTGATCTTGGAATTTTAACACTTTAACATCCCACTTGGTCCTTATTCTAAAATCTGTTCACTTCTTTTTTATGCGCCAAGTATCTTCAAGATATGCGTGATCATGGCTCTCCACAACTTCTTGCTCTTTGTCGCTCTAATTAACTTTTGACACTTTACCATCCCTCTTTGTTATTGTTCTGCCATCCATTGACTTCTTGTTAAAGAGTGTTATATTCTCTAGTCTTTCTTTCCTCGCTATGTATCCCAGAAATTTCAACTTGTCTCTTTCTACATTATTTACATTGTTCGCACTGTTGTCTTCAACTTAATTGTCATATTCACGAAGTTTCGGCCTTTGTACGCTCCGGCCTTGTTCAGGTGATTGGAATTTCTAACTCAACCCTTTATTTCATTCACCGCGGTAGATTGTTCTATCTCCACGTGTCATTCCTCTTTTGGACGTCTCAGTTATCTCCCTTTAGTAACTCAACTCTCCAAGTCTTTGTTCATCACTGCAGTAGCCAAATATTGAACTCACAAGTCTTTGGGTCAAGTCACTGGACCAAAGCAAAGCTTTTATCCACTGGGACATGTGACCTTTGCTCCTTTTTTTGTTGTAAAATATCATTTTTCTTATAGTTGTCCTCTTCCTAAAACTTCGATTTCGTCTTCAAAAAATTTAGTTGCTCAGAGTTTAATGAATTTTTAGTTTCTGCGCATCAAAACAACATTTTTGTCAGTCAATTTGGTTTTATTTTTAGAAGTCTTTGTTTTACGTCAACATATCGACAGGGGAGGGAGATGCTAAGATGATAAGTAAGTAAGCATAGCGTAGGGCAACAAAATAAAAAAAAAAGAAATATTTACGCAGTACATTCCAATGACGGTGAGAGATGTGGGGGATGTCGGTGGGAGGAAGAGGAAGTATTGTATATATTTATTGCCTACTCCACATTAGGAAGAGGGAATTTCAGTGTATCCGACTTGATGCTGGAGCATATGGAAGCGTAAGTATGTAGATACACACATGCATACATACATATTGCATATATTTTCTGTGTGACTACCTATTCACGCCTTAAGCGATGGTCAGATCATGCGTCTGTTGATTGCTTAAACCGTGAAATTCTCAATTACTGTGTAGCATTGATTTCTAGAGTATCTATCTATCGCAGTCTGTTCATATCTATCTATCTATCTATCTATCTATCTATCTATCTATCTATCTATCTATCTCTGTTCATATCTATCTCAGTCTGTCCATATCTATTAGGGTGGTGCAAAAATAATGACGTAATAATTTCGTTTTTTGACGTTCATTATCTATCTATCTATCTATCTATCTATATATCTATCCATCTATCTATCTATATCAGTCTGTCCATATCTATCTATCTATCTATCTATCTATCTATCTATCTATCTATCTATCTATCTATCTCTTCTCCTCCCAGCTATGGGTTAATTAAGAACACTTGTATCCCTAAATCTTTATATATATATATATATATATATATATATATATATATATATATATATAAACAATTCTTACTATCTAAAAATATTTCCTGACTTTAAATAACCTGTAAAGGGTTAATAAGCCATAGAAAGTGAATGAATTAATCAATGAAATACTGATTAGCAACACAGGTATGTCTTTTAGATTTATTTACATTCTCTGGAATAGAAATGTATAGAAACTACCATGGCCATAAAGTGAGGAATCAGTTTATATATTGATTGTAATATAGAAATGATCACCCACTTTATATCCACATTATAATTTCTTGTTTGTTTTTCATATTCTGATTAAGTATGAATCCACCTCTTCTCCTCCCACCTATGGGTTAATTAGTAAGACTAATATCACTAATACCAAAATAAATACATATTTTTTTTAATTCGTGTAATCTAAAAAGATTTTCTCTCTTCACCTTATCCTTCTGTATTATTATATTGGGTATATAAAGATTTATTTTGCATTTTTCGACACACCGTATATTTTCTTTTAATCATTAATCAAGGCAAATATGCACTCAAACGAATTATACTGATATAAGGGGGGGCGTATGTTGTCGTAAGATAAACAACACATCCATAACTAATAACAACCTATCTTTCATGAAATAACCTGCAAAAGGTTGATAAGCCATAAAAGACAAATCAATCAATGAAATACTGATTAGCGACACAAGATTGTCTTTTAGATTTATTTACACTCTCTGCAATATAAATGTATAGAAACAACCGTGACCACAAAGTGAGGGATCAGTTTACATGTCAATTTTAATATAGAATTGGTCCCCCGCTTTATATCCACATTATAATTTCTTGTTTTTTTTTTATAAGCCGTAGAAAACGAATCAGTCAATGAAATACAGATTAGCCACACAGGCATGTCTTTTAGATTTATTTACATCCTCTGAAATATTTATTTAGTATAGAAACTACTGTGACCACAAAATGAAGGATCAGTTTGTATATTGATTTTATTATAGAATTGATCCCCCACTTTATGTCCACATTATCATTTCTTGTTTGTTGATAAGCCGTAGAAAACGAATCAATCAATCAATGAAATACTGATTAGCTACACAGGCATGTCTTTTTATATTTATTTACATTCTCTGGAATATAAATTTATAGAAAAAACCATGGCCACAAAGTGAGGAATCAGTTTATATATTGATTGCAATATAGAATTGATCTCCCACTTTATATCCACATAATTTCTTGTTTGTTTATCAAATTCTGATTAGGTATAAATCCACCTTTTCCCCTCCCAACTATGGATTAATTAGTAAGACGTATATTACTAAACCATTCTCTCTCAAAAAAATTCTTACAATCTAAAATTATTTTCTGGCTTTACGTAACCTGCAAAGGGTTGATAAGCCGTAGAAAACGAATCAATCAATCAAAAAATATTATTGTATGCCACCATCAAAACTGCTGTCAGGATGTTCATTGATCGAGCGATCGCGTGTCTGTACTCACCGACAGCACGTCCTGTCAGAGAAGCCATTACAGGAAATCAGTTTATTCGCTGGTGGTTATTGTTGTCATCGATTCACGATGCAATGCCATAAATTGTGCGTAGATGGCACCTCTACCACTGTGAGTCATGTTCCTGTAAATGTAACCAGACAAAACCAGGAAAACATCCGCGTCATAAAAACCAAGAATAAACGGAACTTTATCTGTCAGCATTTAGAAACCCACGTAAAATATGTTAGCCTCAAAAAACAAAAACAAAAATCCTTATCACTGCTTCTTTGGGGGAGGTCATTAATATTTCTTGCTGTATGCAATTAATTACTGAAAGGCCAAATATCACACGAAAAAAAAAAAAACAATAAACGCACGCACACACACATCTCTATATATAAAGTTGAAGCCTCTGTCTGCCTGTTTGTTATCAATCTCCTCGGATTTTAGGGATAGACCCTCATAACTATATATATTCTGAAACTACGTTACTCAGGGTACTTGGGTAATATATTCCATTTTGATCAAAGGGGGTCCCGGACCTGGGGGTGGGGATCGGAACCGCACCCCACCGAATTTTTTCCTTTGATTTAAATTAAAGTTGAATTTGAACAAGTGAATGACCCTAGGGTATTTGCTTATGAATATTTCATTTTGATCAAAGGGGGTCCAGGAACTGGGGGGGTGGGGGCGGAACTGTGCCCCACTGAATTTTTTCCTTTGATTTAAATTAAAGTTGAATTTGAACAAGTGAATGACCCTAGGGTACTTGGTTATGAATATTTCATTTTGATCAAAGGGTGGTCCGGGGGGCACAAATACCCCCCTCCATTGAATTTTTTCCGCTTTGATTTAAGTTAAATTTAAATTTGAACCAGGGAATGACTCCTAGGGTACTTGTATAAGTATATTTCATTTTGATTAATGGGGGTCACCAGGTGGCACAACCTCACCACCTTGAATTTTTTTTCCCTTTGATTTAAATAAAATTTAAATTTGGACAAGGGAATGACTCTTATCCAAAATATAGAAGGAGAAAGCCAGAAGATGGAGGTCACATCGGCAATATCACAATAAGACAATATGGACGTCAAGTTGAGCAAGAAATCACCAATCAAGTGGGTAGTAGTGCCATACAATACATATTTGTTGCGGCTATTCCACTGTCATATCAATTACTGAAATCTGCTCATCAATCCGTTCAATCAAGTATTGCAACAAATACATATGAAAGGCGTCTGATCAAGCTGTTTTTGCACAAACCCCCACTGAATTTCTTTCCTTTTGATTTAAATAAAATTTAAATTTGAACAAGGGAATGACTCCTATCCAAAATATAGAAGGAGAAATCCAGAAGATGGAGGTCAAATCGGCAAGATCCTTGAGTAATAGTGAAATGCATCATTTTTCTCCACAAATTATGACAATGATTTAAAATCAATCATCATTTTCTTACAAAAAAAAAAAAAATGTGTGACACGCAGCAAGGCGCTGGTAATTCGACTAGTATTTATATATAATGGTGTCAATTAAGTTGTTTATTTTTATGTCGAAGTCTAAATATTTTGTGCGCAATTTTTTTGAGATAATAATGGTTTTAGTGATACACGTGTTAATAATTAACTCATAGATGGGGGAAAGAGGTGGATTCATGCCTTTAACAATGGTGTTTGCGCATAAGTAACGAACCCAACTGGAATTGGAACTTGGATTAATAATTCCGATCCATTATCCATTATACTTTACACCACCTGCACATCCAAGCTCAGAGCAACTGATATTTCCAAGCGCTCATCCATCTAGGTACTGACTAGGCTCGATGTTGCTTAACTTCGGTGATCGAACGATAACCGGCGTTTCAACGTGATATTGCAGTAAACCTTTAAGAGAAGTGAAAACACTATGACTCCACCGCACCACAACCAAAAAAAGAATGGAGTGTGTTGTAGTTTTATTTGTATTCTTTTCATATCTTTCCAAAGAGCTTTAGTTTGAAGAGGACGGAACAGCGAGAAATGTAAGTCTGTCGATTCGACTGTACCCGCCAATAAACTTACCCTCCCCACTTACGAATATCCAATGTACGTCATAATAACAGGGTAAAATACAGGCTTCTCTAATTTATCTATTATACGAGGAAGAGATAAAAGGAAGTCGATTAAGAAATACGGTTTTCTTATTTCAAGTCGATTAGTTCGAATGGTGAGAAAAGTCCAGTGGTGGACAAACTACGGCCCGCGTGTCGTATGCAACCGCCTGACGATATTATGCTGCCCGCAAGAGAACAACAAATACCACGTGTAACAGCAAAATTGTCCAAATCCTGTAACAGCAAAATTGTCCAAATCCTGTAACAGCAAAATTGCCCAATTGTTAGCATAAGCTATGAACCGTTCTCTTGCTGGAATAGAAGAAATGTTATATGTCAGTGGTTCGCAAATTATTTTCAAAACTAAAATTGGCAGAGGGGACTTACTTCAGATCTCTTTTCAGGATTTTTTTTTTTTATCATTATTAATCAAGCATCGTGAGTGAAGCGAGTGAATTCTAGATATTGATTTTAGCGCATAATTGATTCGTATATACAATTCTGACGCCTGTTACAAAATTCTGTTTGCTTAAGTCTCAGTACCGGCTTGGACGAAGCATTGCAGGCATATGCCGGGTATAACAGCAAAATTGTCCAAATCGTGTCACAGTATAATTGTCCATCCCACAAAATGTTTAATATCTACCCCCCAACTCCGACCCCCCACCAAAAAAAAAAACAAAAAAAATAACCATTATTTTATTCAGCTAGAAGGAGAACAGGTTAAAATCGTTTTGTGTTAGCCCCATTATATCTTCTCAGCTGAGCAATGGCGAGACGAAAAAGATCAGACGGGCTTTCAGTAATGGTACCAACATTCATAATCTGGTTTCCGTCTTCAAAGTCCATTCAAGGAGTATCAAGAGAACAATGAATGTTTAAAAAAGAGGGAACTATAAGGAGGGCAACTGGATCAATAGGCCACAACAGGAAGAGCGACCATCACTTCAACTTAGAGCCCAAAATATCAATTAGAAAAGATCCAACTCAACCCATAAGACGTTTGGCACATTTGAGAGGAGTTTCAGTTATAACAGTTCAAAGAGCACTGAAAAGAAGACTTGAAAATGAAATCGAACCTAAAACATGTGAGGCATCTACCTAGTTACACAAGGACAGAAAGTTAGAAGGTTACAGAGGGCGAAGATCATCTAGAATAAGCTAGAAAATCATCTTGGAATAATATATATATATATATATATTTTAACCTTATTTCAATACGTCATGAGTTTCCGATCCTTAGCTAATTAATGACGAACATGTCATTTTCGTTTATGATTGATTTCATCAGAATTCTTCTGTTAAGCTTGGAGAGTAATTAGACATTCTTATTGTTCAAAGTAGAGTTCAATAGTGTTATAAAAACCTCGGAGAATCCCAGTAAGATATCTTTAATCATTTCTAAGAAGAGACGGTTCATAGCTTAATCTAACAATTGGACAATTTTGCCCATACACCCGGTATATGATGTTAGCTTGCGAATACCACCTTCTTTTATGTGCTGAGTCCCTTCAATAAGTAATAAGTACCGCGCATATAATATATAAATATTTATATATATATATATATATATATATATATATATATATATATATATATATATAATCAGAAAGAGAAGCAAAAGAATAACAAAAATCAACAGATTGCGTTGAAGCATGAAACAGACTGTCAACGCTTGGTGTTGACTACTGTGTAAACTTATATATATATATATATATATATATATATATATATATATATATATATATATATATATATTTTCTTTTATATTTATACACACACACACACACACACACATATATATATATATATATATATATATATATATATATATATATATATATATTTAATACAAGCAAACAACTATCCAAAACTATGTATATATATATTTATAATTATTTAAAAAAAATATATGATTCTTTCGCTACATAAGAGTTCTCATGTTTCAAAAACGAGGGCCGAAAACCTCAGTATAATTATTAAAATTAAATTGAATTAAAGTATCAAGCTCTGTTTCATCCTCGAGCGAAAATTCAAGAAAAATCTAATCTTGAAATTTACGCATCTTTATAAGCATGTTCATTCGCAAAATTAATTACTATGGAAACGACTGAGACACCCATTTTGATAATCATATTTTTAAAAAATAATTATAATTTAAGCTCTACTTCTGTCTGGAGCACTGTTTTTTTTTAAAATAAAAACAAAAATACTAAAAAACTCCGGATTATTTACCTAACGTGTTCTTTCCTATTTTTCTACATATCTGCATATATTAGGTTGGTGCAAAAATAATGTCGTTTTCTCACATATGTTAATTTGTGAGAAAACGACATTATTTTTGCACCAACCTAATATATATATATATATATATATATATATATATAAAGTGAACATTGAAGTCAACACTCAGAGGCAACAGGCTGTTTATGGCTAGACGCAATCGTCAGGCCACGATTGCGTCCAGCATGAAACAGCCTATCACCTCTGAATGCTGACTTCAGTGTTCACTTTTATATTTATATTTACATACGCTCTATTTCTGATACTGAGCACCTTAAAAACTATATATATGTGTGTGTGTGCGTGCGTGTGTGCCCGCGCGTGTGCCCGCGCGTGTGTGTATACATATTTAAAATATTTCATATACGTACATAATAATAGTAATATATGTAAATATTGGATGTATTATTTTCGGGTGTGGTGTAGGTTATTTTAGCCGCTATCAAAATGACGTAAGTTGGACTAATCTGACTTCTAACGAAAAAAAAAAAAAAAAATTGCGAGGATGTAGCCAACACAATCGTGGCTACCAGACTGACAACACCCAGTACTTGATAATGACTGTGTTGGTCGAAGGTATTTGAACAAAAACAATAAGAGGAGAAAAATAACAGATACAAACAATAAAAAAGGACTTCTGACAGTTTATCCAAAATTTTGCTTCCGACATACATCACTTTTTTAAAAATCTTTCATCCCAGGTAATAAAGCTGCTAGGACGCAAGGGGTTACTGAGTCTGAAAGAATATAAGAAAAAGAAAAACAATATTAATGAGAGAGAATAATAAAATAACACGAATGAAGAAAACAGAAAATAACGCTTGACACTGCATTTAATTTTTTGAAGATCAAAGCTGACTGAAAGATTGCAATATTCAAATTCA
>OZ010613.1:40544080-40631580 GCA_963932145.1 Acanthosepion lycidas
TACATACGCTCTATCTCTGTTATTGAGTACTTTATCCCATAAATATAGCACACCTTAAGAGTACATTTCTTCATATATATATATTTATATATATATATAATCGGATGAAACACGTCGAAATAAACTTTTTCCATTTTGTCTTTCAATTTCCCCAATATTTTTCTCAAAATGGTTTCCATGGGAAGAGAACATGGAGGAAGCACACTAGCGAAAGAAAAACCGCTACGAATCACTGCGATCTGACTGCGTGTTAAAGAGATGGACATGGCATGTGCTTACCGTACATGTCATGTGCTTGAGGTCCGGTGACGTGAATGCCTTGGGCGGTCAATCGTTTTCTTCCTTTTGAAGGTGGGCATCACTAGTCGAAACCTGAGCGTCTTCAGACTCCAGCTCAACGGGCATCGAGTTAGGTCTGGTCAAGATCCAAAATAAATAAAGTTAAATAAAACCATGCTCGTAAGCCAATGCTACTTCCGACGTGAAACACCTTCCATTTTACGCCATTAATAATGGTCGCTTCGTCGAAAATTTCAGTTGCAGTTGTAAAGAGAAATCTCAAGAGACTGACAAGTATACGAAAACAATACCCTGTCTGCTGGAAAAAAAAGCTGCTGGTGGCGCCAGGGGTGGCAGTACCACCTTAGCCACCGAAACTGTGTTACTTCCTCTGGTTGGCGACTGACGAGGGTAGGGTATCGCACGTGTTTTTTCACACGTTGTATGTGGAGAATTGATATATAAAAATATATATCGTTATCTCATGTCATTCATTCACACACACACACACACACACACACGCACACACACACAGACACATATATATATATATATATATTATATATATGGTTGTATATATGCATATGAATACACATTGCTTTTCATTATATGTGGATTCCAGACCTGATAGAGGGTGATTCATTTTAGTGCGACGTAGCGTCTCTGCTGTTTTCTTTCTCGGCAGGTAATTATATCAACAAGGGCGACTAGAACTTAGCCTCTTGACGATTTTATTTATCCTAACTCTCTGGACTAACAAAATATATTGTCTGACGCAGATAAGAAATCGCAGCAAGATTTTCCCCCAGGAAACCAAAATAAAATTCGTCTATAATCAAACAACTTTATATTATTTAATAAGATTCGTCAACAAAAAAAGAAAAAAAATCACCCAGGAAATGTGTCCTTAATACACGTATTTGTAAGCAATAATTATTTGATTAATCATCTAGATGATGTATAGTGTGTGTTTTTTTTTAAGTAGTCCAGGCAAATCTAATATTGAGCGGCATGTTTAATTGGGCCTTGTTTCAGTGAACTTGCAATATTATTTCAGAAGTGTGGTACTTTAGTTGTCTTCAGTAAACACTTGATTTGTTTTTTAACTCTCCAACAATCAAAACACAGCTATGGATCTGTAACATATCATCCAAAGCAAGGTAGTAAAACCACTAAGGCACAACGGATTACTGACTAGAGTGTGGAAGGATAAGAAAAAAGAGAACATTATTAAGCAGCAAAAAAAATATAAATAATAATAGAAGAGGATTCAAGAAGATAGCAGATAGCGATTGACATTGCATTTAAATCTTTGACGATCAAAGTTGGCTAGAAAGCGTGTAGCCGGAAGAGAGGTCTAAAATCGAAAAGTGCGAGAGAAGAAACTGTTAGTATAAAACTTACGGTTACACCTGGAAAATTCTTTGTTATCTACCAAAAAATATTAATGCAATATTACCCCAACCCACTTTCCCAGTAAAAAAAAAACAAACAAAAGAAAACAAAAAAAAACAAGAAACAAAAAAAACAAAAACAAAAAAAAAACAACAAAAAACAAAAATACCACAATGAATTATGCAGCACTTATTTTGATTAACCACGTTACTTAGAACCATTACTTCACCACTTCTGGAATGTGAAAAAACAGTCTTAGTTGGCAATAATAAATGACAGATGGATATAAGAATGCACCGTCGATTATTTACGGCTAATTAGTTTAAATAATGCACTAATATTTGCATCATGTGGCAATAATTATAAGAAAAGTGATGCACTAAAATAAGTAACCAAGTAACTGTTTTAAGTTCTCTGAATATCGATACCAAAAAAGAATTATTCTTACAATCCAAACTTTGATTCCACTTTCAATAACCTACAAAGGGCTGATAAGACGTAAAAAAAAAATGAAATCATCAATAAAAAATTCTTACATTGGCCACATATGCACCACATTCTCGTAGGTTGACTTGTCAGCTGTCTAGCCTAAGTTCAATTTGTTTTATATATATATATATATATATATATATATATATATATATATATATATATATATATATATATATGTATATATACAGGGTGATACAGCAAAATTGTCCAAGTTATGCATTTGTTAAATTAAGCTTTGAAATGATTAAAGATATCTTACTGGAATTTACCTAGGTTTTTATAACACAATTGAACTCTACTTTGAGCAATAAGAATGCATAATTACTCTCACAGCTTAACAGAAGAATCGTGATGAAATCGATCATTAACGAAAATAACATGTTCATTATTAATTAATCATAATTAAGGATCGGAGGCTGATGAAGGATTGAAATAAAGTTCAAATATATATATATATATATATATATATATATATATATATATATATATATATATTATTCCAGAATCATTTTCCAAAGTATTCAAGATGATCTTCGCCCTCTCTAACCTTCTAACTTTCTGTCCTGGAGTAACAAGGTGCTTCACACGTTTCACGTACGATTTTATTTTCAATCTTTTTTCATTGCTCTTTGGACTGTCATAGCTGAAACTTCTCTCTCACATGACAAACATCTTATGAATTGAGTTGGATCTTTTCCAATTGATCTCTTTAGCTCTCAGTTGAAATGATGATCCTTCTTCTTGTTGTGAACTTCTGATCCAGTTTTCCTCTCTAGTGTTCCTTCTTTTTAAACTTATTGACCGTTTGATGGTTCTTGAATGGACTTTGCCGTTGGAAACTAGTGTATGTTGGTACCATTACTGAAGACCTGAATGACCTTTTTCCTCTTACCATTAATCAGTTGAGAAGACATTGGGGCTGATACAAAACGATTTTAACCTGTTCTCTTTCTAGATGAATAACTCAAAGGTTTCTTCAGTGATTCTTACGGAAAATAGTATCAAAATGGCTAAACATTTTATTTTAAGACATTTTATGTTTATACATTCTTTTTATAGATACAAATATTTAAGTAAATGCTCTGTTTTATAATAAACAGCATTAATAACATTTACCGGCCTGAATGTCCGAGAAACCTTCATAGAAAATATTCGTCTTCCGACAGGAATCGAACCTGTATCCTATACGGAACCGTCATATAGCCTGACGTGCCTTAACCGATCGAGCCACGGAGGATCATTCGATTAGCAAGGTCGATTTTACAGTTTTTAAACTACAATCTTCCATGAATCTCTTACGTACATTCATATCTGCTCAAAGCGCATCCAACTGTAAACAAATGATGTCACACATTATGAAATGGTCAACGTCCGATAATTATTTTAAGACATTTTTATGTTTATACATTGTTTTTTATAGATACAGATATTTAGGTAAATGTTCTGTTTTAAAATAAGCAGTATTAATAACATGTACTTAAATATTTGTATCTATAAAAAGAATGTATGAACATAAAAATGTCTTAAAATAATTGTCGGACTTTGTCCATTTCATAATGTAAACATTTTATCTAAAATCATAGAAAAAAGAAAATCAGGTTTTTTTTTTTTTTTTTTTTTTTTTTTAGATATTAAATGTTTAATATCTAAAAAAACCAAAAAAAAAACCTGATTTTCTTTTTTCTAAGATTTTAGATAAAATGTTTACATTATGAAATGGACAAAGTCTGACAATTATTTTAAGACATTTTTATGTTCATACATTCTTTTTCTAACATAACTTTTTTTGTAACAGCATAATTGTCCGTCCCACATAATGTTATGTGGGACGGACAATTATGCTGTTACACGATTTGGACGATTTTGTTGTCGCATCCGGCACGAGACAATTTGGAGAGCTCTTATTTTGACATGTTTCGCTGATCAAATGGCTTCATCAGAAAATCAGTTTTATTTAGACCAAGTTTATATTAGAGAGACAGAATGTGAGTCACGTTAATCATATCCAAGTGGGATTTTATTTTTAATTTAATTGGATCGTTTTTAAGCAACGGTTGTAACAAGGAGATTGTATTGTTGTCAGAGGAACACACCAAAATGTGAACTACTTATTGGAGATCCCAAAATCAGGGAAGTAAGAAAATGTAAATATCTCGGTAGTGTGACAAAGCACAGAGAATGTGAAACCAAAATCCGAAGGTGGATTGGAATAGCAAAAGATGTCTTCCAAAAGCCAAGCAAAGTATTTCTTCTTTTTATGTGCAGTGTCTCTTCAGGACGTAGGCGATCATGGCTCTTCACTTCCTCTATTCCTTGTAGCTCTCAAAATTTTTTCGTCCTTCAGACAACGTTCTGTCATCCACTTGCTTAAGCCCGCCAGGCACGTCAAACGTTGCTTTCCCTTGTCTCTCTTTCCCTCTATTCGACATGTGAGTATCAGATTCTCCAGACCCTCCTTTTTTTATTACATGTCCCAGAAACTTCATCTGCCTCTTCCTGATGTTAAGTATAAGCCTCCTCCATGTAACCTCATCGTTATTCACACGCTCGTTCCATGATATCTTTAACATCCTTTTGTAGAACCACGTCGCCTCGAGTCTTTGAGGAAATCGTCCAACATTCGTTGCCGTAAAGAAGGACAGATATCACGTAACAGCTCAATATTCTTTTATTTGTTACCAAAGAAAACTTCTGTCTCGTAATACTCTGCATGGCTTTTGGAATGCGTTCGTGGCCATACCAGTACGTCTAGGGATCTCAGTGTCACACTTACCGTCCTTCGTCAAAACACTTCCCAGATATTTAAACTTCCGCGCCTGCTTGATTCTAGTGTCCCCAACCTGCAAATCGCATTTTGGGCTCATCCTTTTACTGATGACAATGCATTCTGTCTTCTTGTATTAGATTGGTGAAAAAATAATGACGTAATAATGTCGTTTTTTGACGTTAAAAATACGTCAAAAAGCGACATCATTACGTCATTATTTTTGCACCAACCTAATACTTTATGCTTAGTCCCTTCTTCTTGCTCTCCTTCCCTACCTTCTGTAGGAGGTTTTCTAATTTCTTTTCCGTGTCTGCTATCAGTACTGTGTCATTTGCGTATCTTTTGTTGTTAAGATTGTGGCCGCCGATGATGAATCTCGGTAGGATTTCCAATTCTCTCAGAATTGCCTCGCTGTATAGGTTGAATAAGTCCGGTGAGAAGACACATCCTTGCCTTACGCCTCTTTCTATTTTTGTATATCTGCTGAAGTTATTCTTTATGCGCATTCCGTTTGCTGCCAGTACAGGTTCTTGATTATTCTAATATCTTTCCCAAATATATCCTTGTGGCATACTTTGTCGAACGCCTTTGCGTGGTCTATAAAACATAGGTACATGTCCTTCTGCATTTGTATTGCTCTTTCTGATAACATTATGAGCATGAATATTGCGTTCCTTGTTCCGGTGTCTTTAACAAACCCGCACTGTTCTTATCCTATCTCTGGCCTGATTCTACTTCGTGCTCTATTCATCAGAATTCGGATGAGTGAATGCTGGACAATCACCTCACAGATGAGGAAAAGACTTGAGGCAACAGAAATGTGGTTCTACATGGTCTGAATATGTGAGCAACGACGAAGATTGGAGGAAAATGGCGACAAAAGTGACAGTTAAACATAGAATCAGAGACAGTTGAAATTTCTAGGTCGGAGGCTCGATCAATTTAACACTCACGGGACCCTACTGAAGATCAGAAAGACAGAGAAAATCACCTAGTAACCTACCTAACGAGGATGGATGTCAAAACATGGATTTAGAAGGATGGTGAAAAGACAAAAGTTACTGAGATCTAGGATAGGAAGTTGTGGAGAATCATAACCGACTTTCGGAAATAAGATAATATAGAAGAAAACTGAATGAAAAAATTGTAACTTTGTCGCGTACAATTTTCCTTATACTCTTTTGAAAGTCATGAATCTATGTATTAAATAGCAGAGTATAATGAGCTTCTTTAGCCTAGGTTGGCAGCCAGTCTAGGAGAACAATCCTGAATTCAAAACCGTAGAGAAGGTCATAGGGAACATCTCTATTTTCTTTCCTAATAAGTCATCGCAAATCAAAGCCATGATTGCTTGTGTGATGAAGGGACATCGGATTTAAAAAAAATTCAAATATTAATTTTGTAATGCTATCACGCCCCTTGCCCTCTCTTTTTCTCTCGAATCATATCTTTTCTCATTTCTCTTCCTTTCTCTTTCTCTGTCCCACTTCTTATCATTATCTCGCTCTCACTCTGAATACATCACTTTCTCTCTGTTTGCATTTCTCTCCTCTCTCCATATTTCTTATTCTCTTTCCATCGTTCTTTTTTTCTGTTAGTTTCTCACAGTCGTTTCTTTCTCTATCTTTATCTATCTCTCTTTCTCTCGTTTCTATTTTATTTCTCCCCCCCCACCACTTACTTTCCCCTACTCTATTTCTCGCCTACTCTCGCTTTTTCTTCCCCTTTCTCTTTTTCTCTGTTTCTTCATCTCATTTTCATTATCTCTTTCTTTTTCTCTGATTTCTCTTTCGCTCCTATTATTTTCCTCTTTATCTCCCTTCATCCGTTAACCATTACTTCTCTCTTTTTCTTCTTTCTTTTCTTTTTCTCCTCCTCGCTCTTTCTGTATATGCATTTATTTCTCCCATTCTATTGCCCTGTTTCTTTTTCACTCTCTCTATCTTTTTCTCTCTATTTGTATCTTTATTTCTTTTTCGATTCCGCCGATTTATGCTCTCACGCTATTGTGGAGGAGACCTGGGGAGGGGTAGTCCTCCAATTAGTTCCAAGATAACCAGACCAAAGACGATAAAACTAATCCCTAATCCTCGCAAATCCAGAGGATATCTCGACAGCTGGATCGTAAAAGGGTCAGCAAAAACCATTTCCTCTGAACTTTACACGTGACCCCTGACGACTTATTAATTAAGACATACCAAACTGCGAAGAAGCGGATGAGATTCTTGGGAAAGACTGGCAGAAAAAAGAACCCCCTTGCTTCTGTGCTGACCTGGCACTGACCGCCTCTTCAAGGGAGGTGAATAAAATCACGTGGGGTAGAACAGCAATGCGCTACAAGTTACGTTGACTGGTCCGCCTGTGAAAAAGCAAGAAAGAATTTATTTTTGAACAATTTTTGTAAATTAGACTTCATTAAAACTTCTTTTGTCAGGTTAACATTAATTAAACCTTCTTTTGTCAGATTAGCCTTCATTAAGCCTTGTTTTGTCAGATGATCATTCATTAAATCTCCTTTTGTTAGATTAGCCTTTTTTAAACTTTCTTTTGTTAGATTAACCTTCACCTTATTTTGTCAAATTAGCATTCATTAAACGTCTTTTGTCAAAATCGAAAAATATTGACCTTTAATCATTTCAAAAGGGAGTTCTATTCTTAATATCGATTCCATGTTAAATCGCTAAAGAGTTACCTGTACTTTGTTTTTATTTACAAATATTAAGTTTGAAATTGATCTTAACTTTCCATAATCAAATAACGACGAATAACTGTTATTAGAAATTTATTAGGTTGGTGCAAAAATAATGTCGTTTTCTCGCATAGTAACAAATGTGAGAAAACAACATTATTTTTGCACCAACCTAATAGAAAAAAAAAAAAAAAGCACTTTCCGGGCATTTCTTTTTTTCATAGTTATTTATAAAATGGTAAATAAAATAGTAACTATTGCATGATTTACATATTTTCATAATCCTTTAATTTTTTTGCGCATTTTTAAATAAAGTGATTTTATATATTTATTTCTTTATAAAATGGTAAATAATAATTCTTTATAAAAGGTGAAATAATTGCATTGTACTTGTTTCAAATATCTTATAATCTTATAATTTTATTATAATCTTATAATCTTGTAAATAGACATTGCAGAGGGAGTGAAGGTAATACAAAATAATAGCTGAGTCAACGGCGCTTAAAACGTGGCTTTATGAATTTTTCCAGTGGTAATTTAGATTTCTTTGAAAGGTGTCGTCCACTATGAACTGTTGGAACAGGGAAGGACCATCACTGCAGACGTTTATTCTTAACAACCTGATCGAAGATACCCTGCTTTGATAAACGGAAAAAGGTGTTGTTCTCTAGCATGATACAGCAAGCTCCCCTTCCACTAGTAAACAATCCCCCATCAAAAAAAATAAATATAAAAAAATAGATAAATAAATAAAAAAAATAAAAATAAGATATAGGATATTTAACAGCTGCAGATTTTCATTTGTTTCAGTCACTAGAATAGTTCATAAGTGGCCGAATATTTAGAAAGAAAGACGTTGAAAACAAACCTGCTCCGGTTTTTCTAGTAAATAAAATGCTGCAGCTTCCGTTCTGAAAGTCTCCAAATGTGCAGCTTACACCTTGGTTGTTTTCTCTTTTACTGACAACTATTCTCTCTTCTTACAGTTAATAGTTAGTCCTTTCTTCTAGCTTTCCTTTACTACCTTGGCAAGCAGTTCTATCACATTTCCTTTTTGTGTCTTTCGCAAACATAATATCATCTGCGTATCTTATATTGTTAAAATTATGTCCACCAAACCCTGGTAGGCCATTTACTTCTCTTAGGATCATTTCGCAATAAAGGTTAAATAAATCCGATGAGAAAATAAATCCTTGTGTTATACCACCCCCTATTTGTCTTTGTTCACTGAATTTGTCTTCAGCATCAATAATAATAATAATAATAATAATAATAATAATAATAATAATAATAATGAAGTCAAAGTCTGTAGATGTGTACATGTAATAGACTTAGAAGGAAAGTTATGCCATGAAAATACTACTTTTATTATCGTCGCCATCGGCTTTATCTCGTATCCAAGAATTTAATTTCTTCTTTGCTGATCACTTCTTTTATGATTATAGCGTTGATGTCTAAATTCGCCAGCAACGTCCATGTTCAGGACTGGAAGCTTCCGGTTTCATCAAAACTTTCTCCCGTCATCCATTCCCTATTGCCGTTTTGCTTTGCAAGAGTTGGTTGGAAGTAAAAGAGAATCGGAGTAGAAGAAAATCCCTTTGGCGTGAATTTGTTTAAGATGGACCTCAACTTTCCAGGAAGTGACTCGCACACTTGATTTCATGGCCGTCCTCTGCTGTACACATAGAATGAGACACAGAGATTCCAGTAATAACATCAATAATAATAATAATAATAATAATAATAATAATAATAATAATAATAATAAATCATATTTCATAAGTGACAGAACATTCACAAAGTAAGTTGAAAACGGTCTTTCAAACTTGTTTCCGAGTAAAAAACTATTAGGTTGGTGCAAAAATAATGGCGTTTTCTCACATATGTTACTATGTGAGAAAACGACATTATTTTTGCACAAACCTAATAGATTTCTTTGAAAGGTGTCGTCCGTTACGAACTATTGGAACAGGGAAGGACCATTACTGCAGATATTTATTCCTGTGCTACTTTGATAAACGGAATAGGTGTTGTTTTCTAGCATGACACAGCAACCCGTGCCTCCTCTAGGAAACTATCCCCGCCTTGTTTCAACCACTAGAATAGTTAATAAGTGGCTGAACATTTAGAATGAAAAATGTTAAAAACAAACCCAGATTTCTTTCAACGTGTTATCGAAAAGTTGCCTTCTCGTTCGAATGTAGTCGTTTAAAATGAAGACAGTTACAGTTTTGATAAATAATATTTGAATAAATTTAATTTACGTTTGCTTTCATATCCTTCCAGCTTACGGCATGATCACGTTCAAAAACACTAGTTATCATACGATCACCGAAGTTAAGCAACGTTGAGACAGGTCAGTACCTAGATGGGTGTCCGTTTGGGAATACCCGGTGCCGTAAGCTTGGATGTTCGGGTGGTGTAATGGATAACGGCCTGGAATAAGAGCCGAGTTCCAATTCCAGTCGGGTTCGTTATATTCATTAAACGCGCAATTACTCTTGGGAACGATATGAATCCGCCTCTTCTCCCACCAGCTATGGGTTAAATAGTAGGACTCGTAACAGTAACTCATTATGATCGTCAAAAAATGCTTACAATCTAAAAATATTTTCTGGCTTTAAACAACCTGCAAAAGGTTGATAAACTGTTGAAAACAAATCAGTTGATCAATAGAATAGATAAAAGAAATCAGTAAAACGGCCATTAAACGAATGGCTGGCTGTTTTTTTTTTGTCCAACCGCAAAAAAATTGCGGCTTGGTGTGATATAAACGTCATTATTGTAAAAGTTAGAAAAGTAGGTCAGTAAGAATACGCACCAAAGTAGATAGATATATTGGTAAATAAATCAAAACGTGTAGGTCTCTTTAATAAATCACATCTCATAAAGACATCCAAACGCTATCTATCTATCTATCTATCTATCTATCTATCTATCTATCTATCTATCTATCTATCTATCTATCTATTCCACACTGTTCATTATCTATCTATCTATCTATCTATCTATCTATCTATCTATCTATCTATCTATTCCACACTGTTCATTATCTATCTATCTATCTATCTATCTATCTATCTATCTATCTATCTATCTATCTATCTATCTATTCCACACTGTTCATTATCTATCTATCTATCTATCTATCTATCTATCTATCTATCTATCTATCTATCTATCTATCTATTCCACACTGTTCATTATCTATCTATCTATCTATCTATCTATCTATCTATCTATCTATCTATCTATCTATCTATCTATTCCACACTGTTCATTATCTATCTATCTATCTATCTATCTATCTATCTATCTATCTATTCGACACTGTTCATTATCTATCTATCTATCTATCTATCTATTCCACACTGTTCATTATCTATCTATCTATCTATCTATCTATCTATCTATCTATCTATCTATCTATCGATCTATCTATCTATCTATCTTATATGCGCAGTACTTAGTGGAAAGTGCTCAATATCAGTGATAGAGCTAACATATTCAGTTGTATGGATATATGTATTTGGCGATGATGATTATTACAAAATTATCACTAAGTTTGTATGTATGCCCAAACGCATGGATGTGTATCTGCGACTAACCTCGGAATGTCTTTATGGGTGAGTTTGTGGGAACTAAAATGCGTACGCTTGTATGTATATGTGTCTATGTGTATGAGAGTGTCATCCCAAACAAACACAGAAGAACCCCCTTTCAACCACCAAACATAATCAAACGCAAACAAGCATAAAGAGATCCAATTTAAAAAAATAAACTAGTTTGTCTGATGATCGTGAAACCCAGGATCACAAATTCATATTCACACAACTGAATATATATATATATATATATATATATATATATATATATATATATATATATATATATATATATATATATATATAAATAATTATTTATTTAAAAATATGATTCCTTCGCTATATATAGATAGGTAGATAGATAGAGTGTATCATCTGTACAAGCGACAAAATGATATAAAAGGAGTCAAGAGGAAAACTATACTTAGTCAACGCGTTTCGTCCTCTGACGGAATATTATTACCTTAAAGTCCATCAAAGGACGAAACGTGACGGCTAAGCATAATTTTTCCTCTTTTATCTTTTTATTCATATATATATATATATATATATATATATATATATGTGTGTGTGTGTGTGTGTGTGTGTGTCTCAATCTGTTCATATCTATCTATCTATCTATCTATCTAAGGTTGTTCACCTTCGTCTATCGAACTGTGTATCTCAAACTGTTCTTATCTATCTATATACATGTATGTACAGGGTACGATGAATAAATTGTCGTCTAAATTACGCAAAACTGAAAATAACATTGATATATCATTTCAACAGAAATTACACAAAAATATGTTGAAATACTAAAGAGTAAATTTATTCAAAAAATCGTCATTGGATTCAATCATGACCGTCAAACGATTTCGGAATCTCTTAAAACTCTTCTGGACGGTCTCCTTGTTTATGTTAGTGAATGCTGCCATAACCCTTGCCTTCAGTTCATCTTTTGTTGTTACAAAGAGTTTTGCTCAACTGCGCCCCACCCGCCACTCATAATAATCAATCAGTCTGGGGAGTTGGGTGGCCAGATATAAGGGTTGATATGGTCGCAGAAATTATCTGGCAACCATGGTTGAGCTCTTCTGCTTGTGTGGTATGGTGCAGAGTCCTGTTGCCAGACATAGGGTCTCCAGCAGCCACTCTCTTGAGCCAGGACAACACTTCCTCCTCAAGGCATTTTATGTCGGTCTCTGTATTGAGTCTGAGGATCTGTGGGAAGATTAATGGAAACAGAACGTCACCATCGCTAGTGATCACTCCAAAGACATCCAACTGGATATACAATCCAACTCTTTCTGAATTCTCTGCACTGTCACCCAAACATTGAAATGTGCGTATTAGTGCTTCCGGTACGAATGCCAAGCAGTACAGCATGCCGTTACCAAATTTCTGGCAGAGCGAATTGTGTCATGGTGCTCTTTTTCTCACAGAGAGTGCCCAACTGATACTATTATACTGTGCTGCCGAAAAAATCAAAAGCAAACAATACACATACGCAAAATTTAAAAAAAAAATGAAATGCGACAATTTAGACATCGCACCCTGTATATCTATCTATCTATCTATCTATCTATCTATCTATCTATCTATCTATCTATCTCAATCTGTTCATTATCTATCTATCTATCTATCTATCTATCTATCTATCTATCTATCTATTTCAATCTGTTCATTATCTATCTATCTATCTATCTATCTATCTATCTATTTCAATCTGTTCATTATCTATCTATCTATCTATCTATCTATCTCAGTCTGTTCATTATCTATCTATCTATCTATCTATCTATCTATGCTTGTCTCCTTATCTATCTATCTATCTATCTATCTATCTATCTATTTCAATCTGTTCATTATCTATCTATCTATCTATCTATCTATTTCAATCTGTTCATTATCTATCTATCTATCTATCTATCTATCTATCTATCTATCTATCTATCTATTTCAATCTGTTCATTATCTATCTATCTATCTATCTATCTATCTATCTATCTATCTATCTATCTATCTCAATGTATTCATCTTTATCGATTCATATTTTCAAGTTTTTCAAATTTGATCAAAGAATTCACTGATTCAAAACCGGAATCGTTCTTTTATAACGGAATACGTACCGCGTAGTTTCCGTATCTCCGCATCTCCCATTATTACTTGTTTCGACGGATGCACTGTTTCAACTTTTGTTCGTAAATCTGGGGTCAGAAGAATTAAGATTGTATTAAAGAATTCAGCGAAGCAAAACCGGAATCGTTCTTTTATGACAGACTACATACAGCGTATTATTAATATATTTCCATCTCTTATTATGGCGTCATTGAATGTGGCATATCTTTTTATTTTTTTGTTAGTGAGTTCAAAAGTCAGCAGATTGCAACTTTTATTAAAGAATTCGCTGACTAAAAACCGAAATCATTCTTTTATGATGGAATACAAAATTTATCTGAAATATGGCCTAAGTAAGTAAAAGCGAACTGGACGATGTTAATATGAAATCATAAGGAATGGAAAGGGAAATCAAAAAATAAAACGATGGAAATTTTTGCACCATTCGAATATTACATCATCAACGCCAGCGCTATTGTCAATTAGGCTTTTTTCTGTTCTAGCAACAGTTGACTTTTGCCAGTTGATAATGTCTTGCCATTTTCCCTCAGCTCGTCGTCGTGCCGTCCATCAACCGGCGCGATTGTATTCGATCGATTAAAGCCAATGCCTAAGGTCAAATTAGATGGAGCAGCGAATGATTCATTCTCTTCCAATTGCACACTGAACATAAATATATCATCCAATAACCATTACTTAGTTCAAAATCTCATATATATATATATATATATATGTGTGTGTGTGTGTGTGTGTGTGTGTGTGTGTGTGTGTGTGTGTGTGTGTGTGTGTGTGTGTAAGAATATATATCGGCTACAGAAATAGTTTCCTTGATTGAAAAAAGAGATATAAGTTCAATTGCTGTCGGAGGCACAATCTTTTTTAGTAAGACTTATAGGCTCAATATAGGCTGGTTGTTATTAATTAAACTGTTTAAGAAAAATTTAAAAAAAAAACACGGATAGCAACTCATACAGATGTACGTTTACAGTAATAAAATATATATATATATATATATATATATATATATATATATATACAAAAGCACACACACAGACACACATACATACATACATATATATATATATATATATATATATATATATATATATATATAAATAATCAGAAAGAGAAGCAAAAGAATAACAAAAATCAACAGATTGCGTTGAAGCATGAAACAGACTGTCAACGCTTGGTGTTGACTACTGTGTAAACTTATATATATATATATATATATATATATATATATATATATATATATATATATATATATATATATATATATATATATATATATATATCGGCTATAGAAATAATTACCCTAATGGAAAAAAGAGATACAAGTTCGATTCCTGTCGGAGGCACAATCTTTCTTTAGTTAGACTTCTCAATATAGGCTGGTTGCTATTAATTACACTGTTTAAGAAAAATTAAAAAAAAAAACAAAAACACGGATAGCAACTCAAATACGTGTAGCCACTAAAATAACGTTTATATATATATATATATATATATATATATATATATATATGTGTGTGTGTGTGTGTGTGTTGTGTGTGATAAAAATATAATTTTAAGATATGCTATATTTATGGGCAAAACTACTTAATATCAGAGATATAGTGTGTGTAAATATAAGATTGGGGTTAAAATGAGTGGCGATATTCTGTTTCATGCTTGATGCAATCTTCAGGACATTTGTGTTCAATTTTATATATATATATATATATATATATATATATATATGTATTATGCATTGTTACATTAGAACATGCACATAGCCACTACAAAACTGTACATCTTGTTTTAACGTTAAAAAAAATTAATGTTTCATCAGGAGGGGAATCACGATGCGACTGAAATATTTTTTTATTCATTCAAAAATGCAATTATCGAAGCATATAGCTTCCACTTCCGTCATTAGAAAGTTTCCCATAAAAGGTATAAAAATTTACATGTGGAGAAAGAAAGGAATTTAAGTGATTAGTAACAGCGAGAGGGGGAAGAGAAATAAGAGGGAAATGGTAAAACAGTGGAGAGGGGATGGAGGAAGCGAGGTGATATAAACTATGAAGGGATAAGTCTAGCGTAACAATCTAATCTAATGTAAATCCAATCTAACACTGCTTAATAAATAAATATTTACGGCTCTACTTTTGTATTGAGCTCTGTATTAAATTAATGTTTTGAACGTTGAAATCTTAATCTTCATTCTTTTATATTTGTATATGTGTGTGTGTGTGTGTGTGTGTGTGTGTGTGTGTAAAAATATATAGAAAATAGGAAAGAACTCGTTAGGTAAATAATCCAAAGTTCTTTAGTATTTTTGTTATTATTTTTAAAAAATAGTGCTCGATACAAAAGTAGAGCATAAATATAATTATTTATTTAAAAATATGATTCCATCGCTACATAAGAGTTTTCATGTTTCAAAACAAGAGCCGAAAACTTCAATATAATTATTCCAATTAAATTGAATTAAAGTACCAACCTCTGTTTCAAGCGAAATTTGTTTTGGAAGATTCCAAAACAAATTTCGCTAGAAGATGGAACAGAGCTTGGTACTTTAATTCAATTTAATTCAAATAATTATATTGAAGTTTTCGGCTCATGTTTTGAAACATGAAAACTCTTATATAGCGATGGAATCATATTTTAAATAACTAATTACACACACACACATATATATATATTTGTTTGGATTGATGTGAGTTTGTGATCTTGGTTTTTACGCTTTGGTGATCGTCAGACGATTGTCTGACGATCGCAAAAGCGTGAAACCCAGTGTCACAAACTCACATCAATGCAAGCAAATATGTTAGCTCTATCTCTTATATTGAGCGCTTTCTAATAAGTACCACGTATATAATATATAAATAATAATATATATATATTACACACACGCACACACACGCACATATATATATATATATATATATATATATATATATATATATATATATATATATATATATATATAGAAATATATATATATATTATAAATTAATTGATTTAAAATATGTTTTTTTCGCTACACAGTTCTAACCATTCTTACTGTTCTTTCTTTTTATTTATACATACATACATACATACATATATATATATATATATATATATATATATATATATATATATATATATATATATATAGAGAGAGAGAGAGAGAGAGAGAGAGAGAGATTTATATACACACACTTTTCACACATGCACACACACACATATATATATAGGGGTAGCGAGAAAGAAAGAAAGTGAGAGAGAGAGAGAGTACGTAGAAAATAACGCCTCCATTGATCATCAGACAATTTTTATAATCCGAAAACTTCCAGGGTCATAGAGGCACAATAGCAGAGATGTTTCCTGGGCAAGGTAGCCTGACGGAGCCTAACCCTCTCCAGGCTGGGTTTTAATTCGGAGTTTCTTCTCCTAGACCGATTGCCAACCAAGA
Source organism: Acanthosepion lycidas (assembly GCA_963932145.1). NCBI lineage: Eukaryota > Metazoa > Mollusca > Cephalopoda > Sepiida > Sepiidae > Acanthosepion > Acanthosepion lycidas. The sequence goes on from OZ010613.1 coordinate 40,560,853, forward strand.
CTATAGGATTCCGTTTATTCTGCTATTTATCAATAGCTGAGGTGGGAGAAGAAATTAATTCATACATTTCCCAAGGGTATTATCACGTAAGTAAAAGTACACTCGGACGATACAAACTTTGAAATGTTTTTTAAACTCCGTGGCAGTAACCCATGCGCTTCGTATAATTGTCTTGCTATCTTTCTTCGGCTTGTCACTGGACACATACTTTGAAGATGACGAGGAGTGATATTTGTGTAGCACAAGCATTTAGCACTGCTATCTACATGAGCAGACATCTTTTTTGTAAGTCGCACGGCGGTGGATGAACGGCGACGTGTGTCGACTTAACCGGTTGGAAGTACACAATCACGAAACTAGACGTGGGCGGCCCGAAACTTATTCTAACATCGCTGCGCTGTTAGTCGAACATGCTTCGACAGAGTCATGAGCGACTGAGCAGCCATTTTTAAGGATGCACTGCTCGTCTATATCACATAAAATGCGTCAAGAAGTGGCAACCCAGCCTGTTTTTCACTATTCTAATATATATATATATATATATATATATATATATATATATATATATATATATATATATATATATATATATATATATATATATATATATATATATATTAGCTATAGAAATATATATATATATATTGGCTATAGAAATAGTTTCCCTGAGGGAAAAAACAGATACAAGTTCAATTACTGCCGGAGGCACAATCTTTCTTTAGTAAGATTTCTCAATCTAGGCTGGTTAATTAAACTGTTTAAGAAAAATTAAAAAAAAATACACGGATAGCAACTGAAATAGATACAGCCACTAAAATAACGTTTATGTATATATATATATATATATATATATATATATATATATATATATATATATATATATATATATATTAGTGTTTAAGCCTTTTTATTATATCCTTACTTTGTCCTGGACATTGAATTCTACCTGGATTCTATCCTCTTGGAATTATTTTTTATACAAATATATATGTATGTGTATGTATACATATTTATATATTTTAGATATATGATTGCACATGTATGTATATATTTATCACTAATATTATATATATATATATATATATATATATATATATATATATGATTGCACATGTATGTATATATTTATCACTAATATTATATATATATATATATATATATATATATATATATATATATATATATATATATATATATATATATATTTGTGTGTGTGTGTGTGTGTGTGTGTGTGTTTGCATGTGGACTTTACCGGTTGGAAGTACACAATCACGAATCTAGACGTGGCCGACCCGAAACTTATTCTAATGTCGATGCGCTGTTGGTCGAACATACTTCGGCGGAGTCTTGTGCGACTGAGCAGCCATTTTTAGGGATGCACTGCTCGTCTATATCACATAGAATGCGTCCAGAAGTGGCAATCCAGCCTGTTTAACAATCAAGGCGCCCAGCAAACCTGCGCCTGGCGTCGGTTCACAATAGCCCGGGTAGAACTAAGAGATATTCAAGCGAAAAATACAGATTGAAGGTAAGTAGTTAGGACGTCTGAAAATTTCTTGACCGCAAGGAGTTTAGTTATCCTAAAATACGGTGGAGTAATGGATAGTGGCTCGGATTGAGGAATCGAAGAGCCGAGTTCGAATTCCAGTCGAATTCGTTACATTCACTTACGTGCTAATACCCTTGGGAAATGTATGAATCCTCTTCTTCTCCACCCAGTTATGGGTAAATAGCATGACATACCGGGTTCTATAGCGTTTGGTGGCAACTAGTCTACCGAAGAAAGAAATGGCAACCTACTGCGTGAAAAATCTGCCTCGTCAGTTATGTATCGAAAGATACATGATCGCCTAAGCGTGTATCACGTGTGGCACTTAACTGACTCCATTTTTTGGCCTGATCTTTCTCTTGTAATGGTTGAGGATAGCAGGAAGATTCAGGTACTTACTGGGACTGTGTAGAGGACCGACCATTTTTTCCCAGGATCTTTAGCTATAGAAAGTATGTCTAACTTCCACTTGAGGTCTGCGTTGAGTTCCCATAGGCGCTCAAGGTATGGGACCTTCGTGAGGGATCACCCGTTCGCCCTGATTGCTGATTGGGTCCGATCAGCGATGATGGAATGTAACTAGTTCTTTTTGTGTAATAATATGTTTTAACTAAATTGCTGAGTTCAAGTTTTCTTTCAAACCTATTCTGGGTCGACAACACAACAGAAATTATACAAAGATATCTTGAAATACTAAAGTGTAAATTTATTGAATTAAATCGTCATCGGCTTCACTCACGGCCTCTAGACGACTTTAGAATCTTCAACATCTCTTCTGGACGGTTTTCTACTGAAGTTGGTGAATGCTGTCATAATCCTTGCCTTCAGTTCATCTTTGGTTTTACCAGGAGTTTTGTTGGTCTCTCGCGCAACTGCACCTCACACATAATAATCAAGAGGGTTGTATGTAGTCTGGGGAGTTATGTGGCTGGATGTAAGGTGTGATGAGGTCGCAGAAATTGTCTGATAGCCATGACTAGGTATTCCTGATTGTGTGGCATAGTGCAGAGTCCTGTTGCCAGACATAAGGTCTTTAGCAGCCAATCTCTTGAACCAGGGCCGCACTACTTCCCCAAGGCACTTGATGTTGGTCTCCGTGTTGAATCTGAGGCACCGTCGGAAGATGAATGGAAGCAGAACGCCCTCATCTTGACTTGACCTGACTTATATCGGTTTTCACTCTGGTCGGGTTGAACCGGCTTCCTCCCGAGCAAGTACAGCATCACGGACCATCGCTGCTCACGCTCGCCGATCCTGAGCCAGTTCACACGAAATGGCGAGCCAATCGCGATTCCATCGTCGAAGACCAACTACTTGTGGACCCGATAGTACTGTTAGGTCATCCTTGATAGTCCCAGCCCACGTCCTCAGCTGCTTACCGACACGTTTTCGCCAGCCAGGAAGAGAAGGAGAGAGAAGTACCTCGCTGATGAGCTTTCCATCCGGGCGTCGAGTTGCGTGCTCGAACCATCGGATACGACGCTGGAGAAGGACGGGTGGAAGAGGACGGAGACTTAGGCGACGACATAGAGTGCCACCATCACAAGTGATCACACCAAACACATGGATGTTAACTGGATATATCATCCAACTCTTTCCGAATCCTCTGTACTGTCCTCAGATTGACACCCAAACACTCTGAAATGTTCGTATAGGGACTTCCGACGCGAAAGCCAAGCAGGACTGTTTCCAAATTTCTGGGGGATCGAATTGTGTCATATTATTCTTTTTCTCACAGATAGTGACCAACTGACCCTATTATACTGTGCAGTCGACAAAGTCGAAAACAAACAACGCACATGCGTGAAACTAAAAAAAAAAAATGAAATGCGACAATTTACCCATCGCACCCTGTATATGTCTCACTCTGTTCATATCTATCTATCTATCTATCTATCTATCTATCTATCTATCTATCTGCTAGCTAGCTAGCTATCTCAGTCTGTTCATCATTATCGATTTATATCAGACGTTTTCAAATTTGATCATAGAATTCACTGACTCAAAATCTGACTCGAAATCGTTCTTTTATAACGGAATACGTACCACGTAGTTTCCGTATCTTCCCATCTCACTTGTTTCGACGGATGCACTGTTTCGACTTTTGTTCGTCAATCTGAGGTCAGAAGAATTAAGATTCTATTAAAGAATTCATCGAAGCAAAACCGGAATCGTTCTCTTATGATAGAATACATACATCTTATTATTAATATATTTCCATCTTTTATTATGGTTTCCAAATTTCCTGCGGTGTTAATTGCGTCATGGTGCTCTTTTTCTCACTGACGGTGCCCAACTGACCCTACTATACTGTGCAGTCGACAAAATCAAAAATTAGCAAAGCGCATGCGCGAAATTAAAAATATAAAATGGCGACTGTTTACCCATTGCAAATTGGTGCACAAGTTGAAACTCCGCATTAGATGTAAAATAAGATATAACGGGACAAGGATTCTCAAAAGCGTATCGATGTTTCAAAGTTGATGAAACTTGTTATCTGCGAGCATCTTCGAATAGCACTCGAAGATACTGAATTCGACGGCACATGGGATCAGTTTGCGACCGAGGTGTTCAACTTCTTGGCCGCAGGAGAGAAGACATCGCGATTGGTTTGATGAAAATGTAACTAAGGTAAATCATCTTTTCAAGGTCAAAAATGATGCGCATGAAAAGCTTTTGAGTGCTTCAGACAAGCACCGTGCATCTTATTAAGCGTTATACTAGAAGCGCCATACCACCTGATCAAGCAGGCCTTGAGTGGTACCACAGAACTCGTCTGTGGTACCACGCTAGTCATTGATCTCAACCACTAAAATCTCAATTCACCTGAACCTATTGGTTTAGCCGAGATAAGCATTGCCAGAATAGGCTTGTCAACCTTCGCACAACCAGGGCCGGATTTTGCAGTTTTTTTTTATGTTTATACGTTCTTTTTTTATATATAATTGTCGGACTTTGTCCATTTCATAATGTGTGACGTCATTTGCTTACATTTGGATACGCATCGAGCAGATATGAATGTAAGAGAGAAAATCATGGAGAATTGTAGTTTAAATACAGTAAAATCGACCTTGCTAACCGAAGCGCTCCTCTCTGTCAAAATCGGTACGTCACGTCAGGCTATATGATGGTTCCGTATAGGATACAGGTTCGATTCCTGTCGGAGGACGCATATTTTCTATGAAAATTTCTCGGACATTCAGGCCGGTAAATGTCATTAATACTGTTTATTATAAACAGAGCATTTACTTGAATATTTGTATCTATAAAAAGAATGTATAAAGATCAAAATGTTTTAATATATACATATATATTAATAAATGCACATATACCTACGTCTGATGTGGGAATCGAATTTCGTTGGTTACCCAATTCATCGGGCTCGATATATCGCTTATTGTTTATTTTAAAAAGTATATCTCGTGTCTGATGAGTTGGGTAAGCAACGAAACTCGAGTCGCACATCAAACGTATGTATATGTGTATTTATTTACATATATTTCTTAGCTCTGTCTAATCACACAGAACTATTATTAGCGTCAGCACACGTGTATACGGTCGTTAATGTCTAGTTATCTCATTTACCTAACACTATATATATATATATATATATATATATATAATTATTTATTTAAAAATATGATTCCAACTCGCAACATAAGAGGTCTCATGTTTCAAAACAAGAGCCGAAAACTTCAAAATAATATTTGAATTAACTTGAGTTAAAGTAGGCTCTGTTCCATCTTCAAGCGAAATTTTTTTGGGAATCTTTATTTTTTTGGGAATATTTATGCTCTACTTTCGTATCGAGCACTATTTTTTAAAAATAATAACAAAAATACTAAGGAACTTTGGATTATTTACCAAGCCAGTTTCTTTCCTATTTTCTACAATATTTTCACACACACACACACACACACACACACACACACACATATATATATATATTCAGGCAGTCTTTGCGCATGAAAGACTGGACATTTCTTGAGAATGTCTGATAACATGATATCCAAGATCCTAATGTACAGCCAATTAGATCAAGACCACAAGAATGTAGGACGCCCATGGCTTAGATACAAAGACAAGATAAACTTGTCAGCTGTCAATGAACCTCATAACATCTTCGAGCGTTTGGCCTTGGAGCGGGTAGATTGGAGATCAACGTGTTTTAGTGGACTCAGCGGTTTTCAATCTACTTGTCTGACGTTGCATGATGGTCTTACAGAGACGGTTATGGCGTGTGACGTTGCCAAACCATGCTCTCCTTCGACCCTTAATAGTGGCGAGGAGTGATTCCTGTTGGTCCACGAGGCTTTTGACCTTGATCCATACACAGTCATTGATTTTGAGCTCAAGCTTTTGTTCTCAAATGCCTGACCGTTTGCCTGCCTCGACTACCATAACTGCATAAGCATATAATTATATTACTGAAAAGCTAAAATTGAACAACTTAGTAATGTCGTAGAATAGTAACATTTAGAAGCAGAATCTAAAGAGACCTTTAAGAATGCCAAATTTCTATCATCTATAGTGGGCTATGATAAGTTTTTAGCCACCCTTGATTACATAAATTTTGCCTTGTTTAATAACGTCTCTTCTTTTTTTTCCAGACAATACCGTGTTAGTATCAAGCTACTCTCATCTATGAATAATAGTTGACTTATATCTTGCAATGAAAGTTTGCGGAAGTAAGGAATTTAGTGAATTTCAACAAGGGCAAATAATAGGATGGCATCAGTGTGGCAAGTCAAATAGAGAAATTGTTAGGTTTTTTTTCAGGTTAATCATCAAACGGTTAATAATATTGTCAAGAAATTTAATGAAGAAGGCCATTGTCGTGTGGAACAACGTTCAGGAAGACCAAGCATCGTATCTGAGCAAACGAAAAGGGCACTGAATAGGGAAGTCATCAGAAACCGTCGTCAGAGCGTCTAAGAAGTCGCCAACACCATGGAAATGTCGCCATATGTGGCGAGGAAGACTCTGAAAGAGCTAGGCTATCAAAGAAGAGTTTCAAGAAAGAATCCCTCGATCCCAGAGATTAACAGGAACAGGCGTATGGACTGAACGAAAGAATTCGAGAGCATTATGAATTTTGGTAGTTTTGAAGGGAAATCTGAGCTGATTCTTGTTGACGAGCGGTTGAATGGATCAAAATGCTGTCAAATATTAAAGAAAGGACTATTTCCACTATTTGAAACCAATCAGATTGACAAGAATGTCTACCTTCTTCAAGAAGATGGAGCGCCATGTCATACGAGCAAAGTAGCAAAAGCCTGGAAGGAATCGCAAAGAATCAAGTCACTGACATGGATAGCCTAAAATCCTGATATGAATCCAATAGAACACGTTTGGGAGCACCATGACCGAAGACTTCGAGAGCGTGCAACCAAAATCACGTCAGTGGCAACCCTTAAAGTAATATTGCTAAAGGAGTGACAAAATATGGGTCAGACGATTGTTGATAACTTGATCAAATCCATGAAAGATCGAATACAAGCACTGAAACTAGCAAATGGAGGACCTACTTCATACTAATTCCAAATACAGGGTAACCCGGATATGAGAGACCCGGATATAAGAGAAACCCGGATATAAGAGAAATTGTCCCTGGTCCCAAATTAGAGCCATACTTACCTAAACAAAATAGACAAAAACCGGATATAAGAGAAACCCGGATATAAGATACTTCTTCTCCGGTGCCGACAACTCTCTTATATCCGGGTTACACTGTACTGTTTATTTATGTTGAATAGGGATTACGTAATTAAATTTTAAAATTGGATGTGGTTTATTTCTCCTGGCTAAAAACTTTTCTTAGGCCACTGCAAGTGCCATGTCTCTTCAAGATTTGGGCGATTACGGCTCTCCAGAACTTCCTGTCGTCTGTAGCTCTTATTAAGGTTTGTAATTTCGCTATCTCTGTTCTGCCATTCATCTACAGTGGGTAAATAGTTAACCCACCAAACTGCGGTCAAAACACCATGAAAGTGTAAAAATAGGTTTTACTACCAGAAATACTTTGTAAAAAAATATTACTAGTAATAAATTTTTGCAGAAAAATTATTACCAGCGATATATTATTATCAGCAATACAGTTTTGACAAGAATTACCAGCTATACATTTAAAAAAAATATTACCAGCAATAAAAAAAAATTGTCGGCATTAAATAACCCATTGAGGTTGATATGCCATAAAACAAAACAAACGAAACCAAACCAATCTTCTCTAAAATCATGCGAGAAAGGTATTTATTTTATGTTTCAATGACTGATTTTTTATAATGAATTTTTGTTTTACGTTTCATCTGTTTGTTGCAATGAAAATGCTTGACTTATGTTAACTGGTCCGTCCATAAAATAGCAGGGAAGAATTTATATTTTTAACAATTTTTGTAGATTAGCATTCATTAAACCTTCTTTTGTCACATTAGCATTCATTAAACCTTCTTTTGTCAGAATCGAAAAAATATTGATTTTTAATGATTTTAGAAGGGAGTCCTGTTCATAATATCGATTCCATGTTAAATCGATCCATGACTTCTTAAAGCGTTACCTCTACATTTTTTTTTTTACAAATATTAATTTTGAAATTGTACTTACTGATAATTGCCTAACATTAAACATTGGGAAAAAAGGACAACTTTGGCGTGAGATAAAGGTTGACGATCTTGTCTGGTTGAATATTACTACCGAATTGTGAGTTCGATCTTAGTGCCCTGTACTAATTGGCCTTATGCCAAACTAGGATCACCATAAAGTAAAGTACGCTTTAGCGTACGTTTTAAAGTTTAGTCTGGCTGACTTTTAATACTGAGTAATGAATCTGATCCTTACTGGTTGACTCATACTTGTGGTTTTGTATCTAAACAGCCTAAACTTTGTATCAGGGGTGCTTCGGGGTAGGGTAATGGTTAATGAGCTAATTTGGTTGAATATTATTATTGAGTATTTCGTCTGATTGTCACTGGGCATACCATACTTGTGGCCTTGTACCAAACTAGTCTAAACTAAGTGTAATTTGAGCTACGGTGTAGTATAATTGTTAGCGAGTTAAAATGGTTGCTCATTACTGCTGTGTAATGAGTTCGATTCTTACTGGGTGCCTCATGGCCTTGTGTCAGACTACCCTAAGCTTTGTAATTGTCGACGTTAACAGTAATAATTATGTCTCAAATTTGAGCTGCGACATATCTGATTGCGCCGGTAGTTTTCAGAACATTGGCGATTGGGTGGCCCACCCTATAAATCAGTGGGTCAGACCGACGTTTTATTAACCCCACCTCCGCCTCTGGACAGTTGTTGCTCACTAATTTAAATATTCCCAGTGCACCCCGATCCGTTCGACGCGATAAGATCATACCTACTTCTCTGTCGCCACCGCTGTCGTCATTACATTTCACTGACACCCTCAGTCCCCCCCCGCTGCAACTCCGACCTCACTCGACCGATTGGTCAACATACAGGACAGTTTTATCGTCATCATCACAGTTTCACCAATCATCGAGGCTGGTTGTTGATCTTAGTTAAGTTAGTGTACGAGTTGACTCCAAAACCAAAGCTTGAAAGTATACGGATGGAAGTGTTGCTGTGGAATCCTGATTAGCAGGGTAGCCTCTGAGACCATTACAAACACAGTGAGTTCATTTCTCACCCTGTACCTGATGCGGATAGCTTTGTGCTTTTAGAACTTTAACACGCGCACACACACATATGTAGAGGCAATGTTTAACGCAGGTGCTCGCAAAAAAAAAAAACTAAATAAATAAAATAAAAACGCGGTCGGTTAAAAGGACGGTTTTTCCATTGACGCCGCTTTTATTTTATCTACCTTCACTCCTCGGCAATGTTTATTTTTCTAAAAAGCGATTATTAGAATTTTAATAGAACCTAAACATATTTATTTACGCTATTTATTACATTATTTATTAGAATGGTTGGCAAAACATCGGCTCACTGATTCGAACTTTATAAAATGGTAAATAAGGATTTCCTTATAGTTGGCTTAGATACTTTAATAATTTAATAAATGTTCACGAATAAAAAATTGTTTTCATATTTATTTCTTTATAAATTCGCAAATGATAAATATTGCATTTCATTAGTTTTAATACAACTTTATTAGTTTTTAAAATGTTTTAAATATAAAATTATTCTTGTATTAGGTTGGTGCAAAAATAATGACGTAATAATGTAGTTTTTTGACGTTAAAAAATACGTCAAAAAACGTCATTATTGCGTCATTATTTTTGCACCAACCTAATAAATGAACAATCTAATAAATAAATACAGTAGAATCCCTGACAACCGAACTAAGAAGGCCTTCCGGATATGAGGATATGAGGAATTGGTTACAAAGTCCCGATATGAGGGGTTATATTTAGATTAAAATAAAAGAACTGAAATCAGGTTTAACATTTATTTTCAACGTTTTATAGTAAACAAAATAAGCTAATGGTGAAGGAAATATAATGGAATTTGATTTTAAGGAAAAAAGAAAGAAATTATGTAATGTTAATGAAAATTCATTAAATTAAGTCTGCCACGTATGCAAAAGAAATAATGTAACAAAGATTTTTTAATGGCTGTTCCGTAATGATTCTTTTCTTGTGTCATTCTAAACTTTTCCGCATTTCGTTTTGCTTTTGTTCTTGAATATATTTTAAACGAAAGATACTTTTTAACTCTGCGTTCGTTATTGCAATCGTCATAGCTGAATGCTGGCTTTCTTTCCATAAAATTGACAACTTTTTTAAATAGTTTTTTTCAATTTCAGTCCAGGTTTCATCATAATCATGTTTTTTATTTCCTTGTTGATTGTGACAGTGTGGACGCCGGAGAATAGTTTCTTTGGAAGATTTTATATCATACAATGTTGACTTTCCTATGTTGAACTCAGCCATTAGTTACAATGAATTTTCACCAGTGTCTAGTCTGTTTAAAATTTCCACTTTTTGTGATAACACCAAAGTTATTCTTTTCCTCTTATTCCCATCATCTTTTGCACGAATACAAGCCATTAGGGTGAAATAAGTATAAGCAATTATCCAAAATAAATTTAATGAAAAACAGAAATTTTAAATGAGTTACATATCACCCAAATAGTTCAAATATACACATCAAAATCATGTCCGGTTATGTGGGATTCCGAATATGAGGGACTACGGATATGAGAGACTCTGGATATGAAGGATTCCGGATATGAAGCACTCCGGATATGTGGGAGTCCGGATATGAGGGATATTCTACTGTAATGTTTAATGTTTTCTTATGAATTCTTAAGAACTGTATTGCAAAAATTGTATAAATTCACTTGAATGCTTAGGTGTTATTGTGATTGCAATCATCGCTTTTTAAAATATTGTCGAGGATTGAAGGTTGTTAATGGAAAAAACGTCCTTCTGACACACCGTTTTTTTTTGATAAAGCTTATATATATATATATATATATATATATATATATATATATATCGAACTTCCTTTAGTATCACTTCATCTTTCTTATAATCCTAATTTTGGGTCTTAAGGTTAATATCTGGGTTGAATTTGTGAAGCGTCTTTCCTTTTAATACAGATAACTTTCGCCTTCCCCTTACCACTACTCGGGCAGTCTGTCCTGCCAAGGCTTCGATATGGGTAGGCTCTGTATTAATTTTTCAACTGCTGTCTTTGTTAAATCCACTGAATACAGTCCATGTACTCGGCGCCACTTGAAATAGACTATAGCCATGAGGCCATTTTGGATTCCACTTATATGCTCTGTTATAATAAATCCATTGAGCTCTTCTGTGGATCAGTTTTAATATTTTATATTATTAAGACCCACTTAGATTATATACCAACGGTTATTTTACCTGTAATATATATATATATATATATATATATATATATATATATATATATATATATACACAGTGTGGGGAAATAAATATTCGTACACTTGAAAAATTGTATTTTTATAAATGTAAAAGCCTTAAATAAAACAAATTTTATGTATAAAGACACATACTATTAAAAAATAATAATAAACTTAATTAATTCATATTCTAACAGAAATTGATGCATTTTTTAAAATTGTAACTGGTGAAAAAAGTATTCGTACAAATCAATTATTAGAATAAAATAATCAATTAATTATGAAAAAGTATATTCTAGAATGTTCCAGTAATGTTATCAGTAATTATAGTTAACACTATTAGCCATTATCAGTGCATTCTGCAATTTCTAGTCTTACAAGAAGGTTCTAATAATGCCTAAAGGTAAAGAATTGACTATTTCACAAAAACAACACATTTTGTCTCTTTCGAAAGATGGGAATAGTTACAGAACGATTTCTAACAACCTGAATATTCCTTTTACTACAATTGCTTCGTTCATTGCGAGGTTTAAAACTCGTAACAGCGTCGAAAACCAAAGAGGAACGGGTGCTCCGAGGAAGATTTCTCTAAGATCATCAAGGATATTAGGACGCCAGATCCAACAAAATCCACAGGTTACCCGAGAAGAGCTACAGAAACATCTGCGTGCATTAGGGATTAAAGTAACCAAGCGTACAATAAGGAATGAACTACACAAAAACAGTCTGAAATCACGCATTCTACCCCAGCGACCGAAATAAAGGGTTCAGTTCGACATTCCAACCACCTGAAAAAGGCCGAAGCGTACAAGGGCCGGAACGTTGTGATAAATTTGGCTAGAAAGATGAGGACAATAGTCCGAATAATGTAAATAGTGAGAAAGTTTTAAGTACGAGCTACATGAAAACTGAAGTCTATGATATGTCTCTCCTGCAGTTTCTATCGCTGTCATCGGTTTCCTTGCCCTGACATTATCACCAATGATCTTCCAATAACTCTCAATTGGATTTCCCTCTAGACTGTTAATTCCCCTCTGAAAGTTCTCCACTGCCATAACCAGGTATTGAACTCACAACTCTTTGAGCCCTGTCACTGGATCTAACCAACGCTTTTATCCATTGTGCCATGTGTCCTTAAGGACTAACATGAGATAACTGATAACTGACATCCATTAGACATGGCACGTGGAACTAGAACAGTCTACCCCAAAGTAAAGGGTTCAGTTCGACGTTCCAACCTCCTGAAGAAGGCCGAAGCGTACAACGGCCGAAACGTTGTAATAAATATGGCAACAAAGATGAAGACAATAGTCCGAATAAAATAGTGTACATAATACCTCATCTCAGAAATATAGACAGATACTGAAGGGCCGAAACGTTGTAATAAATATGGCGACAAAGATGAGGACTATAGTCCGAATAAAATAGTGTACATAATACTTCATCTCAGAAATATAGACAGATACTGAAGGGCCGAAATGTTGTAATAAATATGGCGACAAAGATGAGGACTATAGTCTGAATAATGTAAATAGTGTACATAATATCTCATCTGAGAAATATAGACAGATACTGAAGGGCCGCAATGTTGTGATAAATATGGCAACAAAGCTGAAGACAATAGTTCGAATAATGTAAATAGTGAGAAAGTTATCACCAAAGTGAGACATTATCACCAATGATCTTTCAATAACTCTCAATTGGACTGCGCTCTAGACTTTGGGCGAGTCATGCAATAAAAATGTTTTCAGCTATGATGATCGGCTTTACCGTTTTTGCATACGCTCAGGGTATTATTTAGCATAATGATGGGACCGGAGACAGGAAATGCCCTGAGAAATGGAATATGCTCTTCAGCAATATTCTTATTCACCGCAGCTTTTATTTTGTCATATAACCAAATGAATCGACCAAAGAAGAGACTTGAACCAACAGAAATGTCGTTCTGCAGAAGGATGCTGAGAATACCATGGACCGAACATGTGAACATCGAAAAAGTTCTAGACACAATTGCAACACAAAGAAGGACACTTATACTTAACCTCAGGAAAAAAACAATTTCCGGGGCATGTAATGTGGAAAGAAGGCTTGGAAAATGTGATACTCATACGACAGATTGAAGGTAAAAGGATCAGAGGGAAAAAAAAACTTACAACCAACCTAGTGAGCTTGAGCAAATGGATGGCAGAGCAGGGTTTGGGAGAGATAGAAATGGTTAAAAGTCATTTTTTTTTCTTAAGCGAGTTCATTCCAAGCAAGGCAATAAAGCCACTAAGACACGGGAGGTTACTGGGTGTAGAAAAATTCGAAAACAGAACCATTACTAAGGAGCGGGAAGTAATGAAGAGTAATCAGGAGAACAGCAGTAAGCGATTGACACTAAGAGCTACAAAGGACAAGAAATTGTGGAGAGCTATGATCGCCAACGTCCTAAAGAAAAAGAAGAAGAAGACCAGCGCTAAAGTGAACCCCATTCACCAATATCCTACAATACGAGTTACGAGTTCCTCTCCAGTTTAGATGATCAGAGCTTGGTAGTTGATCTCTCCAGTGACCGAGCTCTCACAGCTCACTAAGTGAAAGGCTGTCTCGTATCATTTAGTATCTTCAAAACAAAACTGGTAATGTTTTACCACCACTGAGCAGACCCCCAACTTTACTAGAGTCATGATTTGTGATTTATAATAATATTGTGGTTCATTGCCTCGAACTACTTCTTTTATCTGCCGTGTCTCTTCAAGACGTAGGCGATCATGGATCTCCACTTCTTCCTGTCCCTTGTAGCTCTAAATAAGTTTTGTCTTTTTGTTATTTCTCCCAGCCCCTATTCCGCCATCCACTTGCTTAAGCCCGTTAAGTATTTCACGCGATGCTTTCCGTTGTCATTATTTCATTATGTCCGCCCTGTGAGTATCAGATTTTCCAAGCCCTTCTTTTTCATTACGTATCCCAGAAATTTCAGCTGCCTTTTTCTGGTGTTAAGTATGTTTCCTCTTTGTTTGTATCCTCTCTAAAACTTCATTCTTTGCTCACATGTTCGGTCCATGGTGTGCTTAGGATCCCTCCGTAGAACCATAGCTCTGTTGTCTCGTGTCTCTTCTTTATCTTTGAGGAGATCATCTCGCGTTCGCTGCCGGAAAAGAGGACAAACATATACTACTTGGACTAAATCTCAAACCCGTGCCGTAGATAAAACTCATATATTCGGACAATCGCTAAAGGTGCTGGAAGAATAGTCGCTTCCTTGTATCGCCCAGAAAGTATCTATCCCTTGCTGCCATGGTCTGATTTTCCAAGAGGCAGCTCAGACGTTGCGGCAGATTAATAGAAGTTTTTAATATTTACTGCAAATAGCGCGCAAGATATCTTCCAACGTTCGTGTCTGCACACTCATTTGGCTATCACGTAAAGTAAATGTATAAAAATATTATTGACCAGTATAAGAGCGTCTCCTGTTCTTCGGCTCGTCTTTATAAATACACCGCCACCATTGTTAAATTGCAGAAGTAGGAAGGAGTCTTCAAAGTTTATTTTATTATATTGTTCAGACTATTTTCCACATCTTTATTGTCATATCCATGACGTTTCGGCCGTTGTACGCTCCTGCCTTATTCATCTGATATATTTTGGAATTTCGAACCGAATTATTTATTTAGTCCACGGGAGTAGATTGTTCTAGTTCCACGTGCCATGCCCTTTCTGGATATCTCAGTTTTCAGCTATTTTCTTTTAGTAACTCAACTCTTTGGGTCAGGTCACTTTTGGATTACTTACAAAAGTACAAACGTCGCGGATATGACAATAAAGATGTGCACAACAGTCCAAACAATGTAAATAGTTACAATACCTCATCTGAGAAATATATACATGTCTTCAAAGTTGTAAATATTAAGATTATGACACGATTTCAACAAAGTCCAAATCTAAATCCGATTTAGAAACTATGGAGGATTATCAGTATTTAATATTAGAGTAACGAAAAAAACAAAACAAAATTAAAACAAAAGTGATTGATTTGTGGTAGAAGATGTAGAAAAAGTGGGACAAAAAACACATCATAAAAACCGTTACAAATTTACCTATCTGAGAAACGATCCACGAGTGAGATTCAAATATGGGTCTTGGTAGTTAGAAAGCAAACGTTCTTAGCACTCAACTACATGCACAAAATCAATAGATAGATAGATAGATAGATAGATAGATAGGTAGATCGATCCAAACATATGCACACAGATAAACACAAATATCGTGGAAGATATCTTCCAACGTTGGTGTTTGAACACTCATTTGGTTATCAGACAAAGTAAATGCTACAATGTATAAGAATATTATTGACCAATATTAGAGCGTCTCCTGTTCTTCGGTCTGATTTTATACAGTCCCATTGTTATAATGCGGAAATAATAAAGTGTCTCCAAAGTTTACAATATTTATATTGTTCGAGCTGTTGTCCTCATCTTTATTGTCATATCCACGACGTTTCGGCCGTTGTACGATCCTGCCTTCTTCCTCTGATATACGTTGGAATTTCGAACGGAACTCTTTATTTAGTCCACTAGGTTAGATTGTTCCCATTCCCCGTGCCATGCCTTTTTCTGGATATCTCAGGTTCAGTTATTTAGTAACTCAACTCTCCAAGTTTTTGTTCACCTCCACTGTGGCCAGGTACTGAACTCATGACTCTTTGGGTCAAGTCACTGGATTACTTCAACCAACGCTTTCGAAATTCCAACGTATATCACCCGAAGAAGACCGGAGCGTATAACGGCCGAAGATGAGGAGAACAGACCGAACAATGTAAATAGTGTAAATACTTACAATAATTCCTCTCGGAAATATAGACAGATCCTGAAGAAGGCCGGGTTGTACAACGGCTGAAACGTCGTGAATATGACAACAAAAATGAGAACAATACTTACAATACCTCATCTCAGAAATATAGACAGAGTAGATAGGTTCACCTATCGATCGGTTCATACTCCTTTCTCCGTCTTTTGAACAGGAGCAGTGGTTTATCCCTTGTTCTCTGTTTAGGATTGGGTTTCCGGTTCCTTTTAAATTCCTCTCATTCTTTTCCACTTCCGTAACTTAGTGGGATTATCGCCTTGCTTGGAATGAAATGATAAAAAAAATGCAGTATGAAGGTGCGGTTAATCGAAATTGAACCCTTATCGAGTTAGGCAAAGAGGGAAATGTTATTCGTGAAATTATTCCGAAGGTAATTTCTTGACGTTGCTAATGAGTCCACAATATTTAGGATACAGCAATTTTGGACTGTTTACCCAAATACTAACTATCCAGACAGTTGTTTCTTAACAAACTCGTAGACCCAGAAACTGACCGGAGTGGTAACATGATAGTGCCATCTGGTTTCGAGGAACCCAGGAATTGACCAAAATCATGATTTAGCGGATATAATTTGTTGGTGGCTACGTCGGATTGTCGAATTATGGAAATCTATCAAAAAGTCAAACTGATAAGAACTCGCTATTAAAGCCAGGCGTCTACGCCCCTTTATGGAATCTGTTTCGAGTTGCCGGCGTGTGTCCTCAAAAAGAACCTGCTTCTCAGAAATATATTTTAAACCGTCGATACCCCACGTACTAAGTCTTCGTTGTTCAAAACGCAAACAAGACTTAAATCTGACTCACAGACGATCGCTTCTCAGCCATTTTGACCATGACGGAGACACGGTGCCTTTTCTCTCCTCATTTGAAAGACGGTGCCTAGTCGCGGGGATTCCGGTTCTGTGGCGGCAACTTCTTCATTGGGCTAGGAGGGTTGGAGTTGGCATGACAGTAATCGCGGGTTCAGTGTATTTTTTTGTACTTGGCCCATATGCATATACATACCTATAGGCACATCAAATAAAAAAAATCACCTTGTGAGGAGGTCAGGTAAAGAACTGTAATGAAAGTGTAGTAACTGTTCTCTACTCATTTGAGATGAGAGAAGGCGCCTAGTGAATTTCAACTCTTCGGTAGCACCTTTCTCACTGCGATGTGGTCGGTGTAATATCAACACCAGCGTAGCAGTGGTCATGGCTACTGGACAGTTCTTGTCCTTGGCTCATATGCATGCGTATAGAGACTTGCCTCTCATTAGGTAAATAACTTCAAGGATATTTGGCCGGGATCATTGCGTTGTCTATGTTCTCTTAATCAATGGAGAATACACCCAGTCATAGGGATTTCAACCCAGCGGCAGCACCTCCCACATTGCACTAAAAGAGGGAGGATCGATGGATTATCGACGCCAACATGTCTTGGTCTCGGTGATTGTGTAATTTGGGGATTGGCCGAAAGCAGTGCCACATAAAAAAAAAAACAAAAAAAACCCCTGCGTCACATCTTGCCACCGTAGAGAAGCGTGTAAATAACCTCCCAGATGAATCCAAAATTCCCTGTGGCAAAAGCGAAAACGAAAATCTAAGAACTAAAAATCCTTTCACCAAGAAGTTTGAGGAGATGCATGTCGTTTCTCGAACCACGAGCACGACCATAACCATTACTAAACTCTCACAGGAATTCTTTCGTCGCTCTAAGTGTCAAGCGAGTTTTTTTTTTCCATTGCTAAGCCGTTAATAACAAAACTTGTAAATATTTCGTCGGTGTTCGGTGAGACAATCTGCCACTACGTAACCCGGTAGGTTGAAGAAACACAAATATGCACGAGTAGGTCAACAGGAATTAGCTAGCCAATCCAAGCAGACAAGCATACCTGGAATCGAGCTTTCCCAGACTCCCGAGGGGTTGCTTCCCCGATCACTACAATATTAACCTTTTAAACATCTAGGGTCAAAGTATAACTACCTTACATATCCTCATACTATACACTTCTTTGTTTCCATAGAAATCTCACTCAATAAACTTCTACCTTGAGTGGCTCTTGGGTATTTTATCAGACGAACTAAAGTAAAATGAATAAAATTAAGAATTAAGATTCATCAGAAAATTAAATTAAGAAAACCTTGAAATTTACGGGGTTATTATCATTATTATTATTAGTTTGTTTGTTTAACGGCATATCAACACTTCAAGGGGTCATTTAATGCCGAAATTTAATTTTCTTGGGAGCTTGCGTAATTTTTTCTTTTTACAAAAATCTGTGGGTGGTAATTTTTTTAATCTATTCTGGTATTTTGTTTACTATGAAAACGTATCTTTATACGTTCAGTTTTTTTTTTTTTAACCCAAGTTTGGGGTTTCACTGTTTGCCCATAGCTGAGACCCTAACAGGTGCTACCACCCCGAATCAGCGTGTACCTGGGAACAACAGCAATTAACCTTATTGCCATACCCAGGACTATTATTATTAATATTATTATTATTATTATTATTAGTAGTAGTAGTAGTAGTATCAATGCAGTGCACCTCTCTCATTACACTAAAGAGGGGGAGGTCGTTGGAATACTGGTGTTAGCGCAACATTGATTGCGGGGACGACAATTTGGGGCTGTAACCTAACGACGCGCATTTAGGCTCTCCACATTAAAGCGACCTTCATGTCACATCCTATCACCGCGGAGAGACGAGCAATTTTTTTTTACAGTAAGTTTCACCCTCTGCAAGGCCCGGGAGCCACTCGAAGCAGAGTGTTACGTTAAGGCGCAGTTTATATGGATAGAAAGGGAAGATAAGTGTTGACGATATACTTGAACAGGTTAAGATCGGGGAAACATCCTCTTGGGAGTCTGTTCCACAGAGCAGCGGTTGACAGGAAGAAGCTGTTCGGGTTGAACTTACTTCTTGTTGATGGAATATGGAGGGAATGTGGTTGGTTTGCTAAAATCTAAGTGGTATGGCGAGCCGTAGCCGGGAAGGTTAGACCTGGCAGAACCAATGAATCTAGTTCATCCGAGCACTTTCCATGGAAATAGAGAGATTTGCCCCATCCCGCTTGTGAGAGAGAGTGGTTGAAGGGTGGAAAATAATTCTTCTCCAAGGACTCGGAGACGAGTAATGTAATGAATGTTAAAGGCGGAGACAATTTAGCAGTTGATGGCGTTACGTCCGATTTTGTTACTGTAGCCGGTGCGTGCTAAGATTTTATTTATTTATTTCTGATTCAACCTTCTCGATCTTTCCATCGAATCGGCGTTGTTCTGAAAATCCTCACACAGGCAAGTGTGGGGCCAGTGGGGGCCGGTGAGTGCCAAACAGTGATCACGTTGAGATAACATCATTGCTTCTGGCATTCTGTATTTATACTGAATTAAATATGTCCCAAGCCACAGCAAGAATCTCATTTTAGCAGTTGACCCTTCAAATATGTCGGTCCAGAGTAACATAACGCCTGCCTGTTCATCTACGTGTATACAAAAAAAAAAAAAAAAAAATCAACAAATTGGGTAATTTTTGTCCTTGGCCCATATGATTATTATGAATTATGAAGACCATCACACACACACACACACACACACACACACACACATACACATATATATATATATATATATATATATATATATATATATATATATATAAAATTGTGTAACTGGGAAGAATTCATTCTTTTATACCATTTTTATTAAAGAAAAGTGACAAGGTAAAATTGTCCAAATGTTCTGCATGTCCTCGCGCTTTCGGCTATTCTTTTAGCCATTAGCCATTATTAAGGATGAGCTTTAATTTTTAATTTTTAACTGAATATATTGATTTTTATATATGTATTTAGAGCTACAAAAATGTCCAGAAAGGAAACATTTATACGAATACAAGAAATCGCTATAACTATTTAGTCATCTTTAATGAAAAATGGTACATACATATATATATATATATATATATATATATATATATATATGCGTGTGTGTGGGGGGGAAAAGTGTGTGTATATAAATATAAACATAAATACACACACACATATACACACACACACACACACATATATATATATATATATGTATGTAATATTATATATATGTAATATATTATATATATTATTATTTATATATTATACGCGTGGTACTTATTAGAAAGCGCTCAATATCAAAGATAAAGCTAATATATATATATATATATATATATATATATATATATATATATATAGTGCACTCTCTCATCCTATGAGGGTCAAGCAACTCAGTTCCTAGGAACTGACAAACAGACATCAGCACATGTGATTTGATTGAAGGGCCGAATACAGAGACCTGGTGCACTACGATCCACAAGGTCCCAAACAACCTTCCGTAGGTTTTGAATTCAGAGTTGTCCTTCTCCTAGACCAGTTGCCATCCAAGGCTATAGAACCCACTCTGTCCTGCTAATCACCCATAGCTGGAGGGAGGAGAAGAGGATTCATACCTTTCCCAAGGGTATTAGTACGTAAGTGAATATAATAAATTCGAGTGCAATTCAAAGTCGACTCTCCGAGTCCTCAGTCACTCCCCTACACACACAAACACACAAATACACACACACACATCTATATATATATTTATATATATAAATTTAATGAAAAATAGACCACTTTAAGGTAACATTACAATAATTTATTTCACCAAAATCCTTTTAAAGGACCCCGGATCATCAGGTAACACTTCCAACAACGAAATGAAAATTGAAGTCAACACTTAGAGGCGACAGGCTGTTTCATGCTAAATGCAATTGTCAAGCCACGAGTCCTCAACTTCAATGTTCACTTTTATATTTACACACGCTCTATGTCTGATATTGAGGACTTTGTCCCATAAATATAGCCCACCTTAAGATTATATTTCTTGATATATATATATATATATATATATATATATATATATATATATATATATATATATGGCAGCAACTTTTCTTTCAAACATAGTTCATTGAATATAACAGACAAAGAAAATTTGGTGAATGTGATTGAGTTTTTCTAGTATTCTTGAATTTTCCCGTTTGGTGGGAGTAATGGAGTGTAAAAATTCTCCCGGTTCACACTCGTTGCCTATCATTTAAACAAGGGTTAGGTTTATCCCTTCTTTCCTGTTTCGGATTGGTTTTCCGGTTCATTTTCCGAAAGTTTTCTCATTTTCTTTCAGTAAGCCCTTAAATGTTCGTGACATTATCGCCCCGCTTGTAGTGAAATGATTTAAAACAACGCTGTTTTAGTCGGTACACGTGTCTGAATCGCTATTTCTGTTCTTTATCCTCTTGCACGGTGAAAATAACATGAATATAATAAAGATAATATGCAGGAGGAGCAACACAACGCATGTACCCACTACAAATAGTGTCTATAATTATAAGAAAAAATTCAATTATATATATATATATATGTGTGTGTGTAATAGAATTTGGGGGATTTAAGCAAATCATTATAGTAATTGCTATATATCATTATAGTAATTACTATATTGATTCGCCTAAATCCCCAAAATCCTATCACTTGTATATCCTTGCTTGATCCAGAAAATGATCTGCGATGGAACGGTTCGGGTTTGGGAGGAAAGACGTGGCTCTTGGGGCACAACCAGCTGGGTTAGGAATACTTAGATGAGTATCACCACGGAATTTGTGAGTAGCCGCGCTATATCGAGTCTATTCAGTTTCTTCCTCGTCACCGTTGGTAGAGTTGGTAAGACGCTTGTGTTGTATCGAACCGATACAGGTTCGAATCTTGGTAGTGGATGCGCACCAAAAATAGGACGAAACGGTCGTACAGTGCTTTCTGTGGAGAATTCTTCTAGATCTATGAATTACTATAATATATATATATATATATATATATATATATATATATATATATATATATATATAGATATATATATATATATATAGAGAGAGAGAGAGAGAGAGAGAAGAGAATATATGATAAATACTTTTGGGGGTGGTTCCTTACACCAAAACAAGGACAAAAGTCCATATAAACATAATACAGGTTGTGTTTGTGCGTAGATGTGAGGTGGGGTTATGTGACACTAATGGAAAGGGGCAAGTAAATTGAAAAACACTAATTTCCGATAGACTGAAGATATACCGATGACCAACAGGTTTATACTGCAACTATGCTGAGCAGACCTTAGTTACAGTTGCTGGGAAAGAGTGTGTTATCTAGCGTGATCAACAATTTGAACAAAGCCAGCATGCTCAAGCCCTCGGCCACGATGACTTGTGACTTCGTGCTAGCATAGCTCACGACGGTCCTCAACAGTTTCGTCTTCCCAATTTCACTCACAAGGCTTGGGTCAACTTGTGGTATGTTTTTCGGGCACTTTCCAAAGGTGCCGCACGCTGGGATCGACCCCTCTTGTCCGATAACATCAGGAAGTTTCCTTCCTTACAAATCAACTATAGTGAGATTCGAACCCCGGTCTCATCGTCAGAATGTGAATGTTCTCTCTCTCTCTCTCTCTCTCTCTTTATATATATATATATATATATATATATATATATATATATATATATATATAGTGATAGTTCTCTGTTTACGTCATGAGATAAATGCGTGCTTTTTGGACAAAATTCAGTCCGTTAGACTAGAGAGTACTCTCAGTTTAAAATCAGGGTTCTCCTTCACCTAGCAGTCGAGCTCCATCTACTCGACCCAGCTGGTCATGAGGCGCCATTTGTCCGCCTTCGCCCATTCTCCAGTTTCGAACTGGACTTGGTTGTCAAAGGCTTTTTTGAGCCGCACTATCATCCCCGACTATAACAACCTTTAGGATACACACACGCGAACGCTCGCACACACATAAGGTATGAATCTTTACTTCCTCGGCTATAGGCTAATTATTAAGACTTGTATCACTAAATCATTGTTATCTCCAAACAAAAATATTCTTACCATCTAAAAATGTTTTCTGGCTTTAAATAACCTGCAAATAGTTGATAAGCCGTCGTAAACGAATCAATCAGTCAATATTTAATAAAATACAAAGATAATTTCCATAGAAAAAATCAATTTAAATTGAATTAGTGATAAGGTTTAAAAAACTCGCCAATATTATTTAGAAATAAGGAATCATTATAAAACAGACAGTTTTTTTACTATCAAGCTGAACTTTTATATCCATATATCCATTTTTTATTTCTTTCCATTTGTCTATTTCCTCTAATAATACAATATATAATAATCTGGAAAATAATGCAAGCTGTGATACATTTAAAACTTTAAAGTGATGACTGCCTTGTGAAAATGTAATAAAAAATCGAATTTTTGCCATTAGAATTGATTTTGACAAAAAAAAAAAAAATGATGTTTGCAGTTATTTTGTAAAGTGAAAAACATGGCCAACGATTTTATAGAAGGTTTTAAAAATGGATAATTATTTTATAATAAAGTATCTTCAAAGAATTTTACAAAAATGTTGTCCGCGATTTTGACAAAAGAGAAGCGTTGACCTTAATTCTGAGAAGAGTATTGCCAGTAATTTCGGGAAAAGAAAAAAAATGTTCGCAATGATATCGGGAAGAGTAAAGCACTGGTAATGATTTTTGGGAAGAGTAAAGCACTGGTAATGATTTTGGGAAGATTAAAGTACTGGTAATGATTTTGGGAAGAGTAAATCACTGGTAATGATTTTGGGAAGAGTAAATCATTGGTAAGGATTTTGGGAAGAGTAAAGCACTGGTAATGATTTTGGGAAGATTAAAGCACTGTTAATGATTTTGGGAAGAGTAAAGCACTGGTAATGATTTTTGGGAAGAGTAAAGCACTGGTAATGATTTTGGGAAGAGTAAAGCACTGGTAAGGATTTTAGGAAGAGTAAAGCACTGGTAATGATTTTGGGAAGAGTAAAGCACTGTTAATGATTTTCGGAAGAGTAAAGCACTGGTAATGATTTTGGGAAGAGTAAATCACTGGGAATGATTTTTGGGAAGAGTAAAGCACTGGTAATGATTTTGGGAAGAGTAAAGCACTGGTAATGATTTTGGGAAGAGTAAAGCACTGGTAATGATTTTGGGAAGTATAAAACACTGGGAATGATTTTGGGAAGAGTAAAGCACTGGTAATGATTTTGGGAAGAGTAAAGCACTGGTAATGATTTTGGGAAGAGTAAAGCAATGGTAATGATTTTGGGAAGAGTAAACCACTGGTAATGATTTTGGGAAGTATAAAGCACTGGGAATGATTTTGGGAAGAGTAAAGCACTGGTAATGATTTTGGGAAGAGTAAAGCACTGGTAATGATTTTGGGAAGAGTAAAGCACTGGCAATGATTTTGGGAAGAGTAAACCACTGGTAATGATTTTGGGAAGTATAAAGCACTGGGAATGATTTTGGGAAGAGTAAACCACTGGTAATGATTTTGGGAAGTATAAAGCACTGGTAATGATTTTGGGAAGAGTAAAGCACTGGCAATGATTTTGACAAAAGAAACACATTACCAATAACTTTGGCAATAGAAATGTCTTGGCAATAATTTTTAGATGGGAACGGTATATACCAAAGATTTTTACAAATTAATCCCTTTTTTCTGAAACAATGCTAACAAATAACACATAAATACTGACATTAATTTCCAATTTTAATTAATTGTAATTATTTCGCATTTTTGATTTGTTTTCAGTTGTCTTAATGAAAACACCATATTTGTAGTTCTGAACATTTTGCTCAGACTTCCCGCCGTCGTTTAAAGGAAATGGGGACTGTTTCACTGCCAACAATAAAAAATATATATATATTTCACTGCATTTTCTAACGACTTAATATCTGCGATGTTATTTAAAAGCAACCTTCATTTTTCTTAAAAATTACTTTTCTTATCACAGATTCTAATCGTGGGAAATATTTTACTTCTCATAATCAACTGCGAACAACTCATACGTAGCCTCGCTGTCGTCTGATCCAATCAATTTACACCATTAGTTGATTTCAAGCAACCCCTCACGTTTGCTTTTTAATCATTTACAAGTTCCTACGTTGACATTGAAACGAATTCTAGTGAAATGGCTAAATATATTTTTCCTAATCTTATCTTCACGAATCCAGAATCTTTCACGTGTTTATCTTTCTTTAGCTTACATGATGATACCCCCAATCGCCCTATCCTTACCTCAGCAAATATTAACCGTTACCTCCTACCGCTTGTTATAGGGGCAAGATGGTTTTTATTTAGTACGTGATGGTGGTGGTGGTGGTGGTGGGGGTTCGGTTTAATCCCTCATGCTCATCCGATACGGCGCATGACTCATGAATCTATTTTATGGTAGGATATTCAAAAATAGCCTGGTTCTCTTGGCCATTGCCTCAGATGTCAGGGCGTGTACCTGACCACATCTTTCGTGCAATCAAGGATCTTTTAAGATGGTATTTATCAATCCGCCCACGGGGATCGAATGTGGCACAAGGCCTTTTTAATGTGGGTATCTCTGAGCCCGTAGGCCCAGCCAAAAATAAATAACCATCCAAACCCGGCGAGGCGGGCCAGTTCCGTTAACCTCCCCCAACGAAACCCTACCCTTCGGCGGAGCTTCGTCCGGGTTCCTCTAGCAAGCAGAGAGTTCGACAGACACCCGACCCAGCAGCTCACAAAACGCAGATACTACACTTTGATCCTAGCCACCGGGCCGAGCGGGTATTCTTTTTATAGATACATCTTTTAACTCATAAAGATAAGGATCTTTTAAGATACAAACATAATTTGTTTTTGGTTTCCAACTATCTACTGGTCTCGTTTGATTTATCCATGACAGATTTATTTACTGTTTTACGTATATATATATATATATATATATATATATATATATATATATATATATATATATATCATTTTCTTTGTCTCTCCCTTTGTATCTCTCTGTCTGTCTTTCTTAGATAATATACTGCAATCGATCTATTGATCTATCAGAATATATTTATATCGATTTAGCAATGTGAGTTTCTTTCAATCTATCTGCCAATTTATCTATCTCAGTCTGTTCATGTATATCCCAGTTGATCTGTAAGTATCTATCTCAATCTATATCTATCTATCTATCTATCTATCTATATATATATATATATATATATATATATATATACACACATATATATATATACATATATATATATATGTGTGTGTGTATATATATATATATATATACACACACACACACACACACACACATATATATATATATATATATATATATATATATATATATATATATATATATATATATATATATATATATATATATCAGTTTGGTTATAGCTATTTATCTTCATTTATCTCCGTTTGGTTCGATTATCTCAGTTTTGTTCTATCGTTCTATCTCAATTTGGAGCTATCTATCTCTGTATCTCTCTATCATTTTCTTTCTCTCTCCCTATGTATCTCTTTGTCTGTCTTTCTCAGGTAATATACTGAAATTGATATATTGATCTGTCAGATTTATATCGTTTTAGCAATGTAGATCTCTTTAAATCTATCTATCTATCTATCTATCTATCTATCTATCTATCTATCTATCTATCTATCTATCTCCCTTTGTATCTCTCTGACTTTCTCAGGTAATATACTGAAATCGATCTATTTATCTATCAGAATATATTTATATCGATTTAGCAATGTATTTCTCTTTCAATCTATCCATCTGCCTATCTATCTGCCTATCTATCTATCTATCTATCTATCTATCTATCTATCTATCTCAGTCAGTTCATGTATATTTTAGTCGATCTGTATGTATATTTCTCAGTCTGTCTATATCTATCTATCTATCTATCTATCTATCTATCTATCTATCTATCTATCTATCTATCTATCTATTGATTTTGGGCATGTAGTTGAGTGCTAAGAACGTTTGCTTTCTAACTACCAAGACCCATATTTGAATCTCACTCGTGGATCGTTTCTCAGATAGGTAAATTTGTAACGGTTTTTATTATGTGTTTTTTGTCCCACTTTTTCTACATCTTCTACCACAAATCAATCACTTTTGTTTTGTTTTAATTTTGTTTTGTTTTTTCGTTACTCTAATATTAAATACTGATAATCCTCCATAGTTTCTAAATCGGATTTAGATTTGGACTTTGTTGAAATCGTGTCATAATCTTAATGTTTACAACTTTGAAGACATGTATATATTTCTCAGATGAGGTATTGTAACTATTTACATTGTTTGGACTGTTGTCCACATTTTTATTGTCATATCCGCGACGTTTGTACTTTTGTAAGTAATCCAAAAGTGACCTGACCCAAAGACTTATGAGTTCAATACCTGGCTACAGCAGAAACTGAGATATCCAGAAAAGGCATGGCACGTGGAAATAGGACAATCTATCTCGATGGACTAAATAAAAGGTTCGGTTCAAAATTCCAACGTATATCAGATGAAGAAGGCTGGAGCGTTCAACGGTCGATCTAATCTTATTATAACTTTGAAACCACATTTTAAATTCCAACAATTTATTTGACCACCATCTTTCATTAATTACTTCTCATCTTCATGGATTTTATCATTACTCAATGTGGCTTCCTTCGCGTCTCCAAGCTAAAAAAATAATAACATAATTTTCCCATGAACCCTACGGGGGTGGAGTAACGGATAGCGGCTTGGATTGAGAAATGGCAGAGCCGATTTCGAATTATAGTCGAATCCATTACATTCACATGTGCTAATATCTTTGGGGAAGGTATGAATCCTTTTCTTCTCACCCAGCTATGGGTAATTAGCAGGACAGACCGGGTGCTATAGCCTTGGATGGCAATCGGTCTAAGAGAAGGTAACTCTGAATTCAAAAGTGTATGTAGCCCTGGCGTAGAACATACTATACAGCAAAAGGACAGGATCGTTCGCATTGGCTCGATGATTCCGACTACAGTCGAATGATAATGTAAACTATTATCTCATCACATAAATATTGTCTGATATCGATAGAGCAAGTATTTTCTCTATTCTATTGATTGATCTGCTTTTTTACGGTTTATCAACATTTTGAAGGTTATTTAAAGCCAGAAAATATTTTCAGATTGTGCTGCTACGTGACATCTGTCCTCCTTTACGGCAGCGAATGTTGGACGGTATACTCAAGGATGAAGAAGAGACTTAAAGCGGCGGAGATGTGGTTCTACAGAAGGATACTGAGGATATCATGGACCGAGCATGTAAAATGGAGAGGATTCAAATAAGGAGGAAGATTATGCTTAACATAAGGAAGATGCAGATGAAATTTCTAGGACACGTGATGAGAAAGGAGAGCATGGAGAATCTGATACTAACGGGATGAATCGAAGGAAAAAAGAGACAGGGGAAAGCAGCGTATGACATACGTGGCGGGCTTGGGCAGGTGGATTGCGGGCGTGGTCTGGGGGAGTCACAAGGAACAGGGAGAAGTGGAGGGCCATGATCGCCTACGTTCTGAAAGGACACGGCACATAAAAACAAAGAAGGATGTTTTGGAGATAAAAATGTTTTACTGATAAATATTCCGCTAATTAATCCAGAGCCGGTGGTGGGTGGGGCTTAGAAGCGGTGGACTCATGCCTTTTCCAAGTCACATTTACGAGTAAGTGAATATAACGAATTCAACTGGAATTGTAACTCATCTGGGTACTGACCAGGTTCAACGTTGCTTAACTTTGATTTCTCTTTCCGAGCCGTTACCCATTACACCACAGAAACATCCAAGTTTACAGCATCTGGTATTCCCAAGTGGTCACCTATCTAGGTACTGACCCTATTCAGTGTTGCTTAACTTCGATTTCTTATTCTGAGCCGTTACCCATTACATCACTCACACATCCAAGCTTACAGCACCTGGTATTCCCTAACGGTCACCCATCTAGGTACTGACCCTATTCAACGTTGCTTAACTTCGATTTCTCATTCCGAGCCATTACCTATTTCACCGCTCTCACATCGAAGCTTACAGCATCTGCTATCCTCAAGCGGTCACCCATCTAGGTACTGACCATGTTCAACGTTGCTTTACTTCAATTTCTCATTCCGAGCCGTTACCCATTACACCACTCACTCATCCAAGCTTACAGCATCTGGTATTCCCAAGCTGTCAATGTCCTGGGTATGAAGAGAAATTGCATCCGGCAGCAAGGCCTCTGATCGGGAGGTTTTGAGGAGTGTGGAACCACTACTTAATTGCTGGTGTTCCCAAGTCCACTTTGACCCGGGGTGATAGCAGCTGTTAGAGTCCCAGCTGTAGGCAAATAGTTAACTTTTTACAAGGATTAAGGGCGGATTCCTCACACCAAAACATGGACAAAAAGTCCGCATAAACCGCAAATACTTCATTTTTGAGTTTAAAGAAAGTTTTCGGCAGATGGCGCTGTGTTGCCATGTAGACTAGGTTACATTTGTCATTCGTGTATTTTTGTGGATAGTCTATCTTCAACGATTAACGTGTGTAAAACTGAGAAGTCTTCAGTTTAACAATGGCAGGATATTCATATCGTGAGCAGGCAGATATGATATATACACCCAATTAAAAATACAACAAATAAAATCATCGTTGATAATGGTTAAAAGTATAGCCAAAAACTCTCGGTATTACAGAACATTTGGACCGTTTGTACACATTCTGTGTCCAGAAAAGAAAGCTCTTTTTTGAACACAAGAAAAATTGAATAAAAAGCTTAGCCGTAGTGCCTTGTTTGTCGTCTTCAATGAAACACACATACATATATATCTATATATAATTACTTTAAACATTATATTTAGCGGATTCGACATCACCGTTTTTAAACAGTTTAAATTTATGTCTATCGGCTTGTGCATTCGAGACTTGATAAAGAAATTTCGACTTCCCACATGGTTCGAACCTGTGGCTCCCCACTCCCATCTAGGTAAGACTACTGTTACCGCTACGCCGACCCTGCTTTTAGATTGCACAGCCACAGAAGACCTTCACAATCAAGCAAATTTCAATGGCCCTATTTAAGAAATTCCCATCAATCTTTTGTATCCATCGAAGTTCATGTCGCCTAACTTTAGTTTCGTATTCGAAAATTATTAATAAACGAAATGATTGTAAAGAAATTAATTATTTATAACCCGGGATTATTTATAATCATAGATTATTTATAATCCGACATTTCTTATAATCCGAGATTATTTATAATCCGCCATTATTAATAATCTGAGAGTATTTATAATCCGAGATTATTTATAATCCGATATTATTTTTTTATTATTAGGTTGGTGCAAAAATAAAGACGTAATAATGTCGTTTTTTGACGTAACGTCAAAAAACGACATTATTACGTCATTATTTTTGCACCAACCTAATACTTGAAACGTTACATATTATTGTACTAGCAGTATAACCCGACTTTGACCGGGTCTTTCATTACTGGGAACTTTTGCCTTTCAGTTGGAGCAGTTTAAGTTTAAAGTCAGCCCAACCGAAAATCAATATTTTTAACAATATTTGGGTGGAACTGAGGCACATCCACAAATGGTGGGGGTGTTTAACAATTTGAATGGGGGAGCGGCCCTGAAAAAGGAACTGTATAATAATAAATAATATTGTAATAATTTAAACTATTTATTTTTATTAAAGTTTTTTTGAAAGATATATATCCAAGAAAATATATTAAATAGTAAAACGTAGCTGAGAGTTATAATGGACAGGAAGTAGTGGAGAGCCACTGTCGCCAATAATTTAAACTCAAAACCGGCACTGAAGAATTATCTATCAGACAAAAAAAAAAAAATCATCGGAATCGGATGAAAACTGTGGAAATGCATAAACAACATCCGATCACACACACACACACATACATACACACACATACACACACACACACACACACACACATAAATACACACACATACGCACACACACATACACACATACATACACACACATACACACACATACATACATACACACACATACACACACATACACACATTTTGAGAATTACAGATATAGATAATGTTTTTGAAACAGTGTAAATTTACGTCTACCGGCTTGTGTATTCTAGGGCCTCAGTAATAAAAATTGCCTGTTGGTAGGGTTCGAACCTGCGTCTTCTTTGTCCTAGGGAAAACCTCTGTTTGATCCGATGCGCTTTAGACAGCTCATCCACACATTGCTGTTAAAAATGTCTTTCTATACGTTCTTTTATCATCACAGGTAATATAAAGTATTTTTTCTCACCCATATTCGTTACCTGCATATTTTGACTTGTCTATGCTTTTTCCATTAGCAGCTTTATGTTGGTTGTACTTGTGTTGTATTCCCAAAACGTATTAACTTGTGAGATAAGCAACGGAAGCGAACAGAATGACAGACGCAGACTAGCGAGATAAGCAGTCCTAAGGGACGACGTCTTTCGTTTTGTGCATCAAAATAGTTTTTCTCAGGAAAAGCGACTTTTTCTTGTATTAAAAGTGTCAACAATTTTTTTTCCTTCCATTTCTGCTGCCTAAGAATAATATACAGGGTGTCCCTAAAGATTGACATCATTTAAAATGTGATTACATGTCCCAAGCAAACGGAATTAAATAGGCTTCGTGTTGAACAATAAAAGATTCATTCATCAAAATTCGAACAATAGATTCAAAGGTGTGTAGATTTTATAACCAATTTCCCCAAGCTTCTCGAATGTTCAATATGCACACCCCCTGTGACGTGACACACGTCAAGTTGGTAGTCCAGCTCCTGTCAAACACGCTGTAGCATATCTTCCGTAACATTCTCCAGGGCCTCACTGATTCTATACTTAAGTTCCTCTAGTTTTGTAGGAAGAGGTGTATATAGATCTGTCCTTTCACATAGTCCCATAGAAAAAGACTACAAGGTGTCAAGTTAGGTGAACATGGTAGCCATTTCAACAGCACATTGTCATTAACTCTGGCATGTCCGAGCCATCTTGTAGGTAGATTCACATTCATTTGAGCGAGAATTGACTGTCATTAGACTACAAACTGATGTTAATTTTGGGGAGACATCCTCTTTATTAAAAACATTTTTCTAGTCTTATTTTTATGGATGGGGAGTTATCATTATTTACATTACATATTTATTATCATATATTTGATTATAATTTTATACTAATATTCTTTTCTCATTTGTTTATTTCTATTATTATCATTTAAAATATACATATATAACGAATGCGAATGTCACCGTCGCCGTATCATACTTTTTCAATTAAAGGGACACAACTCTCTAACTTTTATTAGTTTATCTTCTTCTTCTATATAATAAATGCGAATTTCAGTGTCACTGTGTCACATTTTTAAAAATAAAGTGACACAACTCTTTAAATTACAGTAGCTCGTCTTCTATATAATAAATACGAATGTCAGTGTGTCACTGTCGCGCGTTTCATCTTTACTCCTAGCATTATACCATTTTGGAATCAAGCCGATTCCGTGCGAGAATTTAAAACATTTCGGACCGGATGCAGACCTGCAATTTTGAAATTCTGGATTCCCAAGTTTTAATTACTGCGATTGTTTTAGGCGATTTTTGCGACGAATTTTTTTGGTTGGTGCATAAATAATGGCGTTTTTTGACGTTAAAAAATACGAAAAAAAAACAAAAAACTAATATATAAAGAAACCTAATATATAAAGAAAGAACAGTAAGATATATAATACGGTGGTCTTATTGATATTTTTTATTTTTATTTTTACCAAAGAATGATCAATGTAAATTTACAGAGCATAAATATTATAAATTAACTGATTTAAAATGTTTTTTTCGCAAAAAAAAACATATATTAAATCATCTAATTTATAATACACACACACACACACACAAACAAACACACACACACACACACTCACACAAACACACACACACACATATATTTCGCTCTACTTTGTATAGAGCACTCTTTTAAGAATAGTAATTGTTGGTTATTGGAATTTATTCCGTATACACCAATCATATACTTGGGTATACATACATACATACATACATATATATATATATACATATATATATATATATATATATATATATATATATATATATATATATATATATATATATATGTGTGTGTGTGTGTGTGTGTGTGTGTATGTGTGCGTGTTTATGCGTGTAAATATATTCTTCCTCGGGTAGATGTAACACTGAATTTAAATTTCCACTGCCTCTAATCATGGAAAAGGCTTCGGGATTAACTCCTGAAGACAAATTCTGAGCAGGAGTCAATCCAATATTATGTTCAACTTCCTTCTGGCAACTCCTGCAACGACGCCGATGCCAACCTGTATTGCATTCTACCTTTGTCTTGGACAACATCGGTGGTGTGGAGAGGGGAAATATGATGCATGGGCAACCGCCGATCTCTCAAAAACCTGACCAGGCCTCTGCCTTGGAGACGACACTCCAGCGTCGCCCGACCGCCACGACAAAACACGGGATCCAACGTTCTACTGATAGGGCAATTTCGAACGTCTTTCTGTACGAGAAACTGACCACCGGCAAGAGGGCACGAGGACGACCTGATTTTCGCCTCGAGCACGTCTGCAAAAGTGACATGACGTGGATAGATGTCACCAATGATCACCCACGCTGGAGACGCAATTTACACCGAAGCCTGGAGCGAGGAGAGAAGAAACAGAGACATACCGACGGAGTAAAACATTATCAATGGAAAGACAACAGTGGAATTGGTGCAGAGGGCGTCTTCACATGCATTGGTTGCAATCGAAACTGTCACTTCCACGTAGGCCAGTACAGCCATACTGATTTTCTAACCGTAGCTTAGATGTGGCACAAGGCCGAAAGTATCGGGCACCCAGTGAGGATTGAACTCCCTCTCCAGTTGTAACTGTTTTAGCGAGACAAGTTTGCTAGCCATTACACCACGCCAAGGTGCCCAAGGCCAATACAGCCATAACAGATGCTCTGCTGTTATCAGCAGCTGAGGCATAACTTTTGGAGCGCAGATCAAATGGTCTCTCGAGATCAACGAATCCCACATATAGATACGAACCATTATCCTCATCTTTGTTGTTGTTATAATGTAAATATTTTTGTTTTGTTATATTTTGATTATTATTTTTTTTCGTGTAACGTTGGGTATCTCTGCTATTATTCAACCAACGAATTACATAATTTTACAACAGTTATGTATCAGTAGGCGCCAATATATTTGGTGTTGCCCGGTTAAATTACCTGGTCGGGCCGTTTAGCTTTCCGGACCAAGGCAAGAAATAATATGATGATGATGCAGATTTTTCAGCTGCTGGCGAGAATTTGCTGTAATTCGACTGTATTTTTTAGTTTTTTTTTTTTTTTTTTTTAATATAAACTGCCCGTGAAAGACATAGAAAGACTGAGGGTGACCACGGAGAACGAATGTAAAGAAAGTCGTCCGTTAGACTGTTTACCTCCCACTTCACCTACGTCTCAAATCGGCTTCGCTTGTCTGTAGCAGTGTGCTACAACCCGAGAAGAAAATCTGGTTTCTTGATAGGAATTGTCATGGTTTTTATTCGGGGATAGCGACCTGACCGAAGGGTTATTTTAAAGCCACAATCGTTTGACTGGAATAAGCTGCACCCTGAGAAAACGGACCTGGTGCCTTGTTTGAGCTGCAACGCTACATAATTAACCTGACTGGAATTGGAAATCGGCTCTCCGCACCCTGAAGTTTTATACATTAGTCACCTTGAAGCGCACGTACAAAATCATTTTTCACTGCCAATGTAAACTTTCAACAATTTACCTCGCTGTCAACGTCGAGTTAATTTACATAAAATAAACAGCGAAAGGGCAAAAAATGTTGAAATACTTCAGCATTTTTCAAATAGATTTTTATGACATTTACGAATATAATGGTGTATAGTGGGGATCATGAAAATGCTTGCAAATTTTTATTAATAAAATTGATCCTTTCGGGCTGCCATATTTGATATTGCTCTACCATTTCACCGAAGCAGACGTTAAACGTATGCGGACATTATCGCTTCCTCTATCACTTCTTTGTTTGTTTGTTTCTTTCTTTCTTTCTTTCACACGTTAAGTAGTTTAGTCGCGGTTTCTCCTTGCTTCTCTTACCTTCAATACGACTTGTGAGTGTTAAATCCTCGATGCCTTCTTTCCTTTTTATGTGACCGAGAAATCATATCATATGTATGTTTCCTTGTTGTTTCTGTTAACCTCGTTACTTTTGTTTTTGTCATGGTGATTTTAGCACTTCTTTAATTTGTAATTGTTATGGTCCGGTTCCTTGTACGACGGTGATAGTTCAAGGTAGAACCAATAAAGAAGAACTCGAACACAGGTATGGAATAACACAGATATATTACAAACAGGAATATATACAGAGAATTAGAAGATGTTAGTATGAACAATCAGGTTTAGTAGAGAGAACAATGTAATCTCGACCAGTATCACTATTCCAATGTCTTGCAGTAATTGTCTGAACGCGACTCTGTTTCGGACTGCCTCTGACTCGACTCTTGACTCGACTTGAACTACTGACTCGACTCTTGACTCGATTTGAACTACTGACTGACTATATTTAGTCACCCCCACCCCACGTGGGCATCATGTGGCACAAGGTCAGTTTAACGTGGGATCTCCGAGCCCGGGGGCTCGGCCAAAAATATGCCCATTCAACCCATATAAACGGATTCAGGGTCGGTTTACTCCCCGAAAGAGAATCCGCCCTTCGGCGTAGCCTCTTTCGGGTTCCTCCCCGCCCGAAGGCAGAGAGTTCAAACGAACAGCCGGTCAAGACTTGAACGACTGACGGTATTCAGTCACCCCTAGCCACTGGAGCATCATGTGGCACAAGGCCGGTTTAACGTGGGATCTTTGAGCCAGTGGGCTCGGCCGAAAATATGCACACTGAACCATTTTAAACGGTTTCAGGGTCGGTTTACCTCCCCGAAAGAGACTCCGCCCTTGGGCGTAGCCTCCTTCGCGTTCCTCCCAGCCCGAAGGCAGAGAGTTCAACTACTCAGCCGGTCGAGAGTTGAACGACTGACGATATTCTGTCACCCCCTCCCCACTGGGGCATCATGAAGCACAAGGCCGGTTTTATAACATGGGATCTCGGAGCCCGTGGGATCTCGGAGCCTGTGGGATCTCGGAGCTCGTGGGATCTCGGAGCCCGTGGGCTCGGCCCAAATATATAGCCATTGAACCCGTATAAATGGGTTCAGGGTCGGTTTACCTCCCCGAAAGAGAATCCAGCCTTCGGCGTAGACTCTTTCGGGTTCCTCCACGCCCGATGGCAGAGAGCTCAACCGCTCAGCCGGTCGAGAGTTGAACGACTGACGATATTCAGTCACCCTCCCATTCCGGCATCAATGTGGCACAATGCCGGTTTTTTAACATGAGATCTCCGATCTCGTAGGCTGGCCCAACAATATGCCTATTGAACTCGTATAAACGGGTTCAGGGTCGGTTTACCTCCCCGAAAGAGACACCGCCCTTCGGCGTAGCCTCGTTCGTGTTTCTCCCCGCCTGAAGGCAGAGAGTTCAAACGAACAGCCGGTCAGAAGTTGAACGACTGACGATATTCAGTCACCCCCACGAACTCGAGGCATCATGTGGCACAAGGCCGATCTCGCAGGCTCGGCCCCGAAAATATACTTATTGAACACGTATAAACGGGTTCAGGGTCGGTTTACCTCCCCGAAAGAGAATCCGCCATTCGGCTTCAGCCTCCTTCGGGTTCCTCCCCGTCCGAAGGACGAGAGTTCAACCGAATATCCGGTCAGGAGTTGAACGGCTGACGATATTCAATCACCCTCCCACTGAGGCATCATGTGGCACAAGGCCGGTTATTTAATGTGGGATCTCCGAGCTCTTGGGCTCGGCCCCCAAAAATGCCATTGAACCTATATAAACGGGTTTAGGTCTGGTTTACCTCCCCGAAATGGACTCCGCCCTTCGGCGTAGCCTCCTTCGAGTTCCTCCCCGCCCGAAGGCAGAGAGTTCAACCGAACAGCAGGTCAGGAGGTGAACGACTGACGATATTTAGTCACCCCCCGATTAACTGGGGCATCATGAGGCTCAAGTCTGGTTATTTAATGTGGGATCTCCGAGCCCGTGGTTTCGGCCCCAAAATATGCCCATTGAATCCGCATAAACGGGTTCAGGGCCGGTTTACCTCCCCGAAAGAGATTCCGCCCTTCGGCGTATCCTCGTTCTGGTTCCTCCCCGCCCGAAGGCAGAGAGTTCAACCGAACAGCCGGTCAAGACTTGGACGACTGACGATACTTAGTCACCATTGCCATACTGGTGCGTCGTGTGGCACAAGGCCGTTTTTAATGTGGGATTTCCGAGCCCGTGATCTTGGCCCAAATATATGCCCAATGAACCCGTATAAACGGGTTCAGGGCCGTTTTACCTCCCCGAAAGAGACACCGCACTTCGGCGTAGCCTCCTTCTGGTTCCTCCTCGGTCAGGAGTTGAGTGACTGACGATATTCAGTCGCCCCCACCCACTGGGGCATCATGTGGCACAACGCCGGTTATTTAATGTGGGACTCCTTAAAATGCTGTAAGATGCAAATGAAATACAGTGTAACCCGGATATAAGAGAGTTGTCGGAACCGGAGAAGTTTCTTATATCCGGGTTTCTCTTATATCCGGGTTTGGTCTATTTTGTTTAGGTAAGTATGGCTCTAATTAGGGACCAGAGAAAATCTCACTTATATCCGGGTTTCTCTTATATCCAGGTCTCTTATATCCGGGTTACACTGTATGTAATACGTTACGGCTCGCTCTAATCTCCATTTTTTTTTAACATGAGTAGAGGTTTATCCCTTGTTTTCTCTTTAGGACTGGGTTTCCCAACACTGAAATTTTATTCCGTAATGATTTATTTTATTTATTTCCCCTCCTCCACCAATAGGAGTAGATAGGTTCGTTCATCGACAGTTTTCCCTTTCTGATGCTAATACAACACCATACAATAACCCTCTATCTTGAGTGGCTCTTGAGTCTTGTATTAGGCGAAAATTTGTAAAGTGATGACTGGACAGCTCCTGCCCGTATATGGCAACAGTATTCCATTCTCATCTTGATCTGGCTGTTGTAAAAGTACAGGATAGTAGGTTTGGTTTGTTTTACGGCGTAGCAACCTCAATGGGTTATTTAATGCCGACAATTGTTATTGCTGGTACTTTGTTTTTTTTTAAAATGTGTTGCTAGTAATATTTTTTCCTTCAAAACATCTATTTCTGGTAATATTTTTTTCATAAATATATTACTGGTAATAAATTTTTTCTTCAAAAATTTATTGCTGGTAATAATATTTTTACAAAGTATTTTTGGTATTAAAACCTATTTTCACACTTTCATAATGTTTCAACCCCAGTTTGGGGCTCATCTATTTTCCCATAGCTGGAACCCTAACAGGTGCTACCACCCCAGGTCAGGGTGGAACTGGGAACATCAGCTATTAAGAGGTAGTTCCATGCTCCTCAAAACCTTCTGATCAGCTGCCTTGCTGTTGGACGTAGTTTATCGTCTTACCCAGGATGCGGATGAGGTTTATCGTCATACCGAGGACGAACTGGATAGTAGGAGAAGTCAGATACTTGCAGGAGCGGTGCAGGGAACCGACCATTTTTCCAGCATCTTTAACCATAGACCAGAATTCCACGAGGTCT
Organism: Acanthosepion lycidas; assembly: GCA_963932145.1. Lineage (NCBI taxonomy): Eukaryota > Metazoa > Mollusca > Cephalopoda > Sepiida > Sepiidae > Acanthosepion > Acanthosepion lycidas. The sequence goes on from OZ010613.1 coordinate 40,599,717, forward strand.
GGGTTTGAGTTTAAATCCCAACAGGCGCTCACAGCACGGATCTTATCCCTTGTTTCCTGTTCAGGATCGAGTTTCCGGTTCCTTCTAAATTTTACTTCCGCGCCATACTTTTAACGTATCCGAGTGAAATGTTACTAATTAAGTAACCGTTATTTTTCCTGCATTATTACCCTTTCTTACGCTAATATAACATCACACAATAACCCTCTACCTTGAGTGGCTCTTGGGCCTTGTATGGGGTGAACATTAGTAATACTTAATCTTAATACACTGCTTGGCCTAAAATAATGTCCCTTTGCCTATCCTAATACCTCTTCGGATTTCCGTCCTCTGTTAGAACACTTTTCAGGTATCTAAATTTTTGCACTTATTTGATTTTGGCATTCCCGATTTGTAATTTGCATTTTGGGCTTACCCTTTTGCTAACGACCATGCATTCTGTGTTCTTTAGTTTATATTTAGTCTTTTCTTCCTACTTTCTTTCTCTACCATCTGTAGGAGCGTTTGTAGTTAATCCGTTTCTTCTTTTTCAGGACATAGGCGATCATGTCTCTCCACAATTTCCTGTCCTTTGTAGCTTTTAATAAATTGTCTCTTTTCGTTATTTCCTAAGCTCGTCAAATATGTTATGCTGTGTTGGTCGTTGTCCCTCAATCTGTCCTGTGAGTATCAGATTTTCCAAGCACTCTTTCCTCATCGTGTGTCCCAGAAATGTCAACTTTCTCTTCCTGATGTTAAGTATAAGTTTACTTTTTGTTCCCATTTTCTCTAAAACCTCGTCATTGCTCACACGTTCGGTCCATGGTATCCTCAGCATCCTTCTGTAGAACCACATTTCCGCTGCTTCATGTCTCTTCATATTTGGGGAGATTGTCCAGCATTTACTGCCATACGGGAGGACAGATATCGCGTAACAGTTCAGTAGTTTTTTCTTTATTTCTAACGAAGCTTTTTCCTGTCTCTTAATACTCTGCTTAACTTTTGAAATGCAATTTGGGTTTCCCAATATGCCTTGAGATTTCAGTGTCGCACTTTTCCGCATTCTGTTTCCCAGATATTAATTTTTTTTTTACTTATTTGATTTTGGCATCTACGATTTGTAATTTGCATTTTGGGCTTACCCTTTTGCTAACAACACTTCTGGGGAAATTAAAAATTAAGAGGTGGTTCCATGCTCCTCAAAACCTCCTGATCAGAGGCTTTGCTGTTGGACGTAGTTTATTGTCTTACCCAGGACGCGGATGTAGTTTATCGTCATACCGAGGACGGACAGGATAGCAGGAGAAGTCAGGTACTTGCTGGAGCGGTACAGGGAACCGACCATTTTTTCCAGCATCTTTAGCTATAGACCAGAGTTACACGAGGTCTGTGTTTGAGTTTAAATCCCAAAAGGCACTCACAGCACGGATCTTCGCTGAGGGGAACATTCGTACATCGCGATTGATGAAAGTTCTGGGTTCGATCGGCGGTAACGGAATGACACTCAATTTCCTTCCCGGTCTTTTGAACAGGAATCGAGGTTTATCCCTTGTTTCCTGTTCAGGATTGAGTTTCCGGTTTCTTCTAAATTTTACTTCCATCCCATACTTTTAACGTATCCGAGTGAAGTTCTTGGGTCTATGCAGAAAAGATAACGGTTAACGGTTGACTTGAAGAGGTCAATTTTATTTGATTTTGGCATTCCTGATTTGTAATTTGCATTTTGGGCTTACCCTTTTGCTAACAACCATATATTCTGCCCTTTTTCAGTGTATTCGTTTCTGCTCGCTTTCCTTCATGGCCTTCTGAGGAAACGTAAAAGTTAAATCTTGCCCAAATGTCACCCGGTAGTGGGAAAGCTTTCTTAAGTATTTTGCACGTCATACAGACGTTTGGTCGCCTCTCTGTGTTTGCAGATAGTGTAGAAGAATGAATACTAGCCCACTTCCCGGCGTGTTGTTAAATAGGCAATAAACATAGGAAACGAAAGAGAAATAAAATAAAGAATAAAAAATTGTGGTGTGTGGGGAGGAATATCGATAAAAAGCAGCGAAGGTATAAAAAGGAACGTAAAAAAAGAATGATGGTTCTATGGGAAAGAGACAGATAGACGGATCGGGGGATTTTTTTTTTTTCAAAAAGTTCCAACCTCTTAAAAGAGGGAGGCCCATGTGTTTATGACGTTCGTAGAAATGGGGTCATAATCCAAACTAAAGTATCTATAACAGGCTTAACGACAGCTCGGAGCAAACAACATCTTCTTGAATCCGTTTTGTGATCCTCTATTAAACTCGAAGACACGTCCATATTGGCCAAGATTTTCACACACAGGCAGCTTTCTTCCCTTTGCCTCTCTTTCCCCACATATCTCCCCTGAAAGTCCCTAAAACAGAAAAAAAAGCGTCAGAAGAGGCAAGAAATGTTTATATTACAAACCATTTCTTCGAATGGAGATATTTCTTAAGTTTATTTAATCATCGTTACAACACCAACTCAAATTGCTCAGGCAATGCTTAGCAATCAGCACCAAGCTGATATGTTATCTATTCTCGCAAAAAAATAAAAAAATAAAAATGAAATAAAATAAAATAAATAAATAATGAAAAGGCAAAAAAAACCCCCTGAAAAGCTGTCAGCTCCCACATTCTGAATCGCTGGTTGGGTTCCATGTTTAAAAAAAAAAGGCTTTTTCGATAAAGAGGATCGAGTTGCTTTACGAAAAAAAAAAAAACGTCTCGTCCTAGAACCCCCCCCCCAAAAAAAAACAAAATACTCGTAATTGAAAGTTATAATCCTTTACTAGTGTTTCTAATTTATTGAATCAATGGTTACATTGCGTCAGATCGGTGAAGCTCGTTAACATATATTCATGTTAGAGAAATCATAAGTAATGATTCGATTATATTGTTTTGGCCCTGTGCTGAACAATGTCTTCAAAAATACCGGATTAATAATGCTCTTTACGATATTCGTATTTATTTTAGAAACATAATATACAGTGCTGTTCGATAAAAGTGACTCACCTGATTTTTTTTACGTAAAAATTTTTCCGCCTATTGTTTTTGGGGTCAAACTAATTTTTAATCTTACTAATATAAACACCCCTTCCTGACCACCTAGGAAAAAAGTTTACTCATCCTAAGTTATTCTATTGATAATTATAATTTTGGATATAAATGAGATTTAGGGAAAAACTCTGTGCAAAAAAAGTGACTCACTTATTTCCTGCAACTAGTAATCAATAGAAACATAACCGAACAGCTTTAAATAAAGAATAATAGAGGTATAATTTATTTATAATAGGTAATATAGTTCGAAATATTTAATAATCTATGGGTCCTTCTTTATTTTGAATAACCTTTTCAACCCTTTTTGGCATTGACTTGATTAGGTTCTGGCAAATCTCATCTCCAAGCATTGAATTCCATTCGGATATGAAATTCACAATCAAATCCTCTTTGTTGCTCAACTGCTTTCTCGAGAGCCTGTACTTTATAATGCTCCATAAGTTTTCTATGGGGTTGAGGCCAGGTGATTGGGGCGGCCATGTCATAACACTCACCTGCTTCTCATCAAAGTATTCCTTGGTGGGATCGATTTGCACCCTTTCAACAGAAGGGAGCAGACAAGACTCTAAAATTCTCTTGTACTGCTCGCTCCTGGGGGTCTTTTCAATAGGTTTTAAGAAACCAGTTCCATGAAAACAAAAGCATCCCCAGAACATTATACTGATGCTTGATGGTACTTACTGCTAAATTCAAAGGGCTTTCAAAGCTTCTTCGGATTTTAGATCGCTTATCCTTCGAATTTAGCTCAACTTTCGTTTCATCGGAGAAGAGAACATTTAGTAAAAAAAAAAAAATCAGGTGAGTCACTTTTATCGAACTTTTATCCCCATTTGAATAAATATTCCATTTTGAAGACATATCTGCGTTTGAAGAAATATCCACATTTGAAGAAATATCCCCGTTCGAAGAAATATCTACATTTGGAGAAATATCCGTGTTTGAAAAAATATTTCCATTTCAAAAAAATATTCATATTTAAAAATATACAGTGTAACCCGGATATAAGAGATCCGGATATAAGAGAAACCCGGATATAAGCGAGATTTTCTCTGGTCCCAAATTAAAGCCATACTTACCTAAACAAAATAGACCAAACCCGGATATAGGAGAAACCCGGATATAAGAGACTTCTTCTCCGGTCCCGACAACTCTCTTATATTCGGGTTATACTGTATTACCATTTGAAAAAAATCTCCCGTTTGCAGAAATATCTAGATTTGAAGAAATATCCTCGGTTGAAGAAGTATCTTCATTTGGATTTTAAATTCTGAATTTTAAAGAGATATTCACATTTGCTTCAATATCCTCGTTTGAAGAAATATCCGGTTTTGAAGAAATATCTAGATTTGAAGGAATATCCGCTTTTGAGGACATAACCACATTGGAATAAATAACCTTATCTGAAGACATATCCCTGTTTAGAGAAATATTCGTATTTGAAGAAATATTTTCATTTGAAGAAATATTCCTATTTTAAGATATTCCCGCTTGAAGATATTCCCGCTGCATTTAAAGAAATATTACCGCTTGAAGAAATGTCCCCATTTGAAGAAATGTCCCCATTTGAAGAAATGTCCCCGTTTGATGTAATATATGAAGAAATATTCAGATTTGAAGAAATATGCCTGTTTAAAGAAATATCTACATTTGAAAGAGTATCCGTATTTGAAAAAAATACTTCCATTTCAAAAAAATATTCTTATTTGAAGAAATATTTAGATTTGAAGAAATATCCGTGTGTGAAGAAAAATCCGTAGTTGACGAAATATACGCGTTTGAAGAAATATTTACATTGGATGTAATATCCCCATTTGAAGGAATATCCCCATTTGAAGGAATATCCTTATCTGAAGAAATATCCTCGTTTGAAGAAGTATCACCAATTGGAGAAATAACTAAAATTTTAAAAGAGATATTCTTATTTGCTTATTTGTTTGAAGAAATATCCAGATTTGAAGAAATATCCCCATTTGAAGAAATATCCGTATTTGAAGAAATATCCCCGTTTAAAGACATCCGTCCTGGGTAAGACGTTAAACTACATCCGTGTCCTGGGTATGACGTTAAACTACCTCCAGCAGCAAGGCCTCTGATCAAGAGGTTTTGAGGAGCATGGAACCACCTCTTAATTGATGCTGTTTACAGGTCCACACTGACCCGGGGTGATAGCATCTGTTAGGGTCCCAACTATGGGCAAATAGTTAACTATTACCAGCAATACTTTTTTGAAAAAAAATTATTACCAGCAATACAAAGGAAGGAAATTTTTTATTACCAGAAACAGATTTTTGACAAAAGAAAATATTACCAGCAATAATTTTTTTTCAGCATTAAATAACCTATTGAGGTTGATATGCCGTAAAACAAAATAAACCAAACCAATCTAAGCCAAAGAATATATATTCTATTCATACGCATCTATCCTAAAAATGTTGTCGGCATTAAATAACCCATTGTGGTTGATATGCCGTAAAACAAAATAAACCAAACCAGTCTAAACCAAAGAATACATATTCTATTCATACAAATCTATCCTAAAAATGTCGCCATTAAATAACCCATTTAGGTTGATATGCTGTAAAACAAAATAAACCAAACCAATCTAAACCAAAGAATACATATTCTATTCATACGAATCTATCCTAAAAATGTTGTCGGCATTAAATAACCCACTGAGGTTGATATACCGTAAAACAAAATAAACCAAACCAAACCAAACCGTTTAAAGAAATGTTCCTATTTGATGTAATAGTTTAGAACTTTTGTTTTATTGGTATTTTTTTCTAATTTTTTTTGGTATTTTGAAGGAAATCTTTAGGAAAATTTGAAGTGTCGTATTTTGTGATATATAAAAGTGCACACTAAGTTTAGACTTTATGTTGGAAAAATATGACAGAGTGAACTTTTCTCCTATCTTCCTCGGTCTCTATTTGTAGACTCTTGTAGATCCACACAGGACGCAGGATAATTTAGATGCTCAGAATTTGCTAAAAAAAAAAAAAAAAAAAAATACACATTATATGCTGTAATTTCTAACGTTTTCTTTCGCCAGCTATTCTTTACTCATTTTCGTTCTAAATTTCACGTGAAAAACTGACGGCTTAGACATTTCACATGAGACGAAAAGATTCATTTTTGAGAAAAAATATGAGTTCATTTCAAAATTAACAAATACGCTACTGGGCTTCAAGGTACATATCAGTGAAATTCGTTATCGTATTTTGACCATTAGCAGGTCTAGGGGAAGATAGTAAACACGTGTTATTTTAAGTAACATGTTCAGCACCAAAGGCCGTTAATTAACGTCACCCTTTTTAAAATTCGCGCTTTATCTTCATTTTGTCTTCTGTTAACTGTGACAAATTCTTCGTTTTCCAGTAATGTTATTTAGTTACTGCAGAGACTATTGTTTTATTCCAGACCTACCTGCGTCAGTGAAAACAACAGATAATGAAGTCGTTAATAATATGTGGTACATGGGAACATCAACAATCCCTGTTGTAGTTGGAGCCCTCGGATTGGTTGGAAAAGATTCCAGTAGACTAATTGGAGGGATTCCTGGAAGCTCATGCCTCAAAGAAATACAAAATATTGTTCTCACAACTACAGCCCACACTTTACGAAGGGCTTTACCTATGTAAAATATGTGTGTGTGTTTTCAGTGGAAAGTGTCATGATGCCATTTCTAACGTTAGGTCTCTGGCCGGGACCCAGAAAGAAATGTGTACACGCCAGAAATCAAAGGAAATAATAATAATAATAATAATAATAATAATAATAATAATAATAATTACCCCTTTTGTGATTGGGGCATTTGCTAGAATTGGTAGAATAAAGAAAGTTACAAAAAACATGTGAGTAAAATTCCTGGACGCAACAGCATCTCAGACCCGCAAAAGATTACTTTGTGCAGAACTGTATAAATCATCCACAAAACCCTCTCCCATCTAAACGAAATGTCCCAAATGTGCATAGATAACTCTCCTACCTTTTTACTCATAGGCCTCTAAGGTGAATTGGTAATTAGGTACTTAAAATTACTCTCTGACAAGATGACACCACGCACAATAATAATAATAATAATAATAATAATAATAATAATAATAATAATAATAATACTGTGAAATTTCCCAATCCTCTCAAACATGATTCAAACAAACATCGACATATAGGATTTCAAAAAAGGACCTGCCAAGTAATTGCTATGATTTGCCCACAGAATTCTACTGTTTCTAAAAAAAAGAATTCCCAAAACTCGCAAATTATAAGGAATAATAATAATAATAATAATAATAATAATAATAATAATAATAATAATAATAATACACGTCCCAACGCTACATCTATCATGGTTCATGGTTCGCATGACTTTTGACCTTAATCGATTGGAGGTATTAACATGTACCTGTTTTGTCTTGGTGAATTAAGATGGACTACAGTAAATAACCCATTTATTACCAAAGATTTATCATTAGCGTATTCCGTGTAGATCTCTATCATTCATTAAGACTGGTCTCACTACTCTTGACGATAAACCTAAGACCAGGCTCATACATAACATTAGCAATCATTGCAAAAGCAATAGTAGTACAATGCGCTATACGAGCAGAGAGGATATCAGAGATTTACTCGGAATGGGCTAATTTAAAATTCAAAAGACATTAACGCCCATAATAACGACAATAGCAATAATAATAATAATAATAATAATAATAATAATAATAATAATAATAATAATAAATCAAAAACACGCATTTTGGTGTTACATTTCTACGGAAAGACACCTGTTTAGTAAGCAGGCATTAACGGGTTTAACAGAATAACAGAAAAACAAAAAACAAACGGTGTTTTATTCTTTCATTCTGACCGGAACGCATCAAACTAATAAACAAGCATTAACGGTTTTAATATAAAAAAAAACAAAAAAACACACAGACAGATTTGTCTTTCATTTTCAGCTGAAGGCGGCGAACTGCGTTGTTACTGTAAAACTTTTCCAACACATATATATATTATTTTATGTTTATACATTCTTTTTATAGATACAAATATTTAAGTAAATGCTCTGTTTATAATAAACAGTATCAAACAACATTTACCGGCCTGAATGCCCGAGAAATTTTCATAGAAAATATTCGTCCTCCGACAGGAATCGAACGCGTATCCTATACGGAACCGTCATATAGCCTGACGTGCCTTAACCGATTGGACCACAGAGGAGCGTTCGGTTAGCAAGATCGAATTTACTGTCTTAAAACTAAAATCTTCTATGAGTCTCTCACGTACATTCATATCTGCCCATGGCGTATCCAAATGTAAACAGATGACGTCACGCATTATGAAACAGACAAAGCCCGACAATTATTTTAAACATAAAAATGTCTTAAAATAATTGTCTGACTTTGTCCATTTCATAATATATATATATATATATATATATATATATATATATATATATATATATATATATATATATATGTATATTTGAAAATTTCTCGGATTTAACCAGTAGAGAAGACAATAGCGTCAGCAATTACTAGTTTTCCTATTGTCATTTTTATTCATATATATATATATATATATATATATATATTAGCAGTAGTAGTAGTAGTAATAATCTTATAAGTATAAGAAATTATACTCGTCCGGAAAACCTTTGGTGTCTTGATTTGCAAATAAACAAGCCAACACCAAAGAGAAAAATATGTATAAAAAAAGAAAGAACAAAGAACATGTACGTTAACCGAAAATAATCGTCTAGCATACGAGTTCAAAGCCCAAAGAAAAAAACCCTGACGATCCGCTTAGGTGAAACCTTGGTAGGTTTGTCTGGCTCTCTAGGTTTAACTATATATATATATATATATATATATATATATATATATATATATATATATATATATATATATATATATTTCAATAAAGGTGCAATTAATTTACAAATTCATGAATTATTCATACATAAAACAAATACAAAGGTTAATGATTAAATTAACTTTTAATTAAAAGGTTTATGAATGAAAAGATCCTGTTTTATAAATTTCCGTTGCATTAGATCTTTTTATTTTACAAGCTTAACCTTAACCTTAAAATTTAAATTCAAACTCAGCGTTGCGACTGCACGTTCCAAAACAATAACACACATTTCTCATAGCATTTTTGGGATTACAATCTTGTTTTCTTTTGTCCACTTATTACTGAAAGTATAAACAAGAACACAATCTATTTCATACCTGAGGATGTCTGTAGGAACAGACGAAAGCTTGTAAAATAAAAAGATCTAATGCAACGGAAATTTATAAAACAGGATCTTTTCATTCATAAACAGATTCGGGGGTATTGTATCATTGAATTGTTCGCGAAGATGGATTTCTCGCCATTTAATCATTAACCTTTGTATTTGTTTTATGTATGAATAATTCATGAATATATATATATATATATATATATATATATATATATATATATATATATATATATATATATATACATATATATAAAAGCGGACGTTGAAGTCAACATCCAGAGGCGACAGTCTGTTTCATGTTAAATGAAATCGTTACGTCATATATATCAATAGTGAAGTGTGACTTGAAAAGCAGTCCATTATACAAGCTAATTGTCCAGGTGGAGATGGAAAAGGACCTCCCTCGCACCCCCCCACAAAAAACTTGTTTTTCATTGCTTTTTTAGGAAAAAAAAAGTAAGTAATTTTGGCTTAATCTTGTTCACAATTAATCAAATTAATAGTTTCTGTTTGAACGAGACATAGATATTTTCATTTTCTTTTTTTTTAAATGCTTAAATAAGTTTCTTATCGTTTGACGACAGATATAAGAAAATGGCGTTGATTGATGACTGGAAAAGGAAAAATTCATAATTTCGACGAAAACTAAATTAATACTTTTTTAATTTAAATTGTTTTAATTACTCAAATGTTCTTTTAAGATAAAGTTCAACCTTCTTTAAAATAAAACCGACATTAATACATGAAATTTGAATTTAAATATATTTAATTTAATTTTAAAATTAGGTTTACAGTGAATTTAAAAAAAAAGTCCTTTAACAAAATGTAACATATTTAATGAAATAATATGTAATATTCTCAAGAAATTCTTTTCACATAACTTTAAAAAAATAAATTTGAACATTCAAAATGAATTCTTAAGGCATTGAAACGGATGAAAACTTACTTTTTAATCCCAAAAAATAAACTTCAACTGTTGCTTCTTTTCGTCACTTATAAACTGGGTAAAAACTTTTTGCTAATGGTCCCATAACTGAATCCGAGTCTTAAGAATGGGTCAAGAATACTTTCCATAGGTTAAAACTTCTTAAAAGTCAATAAGAAAAAAAAAGAACTTTTGATGTGACATGAAAGTCGTCAGACGTTTCCTATATACTCTTCAGAACCGAATAATACAATATTTCGTCTAAATCTGTCCGACTATAAGTCCCTTGAAGAGACAAGACTTTGATTTCATCCGCACGCAATGCAAACACTTTAGAGAGTGCCTGCAAGCTTAATACGGCTGGAAAGCAAGCAAAAGAATTTTTGCTTTTCGGTAGCTTTCTCTTTGTGACCCCACTTTATTATTCGGTCTCTCTTTTTTATTCACCCAGAGTGAAAGGAATAACAAAACAGGGACGGTTAGAGCCGCGGCTTTTCTAACGCAAGTAAAAGAATTTCTGCTTTTCAGTGACTCTCATGCTACCTACTAAAAAGACTAGTAAATTCATTTTTTTACTTACGTCTTTTCTGGCTAAAAAACAATTGTTTTCTCTACTTAGACTCCCAAAATAATATCGCTTATAACAATTATCACAAGAAATGCGAAATACAAAAATTACAAGTGCAAAGAGGATCGTGAAAAAATTATCAATAATTAATTTTATATTACAAAAATTATTTAACCTGAAAAAAAAAAAATGTAAGGCCTGCAGTGCATACATGGGCCCTTCGCCTCTGATATAATGATTTTCCAAGCGTAGTTTAGATGTGGCTCAAAGATGAAAGTAGAGTTGACCCAGTGAGGATTGAACTCACTACTCAGTCGTAATTGTTCTAGCGAGACAAGCTTTCTAATCATTACACAGCCTTACGATGCTCACCGCACTTGAAATGTATATACATATATATATACATACATTACGAAATGGACAAAGTCCGACAATTTATTATTAAAGACATTTTTATGTTTAACGTTCTTTTTATAGATACAAGTATTTAAGTAAATGCTCTGTTTATAATAAACAATATTAAACAGAGCATTTACTTAAATACTTGTATCTATAAAAAGAACGTTAAACATAAAAATGTCTTTAATAATAAATTGTCGGACTTTGTCCATTTCGTAATATATGACGTCATTTGTTTACATTTGATACGCCATGAGCAGTTATGAATATTCGAGATTCATGGAAGATTGAAGTTTATAAGCAGTAAATTCGACCTTACCTACCGAACGCTTCTTTGTAGCCTAACGGTAAGTGCCTTAGTCATCGTAAATGACGGTTCCGTATAGGATGCAGGTTCGAATCCTGTCAAAGAACGAATATTTTCTATGAAAATTTCTCGGACATTCAGGCCGGTAAATATTATTTAATACTGTTTATTATAAACAGAGCATTTACTTAAATACTTGTATCTATAAAAAGAACGTTAAACATAAAAATGTCTTTAATAAAATATATACACACACACACATATATATATATAAAACATTCAGTTGTATAGATATTAGTTTGTGACATCACGCTTTTGTGTTTATCAGACAACTGAATATGTTAGCTCTATCACTGATATTGTGAACTTTCAACTAATTTCTGCTAATATATATATATATATATACAACTACCTAAATGTTATTATTAGTGTATACTTATATTTATATTAAATCTATTCCTTTTTGTTTGCTTCCAATTCGAATAAAAAACAAACGTTTTGTTTTAATAACACACACGCGCGCACACACACACACACACACACACACACACACACACATACATACACATACATATATATATATATATATATATATATATGTAAGGTATATTTCGTTCGCAATAACTCTCACATACATGTTTGGTTAAATGATATGGACATGATCTTTTTATCAATTTTTTTTAAATTAATTTTCAGATTTTCGAATTAGTTGTTTTATTTTATTGGTAAATTTGCCAATGTTCATATTTATTTTTATTTATATTATTTTCTTTCGAATGCTGCTCCATTCATTTATAAGATTCGTTTTGGTTTGTTTTGTTTTACGGCATATCAACACCTCAATGGGTTATTTAATACCGACAAAATTTTTAATGCTGGTAATATTTTTTATTTCCAAAAATATATTGCTGGTAATATTTTTCCTTCCAAAAATCTATTTCTGGTAATAATTTTTTCTTCAAAAATGTATTGTTGGTAACAATTTTTTACAAAGTATTTCTGTTATTAAAACCTATTTTTACACTTTCATAGTGTTTTGACCGCCGTTTGGGGGTTAAATATTTGCCCATAGCTGGGACTCTAACAGGTGCTACCACCCCAGGTCATGGCAAACCTGGGAACATCAGCAATTAAGAGGTGGTTCCACTCTCCTGGAAACTTCCTTAGAGGCCATGATGTTGGACGTAGTTTATCGTCTTACCCAGGACGCGGATGTAGTTTATCGTCATACCCAGGACGGCCCTCGTTTACAAGGTTTGTTCTGTGTGTAGAGATGCAACGTTTTTTTTTTTTTTTTAATGGAACCAATTTCAAGTCGCTTAAGGTGACGTCACCTAAACGGTAAAACTGAAATTATTATGTTTCCATTATTTTTTTCTTCTTAATACTCTTCAATATACGGACCGTCCTGGAGAAAGATCAATTATTTAATGTTGGCTGCTTCTCTTTTATTAAAACAGCCTCCAGAATTTGGAGTCTTTCCTTGAACTATGCCCTATATAAAATTTGGGTGTTATCTTCTAAAATTTGACTCATGCTAATATTATTTTGTTTATTTGTTATACGTTCATCTATATGTGTATAAATTGCACTAAATTTTAACGAATGACAAGTCAACCTACAAGAGAGTGTGTTGCATGTGTGGCCAATGTAAGAATTTAATGCTGTTTGTTGCTTGTTAGCATACCCTAAAACTATATTTCTTTATATATATATATATATACTTTTTGTGTGAATGATTTATTGTAATATAAATTGAACTGCACCACATATTTGATTTAAAAGAACTGATCCGACGTGCAAATTGTCGAGATAACAACTGAGACATTACTCTATTTATTGAATTATTAATTCATGTCACATTCACTGATAAACTCCTCCAACAAAAATAATTCTCAAATTGCCATATTAGTAAAAAAAAAAAAAGATGCACTTTCTTAAATTTTCAAAAAATTCAACCTTAGCGTTGCGACTGCACGCTCCGAAAGTTTGTATCGGTTAACAACAACACATTTAAAAAAAAAAAAAACATATTTCGATTCGCATTATATATTTTTTTTTGTCTCGGATGCTACCTGAATTTTACCAAAAACAAAATAATTTCCATGCCTGAAGATGGCTGAATGTACAATCGAAAGTACTTGCGTATTAAAGAAAGACCTTATACAGCTTATAATTTTTAAAAAACAAGAATCATAACATTCATCGAGGGATTTGTAGGTTAATGCAACTTTAAAATTTTGTTAGCGAAGGAATTTCGACATTTTATATCATTAACTTTATTGATCTACTTTTTGTATGAATGATTCGTTGTAATATAAATTGAAGTGCACCACATATTTTATATATATATATATATATATATATATATATATATATATATATATATATATATATAGACATTCATTTCTGTAGTTTACTGCTACCAGCAAGCAGAAATATTTCTCCTCCCGATGATGGCCATTTTGGCCGAAACTAGTCGAGGAATCTAAATGAAATAATAAAAAAAAACGAAAGAATATTAATCCACAACCCAGTGTGTCTGAAGATTTTAATTTTTTAATATATTATTTATTGTTCAAAATACACACACACACACACACATACACACATACATATATATATATATATATATATATATATATATATATATATATATATATATATATATATATATATATATATATATATATATAATCGTTTTCTATCACAAGGGGAATGATGATTAAGTTTACAAGAAACAGAAGTGTGGATTTTAGTAAGAGATGGCATATGTTCTGACCCAGCCTCTCGATTTCCTTCCAGTGTCTAGCGCCAAGTTGGGGATCCACTACATTTGATGTAGGATAAGTTGCATTGAATGACCCAACTAAGATTCAATACAAGGAATGGTTTTCTCCGGCTTCACAGGCAACGGTTTGAATTAAGAATTTTAGTTCTACACTGTCTGTCAGCCAATCCTAGAGAACATCATTTGCCTGGCTATTTAAGTAAAAGGCATTTGTACGAAAAGTGAACGCAACAGACTTTGAACATGGCCCGCCGAATCCGTTCCTCGCAGCTAAAACTGTTAGGTTACGCGGGCACAATCAGAAGGATAGACAGACAGAGAGACACATCCCTATGCATTACATAAAGTATCAAGAGAGCACAAATTGTCGCGTGAAAACACAATTTTTTAAAAATCCGATGTGAGCAGACGATATTTGGAGTAATGATGAAACCAACATAGCACAAAAACACTTTCATAATGGTTTATGATTTCTGGAAACCAAGAAAATGATTGGAAATGTATGAATGTGAACAAAGAAAAAAAATAATCTGAAAGAATTTAAGTTGTACTTTGTACCAAACCGTGTTGAGCCCGGTTGAAATTCGCGTGGGTATCTTTCTATTTAAAAGAAAAAAAATTAACCCTCCATTTCCACTATTTAATAAGGCAACGTTCATAGTAGGAGAGTGATGTTTAATCTTCAGGGCCTCTCTAATAGTGAGTTGTTTCCGGTGATGTGATTTATATAGTGTTTTAGTGCTTTTGACCAGAATTTTCTTTAAGGGTACTTGTAAATTGTGGGTTGAGAGGCTCAGCATTCGAAGGCTCGGAAAAAAAAAAGGCAGCACAAAAATAAAATCCAACTTAAACTTCTCCCTCCAGCTGTGGGTAAATAGCAGGACAGACTAAGTGGCAACCGGGCTAAAAGAAAGTAAATTCAAAATACAATTTGGGCGTATTTGGAAAATAATAAAGCATTCACATCACTATAAAAATATATAAAAATAACTACACATGCAGTTACAGAAAAATAAGAATAGAATAGCCGAAAGCGCTCAGGCATACACAACTTTTGGACAATTTATAGACACTACACATAATTTTTTTTGTCCAGAAATGAAAACACTTGTGCGAACGCAAGAATAATTAAATATATGTCGCAGTACCTCAACCCTATACAACATGGGAGAGCTTTTCTAAACAAAGAATCACTGTTCAGTCTGACCACTATATATATATATATATATATATATATATATATATATATTAGGTTGGTGGAAAAATAATGACGTAATAATGTCGTTTTTTGACGTATTTTTTAACGTCAAAAAACGACATTATTACGTCATTGTTTTTCCACCAACCTAATATATATATATATATATATGTATATATATTGAGCACTGTTTTTTCTTACACTACAGAGTATTTATATGTATTTATATGCAGCCGCTTCTTTATATATATATATATATATATATATATATATATATATATATGTTGAGCACTGTTTTTTCTTACACTAAGGAGTATTTATATCTATATGCAGTAGCATATATATATATATATATATATATATATATATATAATTTATATATATATATATATATATATATATAGTCTGATTTTCAAGGTATATGAAAACATTTGCATTTAAATTCAATTATAGGAATTCATTTTAACAGTAATGAAAATGCACTAAGTCTTGCATTTTCATTACAGTTAAAATGAATTCCTATATATATATATATATATATATATATATATATATATATATATATATATATATATATATATATATATATATGAAATGGACTAAGTCCGACAATTATTTGACATTTTTATGTTTATACGTTCTTTTTATAGATACAAATATTTAAGTAAATGCTCTGTTTATAATAAACAGTATTAAATAACATTTACAGGCCTGAATGCCCGAGAAATTTTCATTGTAAATAATCGAACCTGTATCCTATACGGAATCGTCATATAGCCTTACGTTGCTTAACCGATTGGGCCACAGAGGAGCGTTTTGTTAGAAGGTTGATTTTACTCTTTTTAAACTAAAATTTTCATTGATTTTCTCACTTACATTCATATCTGCTCATGGCGTATCCAAATGTAAACATATGACGTCATACATTATGAAATGGACAAAGTCCGAAAATTATTTTAAGACATTTTTTATGTCCATACGTTCTTTTTATAGATACAAATATTTAAGTAAATGCTCTGTTTATAATAAACAGTATTAATTACGTTTACCAGCCTGAATGTCCGAGAAATTTTCATAGAAAATATGGGTCAAGCAAGAAAGTTCCTAGGGACCGACAGCCATATATGATTTGATTGTAGTGGTGAAGGTTTTGTGCATTTTGAACCATCCATGCCTTTTGAAGGGCCGAATACAGAGACCTGGTGCGCTACGTGCCACAAGGACCCCAAACGACCCTTCGCAGGTTTTGAATTCAGAGTTGTCCTTCTCCTAGACCAGTTGCCATCAAAGGCTATAGAATCCAGTCTGTCCTATTATTTACTCATAGCTGGAGGGATAAAAAGAGGATTAATACATTTCCCAAGTATATTAGCACGTAAGTGAATATAATGGATTCGACTGGAATTCGAAGTCGGCTCTCCGATTCCGCAATCCGAGTCGCTATCTACTATTCCAATTGTGTTTCGAAAAAAGAAAAGTATTAGGTTGGTGCAAAAAAAAATGTCGTTTTTTGACGATTTTTTGATTATCGTTCACCCATTTATCTAACTTTTTTGACTTCCCTATTTGCTTTAAATGGCGAACGACTGTTGAGTGGTCGACCTCGAGTTCAACAGCAACTTCTCGTGTGGTTTTGTGAGGATCGGCTTCAATTAAGGCTTTCAAATGTTCGTTATCAACCGCAGTCGGCCGGCCGCGACCGTCTTCATCTTCCAGGCTCTCGTCACCATTGCGAAATTTCTTGAACCAACGTTGTGCCACACGTTCGTTAGTGGTTACTAGGCCAAACGCATCATTGATATCACGAGCTGTCTCGGCAGTTTTTCGGCCTAGTTTGAACTGGAACAAGAAAATCGTGCGGATTTGAATTTTGTCCATGCTGTCGAAAAGCCTGCAAAAAAATGAATGAAGAGATTGAGAACGGTAACGAATAACACGATTCGACAGAGCGAAAAACGCGCTTCAAAATTATATATAACATGGCTATATATATCAATGAATTAATTCAGAAATCATATATAAAAGTAACATATGTGAGAAAACGACATTATTTTTGCACCAACCTAATAAAAAGGTTCGATCAGTGTATTTCTTCTGGAGGATAACGCTTTTAAGATAAGCATTCTTTTTAAGTAAAGAGCTTAAATTAAGAGATTGGGGAATTCTAAGTTATGAATAAAAAAAAAAAAAATGTCATATATTTTCTCTTACGTCGCATTGTCACCCAAACTTAACTTATTATTTTTGTAAAACGGAAATGTACAAGGGTTTTCTTTGTTAGAATTGCTTTAGGGGTGAATTTTAATTCTTTTTTCTTTTTTTTTTTTTCTTCTTCTTTTTTTTTTTTTTTTTTGTAGCGAAGAGGTTAATGCTAAAAACGAAATGCTTCTAACAATGCTTCACACGAGTTTGTGTAGCGGGGGTGGGATTTTAGACCCAGTTAGCAAATGGGGTAAAAAAAAAAAAAAAAAAAAAAAAGAAAGGAAAAAAAAATTATATAGTCGTGTTGTTTTCCAGCGCGGGAATCTTGATGGCGAACATATAGTGTTTAGAGAACGTGAGATTCTGGCTCTTGAGTGAAAATAGAGAAACGTTAAAGAATCAGCATTCCAACACTGACATTTTTTAGGTAGGGAGAGAAAATGTGGTATTTAACAAGACTGTAAACAGTCAGGGGATTTTTGCACGTCTCATTCTTTTGTGAGAGGTTTATTACCTGTCATCATCAGCTCCATACGAATAAACTGATTCTCTCTCTCTCTCCACCCTCTCTCTCTCTCTATCTATCTATCTATAGTCTATTCATATCTATCTATCTATCTATCTATCTATCTATCTATCTATCTATCTATCTATCTATCTGTCCGTTCATATCTATCTATCTATCTATCTATCTATCTATCTATCTATCTATCTATCTATCTATCTATCTATTTATCAGTCTGTTCATATCTATCTATCTATCTATCTATCTATCTATCTATCTATCTATCTATCTCAGTTTGTTCATATCTATCTATCTATCTATCTATCTGTCTGTCAGTCAGTTCATATCTATCTATCTATCTATCTATCTATCTATTTATCAGTCTGTTCATATCTATCTATCTATCTATCTATCTATCTCAGTTTGTTCATATCTATCTATCTATCTATCTATCTATCTATCTATCTATCTATCTATCTGTCAGTCAGTTCATATCTATCTATCTATCTATCTATCTATCTATCTATCTATCTATCTATCTATCAGTCTGTTCGTATCTATCTATTCATTTCTATCTATGTAAATATAGAAGATAAAATATCACAGAATGAGTTAGTTATATGTATATGTATTTTTTAATAATTTCATTTCAAGCAAGACAATAAAGCCACTAAGACGCAAGAGGTTACCGAGTGTGAAAGAATATGAGAAAAAAGAAAAAAAATATTAAAGAGAGATAACAATAAATGTAATTGAATCAAGAACGCCGGAGATAACGATTGAGTTTGAATTCAAATTTTTGAAGATCAAACATGACTGGAAAGCAAGAAGCTGGAAGAGAATCTCACATAGGAGAAATGCGGGAAAACGAACTGTTAGCATAGAACTTACGGTTACACCTAACCATTTGACATGATGAGGCCTAACCGCCAATCTAATCCTGCGCTTAAATTCGTAAAGTCCATGTATCACATAGAAAAGGTCATCAAAGCAATTGCCATGAAAATATTTATAGAAAGGCACAGAGAAGCTACGTTATGGCGTTGAGGAAATCATTGAGGCCGAGATGCCAAGTCGGGATTGATAACATTGCAGATCCATGTTTGGGTTTCATCAACGATCTCTAAATATTAGGTTGGTGCAAAAATAATATCGTTTTTTGACGTTAAAAAATACGTCAAAAAACGATATTATTTTTGCACCAACCTAATATATACCAGAAGCACAACACCAGAAGTAACAGTGATATTCAATGCATGAATTATATAAACGTGTGAGATTTTGGTGAGATGAATTCTGGAGCACGGCACAAGGTAACCAATTTATATTTGTATGTATTTGGGGGCACTTCGACGTCGTGTAAGGGGTTAGACAAGCATTCTTTTTAAGTAAAGAGCTTAAATTAAGAGATGGAGGAATTCTAAGCTACGAATAAAATAAAATGTTCAAAACTTACCTTCACATACACACATCTATATATATATATGCATAGTTGCATAATACATTTCAGATGCATCAAGACTTGGCTTCAGTGATACACTATCCTAATGCCGATATATATATTAGGTTGGTGCAAAAATAATTTCGTTTTCTCACATAGTAACATATGTTAGAAAACGAAATTATTTTTGCACCAACCTAATATATATATATATATATATATATATATATATATATATATATATATATATATATATATATTTATATCTTTTCATTATATCTTTTCATTATACACTGCGTGCCAAATTATTATCGAGATAACTTTTTTCCTAATATTTCAAAAAACCCTCCAATCAATTCACACAAAATTTTCACACAACGTTGGCAATACTGGCCTGCGCAATCACTGAATTTTTCGTACTGATCTGCGCAATGTAAACAAACTGGCGCCATATTTGTTATCAGCACGGTGATTTGAGTGTGCCAAATTATTAGAAAGGTTTAGTAAAATTCCCAGAATTGAACAAACAAAACGTTTATTAATGTTGCACGTGAATGTTTATGATCAAAAGAACCTAATAAATAAGATAATCAAACAAATAATAACAGATACAAACAAAGGCACAGTTATAAACAAATTAATAGGGAATGTGCTTTCCCAGTTTTGAAATTACTTGAAGAAATCTACGATCCATAGAATTTGTTAATTGTAGGATGTCATCTGCTGTAATGACGCGAGATATGTCAAGAATTGCTTCCCACAACTCAGCGTTACTCCTGAATTGTCGTCCGTTGGCGTACAGTCTTCGCTTCATGATGCTCCAAAGGTTTTCGATTGGGTTCAAATCCGGAGAATTTGCTGGCTACTTCATTTTTCGAGGTCCATCGAAGCCTAACTGTTTCAAATATTCAGTAGTCTTGTGAGCAGCATATGAGGGAGCATAAAAACAATGGCCCTTCTGAAGGCAACTCTTTGCCTTTTCATCCACGGTTCAAGATGCTCCTTCATAAACGATATGTATGCATCAGCAGTCATTTTGACGCCATCTGGTAGTCTCCATGGGCTCACTAATGTTTTTCCAATAATACCACCCCAGATCATTATGCCTCCACTGCCTTGTTGGCGTCTCAAAAGTTGATGGCGATTCTGTCCGTTCATTACCCAGCCTTTGCACCATTTATCTGGCCCATCAAGTGTTGCTCGAGTTTCGTCTGTGAACAAAACTTTAGAGAAGTCAATCTTCATATTGTCCTCGGCCCATTTCAATCGATTTTGAATGTGATTTCTCGTCAACGGAGGCCTCGATACAGGTTTGACTGTTGTTGCTATTTCCCTCAGATACCGACACCGAGTACTTTTAGACACAGTAGTATCCCCAATGCGACTGAAAAGCTCTTGACTGGTAAGTCCAGGGTCCTTCGTGGCCTCTCGTTTAAGTCGTGACATGAGACGACGTGAAATAACCTTCGGCTTGTCTTTATCTGCCCCTTTGCGTACTTGTGTAGGGTCGGCGGTGAACTTTTTCGCTGTTTGATGACACCTCCCTTTTCTACGGTAAATTTACCTTTTGAGAGTTCTGAGCTGATACTTTTCTTTTCAGCATCACTTAAACTGCTTTTACGATTCATCTTTTCACTAAATTCTTACACTTTTCTAATAATTTGGCACGCTCAAATCACCGTGCTGATAACAAATACGGTGCCAATTTGTTTACATCACGCAGATCAGCACGAAAATTTCAGTAATTGCGCAGCTCAGTGTTGCCAACATTGTGTGAAAATTTTGTGGGAATTAATTAGAGGGTTTTTGAAATATTAGAAAAAAAGTTATCTTAATAATAATTTGGCACGCAGTGTATATATATATATATATATATATATATATATATATATAGTTGCATAATATATTTTAGATACATCAAGTGTGGTTTTCAGTAAAGTATAAAGTTATAATATATATATATATATATATATAAAATATATATATATACTTTATATATATATATACTTTATATACATATATATATATATATATATATATAAAATATATATATATACTTTATATATATATATACTTTAT
This sequence comes from Acanthosepion lycidas, assembly GCA_963932145.1. Taxonomy (NCBI): domain Eukaryota; kingdom Metazoa; phylum Mollusca; class Cephalopoda; order Sepiida; family Sepiidae; genus Acanthosepion; species Acanthosepion lycidas. The sequence goes on from OZ010613.1 coordinate 40,621,426, forward strand.
ATATATATATATATAAAGTATATATATATATATATATTTTATATATATATATACTTTATATATATATATATATAAAATATATATATATAAACTATATATATATATACTTTATATATATATATACTTTATATATATATATATATATATGTATATATATACTTTATATATATATAAATATAAATATATATATATATATATATATATATATATATATATATATATATATATATATATATATATATATATATATAACAGTATTAGTCGCTTGACAAACCTCGGATGACACAACTTATAGACACCTGAGGGCAAATTGGTACCCGAGGAAAAAATTGTAATTAAAAAAAGAAAGAACTAAAAACATCCGAACAAGGCGAAACCAATCGTCAAAAGTCTTAAGTCCTTAATCCAAAGAAAAAATAGCCCCAAGCGAGTATAAAGACTAAAATGTATGGTGTTCAATACGCTAAGTAGAGCGGTAAATTGGAACTAATTTTCTAATATATGTTCAAACGACTGATTTGAATGATCGAATGGCCAACGTAATCGATAACAAGTCAGTTTACAAAGATCTTTCTTGTATTTTTCATTATTGACGCGTCGTTCTATACTGACCTAGACCAACTGGGTCGTTTTAAAACTTAATGTTAGATTGAGCTCCCCACAAACAGTACCTCTTCTTTGCGAGGTGGCTGATAACATTATTTGTCGCCCTTGGTGTACCTCCCACCCAAGTGAAAGTATCGAAATTTGTAGATGATATAAAAAAAGAGGGGAGAGGATGAATAAAAAAAAAACCCCAAAAAAACCCAAAAAATCCCCAAAAACAAAGAAATCAAAACACACAAATTATGACGTCACTTCAATTGATTTGTGTCATTTTGGATACGAAACAAAAAAATATATCGGATTTTTAAAAGCCATTTTGAATTGTTGAGTTTTTTTGTTTTTTTTTTTGTTTTTACTTTTATTTAAACGATATTTATTCTCCAGAAACCTTTGATCAAACGAAATCATAGTGGAAGATGAGAAAATAGGAGATAAAGGAAGTGAAGAGTTATTTCCTCTTGAATTGTCGTAAAATTCGTTTGTTTATGCTAAAAACGGGGTTTTATCCACTGAATTTGTTTCTACAGAATACTTATAATTAAAGAAACATCGAACCAATGATGTCATTATAGATTTGGTATCACGAAAGAATCATTGTTTCATCGATTATAACACTTTTATTCCTTTTTTTTCTGTGGAATAGCCAGACGCTAAAATTTGAATTTCGGTTTATTGGCTTTACCCCGACGACAACGAAAAGCATCTTATCTTTGGCATCACAAAAGAAAAAGAAATGTGTTCACAAAGATTGTTCTGCAACCAAATTAAAAGACAAAGAGTAAAGAAAATCTTGCTTTTTTTACATTTAAAACAAACCTTTACTCCAGCTACCAGTTAAAAATTTAAGATATAGTCGTCTTTTTAAAAAGAATCAAGATCTCTATAAGTCTTGTACAAACGATAGCGGAGAAATAGAACATGAATATTTTGATATGAGAAATTCAGGACTTATTTTTTTGTCTGTCTTGATAAATATATTTATGAAAGCTTTAAAATAAAATATAATAAAAAAAAATACAAATCTACTTCGTCACTGAATTCAGACAGATATTAGAAAAAAAAAAAAGAAAAAAAAAGATGGAGGTCCGAAAATCATTTTCAGACTCTTTATCGATAGTGGAAAATCCAATCCGGATGTCACTCTGTGGGAAATATACGGAGATTAAAAGACCTAGTTCAGCGCCTAATCCTACCATCCATTTCGAAACTGGGAGTGAGAACACCGAAAGTTCTGTTGAAGATCAACACCAACAAATCTCCAGGGAAAGTCTGTCCATTGAACCGGCAGACGACGAACATAAGAATGAAAGGGTTTTTGTTACGTTTCAAGACTCGAAACAACTGATTGCCTTTCTCATTTGTTTTTCCGTGGTTCTTTTCGTTCTTCTCGTGTACAATATGATTCGTTATCCGACATTCGCTCTGGGAATGGCATCGGTGACTTTATTATTTGGTCTTGTAGTATTTCTCTACAAATGGAACAACAGAAAGAAACGGAAATCAAAGACACCGAAAGGAACATTGTTAACTTCAATAAATATTAAATGAATATTACGAAGAACTGCTGATTTCAAAATCGTGAACTTTTCCAGCATTCTTTTAAAACAAATTCTCTTATTTGCATAAATTCATAGAATCACTACTCTGTCATCAACGCAGAAAACTGCATTGAATCTTAAACGAAAATTCAAATAAATTATAAATTATGAGTTTCATGTTAAATTCTTCAACATTTTGAGATCCCAAAGTTTTTTATTCATATAAATATATACAATCATTATTCAGTCATCAATGCAGGTTCCATGACATTTTAGACTAATGATTCCCTACGTGGAGTGCATGGTAATATTTTGGTGGGGCATGCGTAGGATGTGCACCCTTCAGCTTATTTTACCAACGTGAGCTCAAATTTCATTTTGCATTAATATTTCATGATTAAAATTATCAAACTATATTACAGAATAAACTTTCATTCAAATATTTTATATTTCTGCTTTTCAGTTCTCTATTACGTTTTGAAACTATATATATTTAACTGTCTTTTTGTTTTTTTAAATCTTTCATGGATGCCATGATCTTCGGAGGCTTGTTTCGAGACCAAGTTAATGGCCTTTTAAGCTTCGTTCGCGTGAACTACAGTAAAATTTTGAATATGTAAAAATTAAATATTACAGCGGACAGCAGAATTTTAGAAATATGAAAGCGCAGCATGGCCCGAAATCGGTTGGGAATCGCTAATTTAGAACATTACGCAATTTAGCTAACTTATGTATTCCTAAGAATGAGGTACATACAAACATTTTCAGCATTTTTGGTTTTAAAATTATTTATTTATGTAAATTCATAGCATTCAGTTACCAAAGTATTTCCTTGGATTTCTGTCACCTTAAATTATCTTTCATTTACATTTTGAATTAGATCCTAATTTAGTTACCCTCATTTCAATTTCAAACATTTTCTTGAGTTTCATTGGTTGTTAAATATAAAATAAGCTTCGAGAAATGTCCATAACAAAACAATCAAAATTTGCGCAAAAGTAGGCTCAGCCGACGTAAAAAAATCTTTTTCAAATTCATCCCTAATCTAAATGTTTCAAGAAATCCCATTGGCTAAAAAATACAACATTCGCCCACGCATTTCTCAGAAAAAAATTCGCAACAGCTACCAAGATCCGTTGAGCCGAATGGTTGTTAAAAACCTATGAATAGAAATAGTAAACGAATTTTCGTCGCATTTGAGACTCACATTTGAGTGTTTGTGGCGAATGCGCAAATTGTAACAAGTGAATAGGTCGTGAATCAGATTAGTTAGGTATGGGATAGACAGTGTGGACCGACCTCAGCCCCTTCCCTCCTTTTCGGCCTTGTGCCATAATTGTAGTGTTACAATAAATAAATTTGGGACATACTCGCGAAAGATAAACACGGAATTACGTGCTGCCAAACAAACAAACTTCCTTTATGAGAGATTAGAAAAATTTGCACAACAAACTTTTTCACTTAATATCTTTCATAGAAAAATCTTTTGTTTAAGTTAAATTCAACCTTTCAGTCAAAGGCAGACATTGAACATTTCCGAAACAGCAAAGAACTTTTTCTCTTAAATATACTTTTGCACACATGAAACAAAGAAATTGTAAATTGTGTATATAAGATTTAATCTGTTGTTTCAAACATGTATTTTTTTGTCGTGATTGAACATCGTTACCATTTGGCCATTTCTTATAATTTATGTTTGTGGATATTGCATATTTTATTTGCAGCACAATCGCGCATCCCTCTTAGATCACTACACTATCATCTTAATGAAAAGGCTTCTAGTATTTTGATAACAAAGCATTTTATTCATATAAATTTAAAGGACCATTATTCAGCAGTCTTCTCCTAGGATTTATATGGGCTTTACTACTATCAGAAATAATCATTTTTGTTTCAATTTTCTTTTCATCAGACTATCAATTAAGCCTTCATGATTTGGTTACCCCAAACATCTTTAAAATACTCGTAATTCCTTGTTGACAACTTGATCCCTGCCACTAATCTCCTGACTTGGTTAAGGTGTGAAGCATTCGGTATGACGTAGTTGTAGCTTAGTTGTTGTGGGAGGTAGATGTCGCTTTGTCTTCTTCGAGTTTTTTGGTAAACTCTGTCAATTTTATTATATTAAAAAATACAATTATAGCACAGGGCTGAAAAGGGGGGGGAAGGGTTAAGGCTGGTCGTCGCTAACTATCTTTTACCTAGCTAATCCGATTCATGGCCCATTCACTCATTACTATTTGCGCATTCGCCACAAAAATTCGTCCGTCACCAATCAATCCTCCATACACCATAATACCGCATCCTCCCAGGGAAACCTACAAAACAAACCCCGAGATTTAAAAATTTGATGATAATAAATATTTCATAGATAAAAATTTAATATTTGACAATGAGAAGATGAGGAGATGAACCCCAAAACAAACTAAATACCAACACAAAGCAAACTAAAACATAACTGATGTTAACAGGACCCGTCCAACCATCAAAAAACATGGCTACATGGGCCAGGTTTTGTAATCCCTGTCACTGACGAAAGTTTTCATGATATATATATATATATATATATATATATATATATCATGAACTCTCCCGTCGGTTTCGACGTATGAGGATCTGACAGTTATGAATTTTGTGCGATAATCTTAACTGGCACTTAAGACCAGCAAGTGATTTGCAAAGGAGGCTGGATATGGAGCAAGAGTAAGGATTGTGGGATGAGATCATTGTTAGATTGGCTGACCTTTCAGATCTTGCTCTCGCTTGTTGAAGACGATTCAGACTAGCAGATTGAAAATCGCTGAGTTCACTAAAACACGTTGATCTTTTCATTATATATATATATATATATATATATATATATATATATATATGAATTTATTTAATTATTTAATGTTGTGGTGTCTTCCCTCTAGTGAGGTTATTGTGAACTCTTCCACTTACTATAAATTTAGTAGGAAAAGTAAGCTTCAGGGGAACTGTGGTATAGACTGAACGCTGGTCAACCGACACACACTCCCAAGTCGTGTAACACCCTTCTGTTGTATTTACTGGTCAATACACTATTTATCTACAACCTCTTGTTTTGGTATTTCTTAGCCAATTACTTGGTCACAACATTTAATTAATGTATTTTTAGATATTTTTTAAATCTTAATTCATTCAGCTTACTTTATTTTATTGATGCCAAATATTATTATTATCATTGCTTTGAAATTTTGATGAGTAAAATGCGATGAAACTGTCGAGAATGGTATGAATATTAGCCACATGACTGGATCTATTTTAAGTCTGATCCCTGCATTTTAACTTGTTCAGCCCGTAAAGAAAAAAAAATCATTTCTAGGTCATCCTATCGACTCATGTCTAATTCTCCCTTCTTTCTTTTCTTTCTCTCCCTCTCACCCTCTCTACTTCTCCCCACTCTCTCAGTTTCTCGTTCCCCACACCAATTTTTTTAAAACCTTATATAGAATTTTTTAATTTTTTCTCCCTCTTTTAATATAAATATTTTTTGTTTGGTTTTTTCTTTTTTTTTTCTTCGATCTCTCCCTCTTTCTTTTTTCTGGACAAATTGACTCCATTTATTAAAAAAACTTTGGTCTGAAATAAATTATAACCGAACGGATTTTTAAGGATCGTCTGTAGTTATGATTGTATATATATATATATATATATATATATATATATATATATATATATGCTTCTACCCTGAGGGACGACGCAGTTTCGTTTCCTGTCGGAGAGCGCAAATTGTTCTTTAATAAGATTTCAAGCCAGTCGTCGAAAATAAATGAATTTCCTGTTTAATAAATAGTCGCAGCGTCTACTCAAATACGAGTATCTACTAAGAATAACGTTTAAAGTGATACTAATCTTTCGCATTAATGGCATATCCATTCTAATATATATATATATATATATATATATATATATATATATATATATATATATATATACACACACACACATATATATATATATATATATATATATACATATATATATATATATATATATATATATATATATATATATATATATATATATATACTCCTACTTTTTTCCTGAAACATGTTTTTCTTTTATTGTACTTAAGTCTCTTGATTCTCTTTCACTCCCCTTGCGCCCTAGTGGCATTATCACCTTGCATGGGGTGAAATGATTGCAAAAATGTGTTTGTATATAACGTTACATTATACATTTTCTTTCTGCATATATATATATATATATATATATATATATATATATATATATATATATATTATATATATATATATATATATATCGGGTGTAACAGCAATGTTCTCCAAATCGTGTAACAGCAAAATTCTATAATTATTAGATTAAGCTTTGAACCGTTGTATCTTAGAAATGATTAAAGATATCTTACTGGAATTCTCCGAGGTTTTTATAATACTAATGGTCTCTACTGTGTGCAATAAGAATGTATATTCACAGAAAAATCGTGATGAAATCAATCATAAACGAAAATGACATGTTCGTCATTAATTAATCACAGCTAAGGATCGGAAGATTATGAAGGAGTGAAATAATGTTCAAACATTATGAATTGAATTGGATCTTTTCTAATTGATCTCTTTAGTCCTGAGTTGAAATGATGATCCCTCTTCCAGTTGTGACCTCCTGATCCAATTTTCCTCTCTACTGTTCCCTTTTTTAAAAAAACTTATTTACCATTTTCTTGATGCATCTTGAATGGACTTTGTAGATTTAAGCCAGAGTATGAATGTTGGCACCATTACTGAAGGCATAGATGATTTTTTTCTCTCACCATTTTTCAGTTGGGAAGACCTAGTGGGGCTGACAAAAACAATTTTAACCTGTTCTCCTTCTAACTGAATAACCCAAAGCGTTTTTCAGTGATTCTTACGATAAATGGTGACAAGATGGTTAACTGAAAACCTAGGAAAAAGAAACTCGGCTTAGTGTTTTTAGATATTAAACATTTTGTGCGATGGACACCCAGTATATATATATATATATATATTTATATATATATATACATATATATATATATTACATGAATCATTGATACAAAAACAAAACACAAAAGAATTCTCCTATTACCATATTAGTACAAAAACGCACAATCTTAAAATTTAAAAATTCAACCTCAGCGTTGCGACCGCACGCTCCAAAAAATTTCTTACAATTAACAATAACACATTTCTAAAAACATTTTTCGGATTATATCTATATTTTCGTTGTCCTGTTATTACCGGGAAGTAAAAAACAAAAACAAATCTATTTCCATACCTGAAGATGTCTGTAGGAACACATGAAAGCTTGTAAAAAACTAAAAAAAGACTTTATGCAACTGGAATTTATAAACAGGGATCATATCATTCATCTACAGGTTCGAGGTTAATGTACTTTATTAAATTTGTTTGCGAAGATGTATTCTCACTATTTATATCATTAACTTCCATATCTGTTTTTTGTATGAATGATTCATGTAATGTAAATTGAACTGCACCACATACTTGATATATATATATATATATATATATATATATATATATATATATATATATATATATATATATATATATATGTATATATATATATAATTATTTTTTTAAAATATGGTTCCACCGCGAGACAGAAATTACTGTATTTCACAAGTCCTAAAGTTTAATTTCCATATTAAACTTAAAATTTAGAGTACAATTTGAAATGGAGGTATAATCTGGAGTTTTTTTTTCTTTCGTTATTAGGGGATTACTAATGTGATGAAAGTATGAATGTTTATTATATATCATATTTTACATATATCATATTTTACATATATCATATTTTACATATATCATATTTTATATATATGGTATTGTGGAATTTGAGTCAAGTTTCTGATTCGCGATGGAATCCTTTTTTTTTTAAATAATTATAATTTAAGCTCTACTTCTGTACCGAGGACTTTTTTTTTTTTTAACATAAATACTAAAGGACTTTGAAACATTAATCTTATTGTTCTTTCCTATTACATCAATACACACACACACGCGCACACACAGACACATACACACACACACACACACACACATATATATATATATATATATGTATCCTTGTGCAGGTATGCAGAAAATAGAAAAGAACACGTTGGGTGCATAATCCGGGGTTCCTTAGTATTTTTGTTTTTATTTTTAAAAAACAGTGCTCCATACAGAAGTAGAGCTTATATTATAATAATATTTTTTGTTTAAAAATATGATTCCTTCGCTACATAAGAGTTCTCATGTTTCAAAAACGTGAGCCGAAATCATCCAAATAATTAATAAAATTAAGTTGGATTGAGGTGTTTAGTCACGTTTCATCTTCAAGCGAAATTTCTAAAATTGCTTCCTAAATTTCGAAAGCAATTTCGAAATTGCTTCCTAAAATTTCGCTTGAAGATGAAACGTGACTAAACACCTCAATCCAACTTAATTTTATTAATTATTTGGATGATTTCGGCTCACGTTTTTGAAACATGAGAACTCTTATGTAGCGAAGGAATCATATTTTTAAACAAAAAATATTATTATATTATATATATATATATATATATATATATGATGCGCGGTGCTTAGTGGAAAGTGCTACATATTCAGTTGTATGGATATGTGTTTGTAACTCTGGGTTTCACGTTTTTGCGATCATCAGACAAACTTTTTGTCTGATAATTCGTGTAATGACTGCAAAAGCGTTAAACCCAGGGTTACAAACTCATATCCATACAGCTGAATATATATATATATATCTATATATCTATATCTATATGTATATATATATATATATATATGTGTGTGTGTGTGTCTGCGTGTGCGTGCACTTCCTTACCGTCAGACGTAATCTGCCAAGTTTAACTAATCCGTGACACTTGTCATGCCTTCGGTTGCCACTGATGATAAATGGGACATTTTAATACCGGTCTATCCGGCCAAGATTTTCCCAAACTTATACTATAGAGTCCTTACTCGTCGTCTCATCTGTTACAGTTACCCCCACCCCACAAACGTTTAACTTTTGACGCACACACGCACATTTCTATGGAAGACGTCGAATCCGTATTCTTACGAGAAAGCAATGGCATCTTCTAATTTAACTCGCCCCTTTCAAATCAGTTTCAAATCTGTTCCATTTATCGCTCTTTTTTGCACCCCCCTCTCTCTCTCACCGAAGTTAAGAAACGTTGAGCCTGGTCAGTACCTAGATGAGTGACCACTTTGGAATACTAAGTTCTGTAAGCTTCAATGTGCGGATTTTATAATAGATAACGGCTCAGAGTTAATCGGAGAGCCGAGTTCAAAGTTCAGTCGGGTTCGCTATATTGACGTAGGTGCAAATATTGTTGTGAAAGGTATGAATGCACCTCTTCTCTCCCAGCTATGGGTTAATTAGTAGAACTTGCAAATCATTATTATCGCAAAAAAAAATCTTACAATCTAAAAATATTTTCTGGCTTTAAATAACCAGCAAAAGGTTTATAAGCCACAAAACATCTAGCCGTACTAATAAATGTCTAGAAGTCCAAGTATTACAATATCTATACAAGTTTTCCCTTTCCTGAAATGTGTTTTTGCTGACTATATCTATCTATCTATCTATCTATCTATCTATATATATATATATATATATATATATACATGTAATGGACTCTCCTGTCGATTTCGACGTATGAGGATCTGACAGCTTATTGATTCAGTTATGAAAGTTTGTGCGATAATCTTAAGTGGCACTTAAGACCCGCTAGTGATTTACAAAGGAGGCCACATATGGAGCAAGGGTGAGGATTGTGAGATGAGATCACTGTTAGATTGGCTGACCTTTTAGATCTTGCTCTCGCTTCTTGAAGATGATTCAGACATGCAGATTGAAAATTGCTGAGTCCACTAAAACACGTTGATCTCCATTCTACCTTGCAAGTGAACTGTGTGGATAAAAACGAATCAAGGTAAACCGCCAGAAAACCCACACAAGTGATTTGATTAAAGTGGTGAAGACC
>OZ010613.1:40636580-40664080 GCA_963932145.1 Acanthosepion lycidas
TCTTTTTATTTAATCTCGTGCAGTTAATTTCATCCTAATAAGCTACCCATCAATATGAACTGTTGCTACACTAAACTAATAAATCCCTGCACCACGTAGGGGTTTAGGATTAGCTTATCTAAAAATATCATTACTTACAGTGTTTCTCAAAATGGCATCATGACATGCTCCCGTCACCATCACTTACAAAATGTCTTGGGATGTCCCCGTCACCATGACTTACAGAATATCTTGGAATACGCCCGTCTCCATCATTTCCAGTGTCACAAACAAAGAACTGCACCAAATAACAGAAACCACATCACTTGAGGACTTTCAACAGCAGTAATAACTAAAATAGATAGCACATGTAACTCGAAGAGAAAATAATTAATCAAGATGTTAACATTTCACACAACTTCAGGTAAAAGGTTAGGAAGGAAACTCCCATCAGTACTGGAACGAATGATAACAGCCACTTTATTTGAGAAACTAGTTTTCCTAAAGAATTATTTTAAGAGAAAGATTTGATAAATTTCAGCCGAAAACAGTATTGGCTGCTTGATCATTGAAATACCAAATGTTTCCTTGTAAGTAAATGGTTAATATTATCATTTAAGATATTATCAAAGTTACCCATCAGGCTGAGATAACACAGTTATCTTGTCCTACCAAGATCAGCAAATACTTTTGAATACTGTGAACTAAAATCCTTTAGTGAGAAACCAGTTTTTCTATAAAAAAAAAATGTTTTAAGAGAAAGATTTGATAAATTTCAACTGAAAACAGTACTGGCTGCTTGGTTAATGAATGTCAAATGTTTCCTTGTAGGGAAATGGCTAATATTACCACGTAAGAGACTATCAAAGTTATCCACCTGACTGAGATACATGGATAACACAATTATCTTTTTGTCCTACCAAGTACTGGCTGTTTGGTTAGTGAATTTCCTTGGAGGGAAACGGTTAGTATTATCATTAGAAGTATTACTGGGAACGAAAAATCCTATCCATAGGCAGTCGTATCAGACTTCGGGGAAAACAAAGTGGGTCGGGTAGAAAAACACTGACAGGAATTTTGGGGTGGACATTGTATGTTACTGTTGTTCTGTCGACGTTACATTGTATCTGAAATTGACTGATCGGGTGGCAGGTGTTAGTTAGACATATCCGGGTGGCAAGGAAAATTTAGAGACAAGGCGAAAAAGAAACAACGTAGGTGGATTCATTTCCGCAAACCCTACTTGCCTTTTAATTTAAAATTTTTTTTATTTGTTTTTTGATTATTTTGTTACTGAAGCAAATACTGGTTGTAACAGCAAAATTGCCCAAATCGCGTAACAGCAAAACTGTCCAAATCGTGTAAGAGCAAAATTCTCCAATTGTCAGATTGAGCTTTGAACATTTCTATCTTAGAAATTAGTAAAATATCTTCTTGGAATTTCTACGAGGTTTTTATAACACCACTGGCCTCTACTTTGAATAATAAGAATTTATAATTACTCTCCAAGCTTAACAGGAGAATCGGGATGAAATCGATCATAAACGAAAATGACATGTTCATCATTAATTAATCATATCTAAGGATCAGAAGCTTATGAAGGAGTGAAATAAAGTTCGAATATATATATATATATATATTATTGCAGGATCATTTTCCAGTTTATTCAAGATGATCTTCGCCCTCTCTAACCTTCTAAATTTCTGTCCTGGAGTAACAAGGTTCATCACAAGTTTCCGACACAATTTTATATTCAAGTCTTTTTTTTTTACTGCTCTTTGGACTGTCATAGCCGAAACTCTTCCCTCACGCGTCAAAAGTCTTATGGATTGAGTTGGATCTTTTCTAATTGATCTATTTAGCTCTAAGTTGAAATGATGATCCCTCTTCCGGTTGTGACCTCCTGATCCATTTTTCATCTTTACTGTTCCCTTTTCTTAAACTTATTCTCCGTTCCTTTGATGGTTTTTGAATGAATTTTGAAGATGGAAACCAGAGTATGAATGTTGGTACTATTACTGAAGGCCTGAATGATTTTTTCCTCTCACCATTGCACAGTTGAGAAGACAGTGAGGCTGACCCCAAATGATTTTGCATTCGAGAGGTACCGGGATCGATGCCCTGATTCTCCAATGTAATTTTACAAGATTTGCAAAAGCAGCCGACAACAAGCGTTCGAGACTTACGGTGTAAATCTTCAGAGGTAGAAACTTGCTTATATACTTTGTAGTGTTCGAGGAAACGTCATCCACTTAAGGTTAACCAAGAGAATCGTGAACGGGGAATTAGCTCAAGTGGTAGAGCGTTCGCTTAGCATGTGAGAGGTACAGGGATCGATACCCGGATTCTCCAATGCTTTTGTACAATTTGTATTCTTTCAACTGTCTTTAGCATAAGATAAATGTTATAAGATTCTGATCTGTTCATATCTTAGTCTGCTCATATCTTTGTTCATACTAATGTTCACCTAATACAAAGCCTAAGAGCCACTCAAATTAGAAGGTTACTGGGTGGTGTTGTATGAGGATAGAGAAGGGCAAGAATTGAAATCCCTGAAACTACCACAAGCACATCCTGTTGTATGTTCGATTTCTTTATCTCCGATGTTGACATCATCTACAATTGATCACTGGATCGAGAGGGACTAGAAGCAGGAATCTTTATTGCTAACAGCTGAACTGTATCAATGGGGAATTAAATTAGAAATACGTGGCTTTGATGAGCAGAAAAGTTCCATCCTCCAGCGTGTGCCTACGCAAGTCGTCGCTCAACAACATGAAGTCTGGAGAAAATGACGTCATTAGGTTTGGAAATTTCTCTTCACCTCCCATACTCACCAGATGTAGCACATGTGAATTAACATCTGCTTCGATTAACAACAGACCATCCCCCCCCCCCGTGCCAGGACGTTTTGAAATAAGGAAGGCATCAATTTAAGTCTCTCAGGTTTCTTTTCATTAAAAATGCCAGCGTTTTATTGGCAAAATGTCCGCCGTTGAGCTCATTGCGATTAGACCACTGGGTAATAAAATTGAAATTGTATCATGTTTTATCCCCCAAAGAATCTGTATCATTTCTGAATAATTAATAAATCTATCTATCTATCTATCTATCTATCTATCTATCTATCTATCTATCTATCTATCTATCTATCTATCTATCTCTCTCACACACACAGATATATATATATATCAAAATTTCCTATCTATCTATATATCTATATCAGTCTGTCTGTCTCTCTCTCTCTATTATATATACATACATACATATATATATATATATATATATATATATATATATATATATATATATATATATATATATATATATATATTCCTATCTATCTGTCTCAGTATGTTTCTTCATATCTATCTATCTATCTATCTATCTATCTATTTATCTATATATATATATATATATATATATATATACATTAGTACATATATACATCAAAATTTCCATTGTATCTGTCTGTGCATATATATATATATATATATATATATATATATATATATATATATATATATATATATATATATATATCAACTTATCTATCTATCACTATATATATATATATATATATATATATATATATATTACTTTTTGATCACCATTTCCTTAATTTTATTAATGCGAGAATGGAACCTCTCCTTCATCTGCAAAGCTTTCATTACTCTTGACTTATTAACGTAAATACTCGATTTAGCCCCACCTCCCAGTAAACACCCTTTTCAAATTAGCGCCCCTTCCACATGGAACTTAAAATAAGCGCCTCTCTGTAATAAGCGTCCCAAGGCAACTAAAGGAATATATTTGAGAAACGGGAGATATTGATGAGGACGATGAAGATATTGATTTTGAAGGACTTTAAATAATTTAAGAAAATTACAGTATATTCATATAGTGGATTGAAGTCAGCATTATCCAGTCAATGTGAACGATCCTCTCCTTAGCTGCATAGTATGTGTTTCGCTAGGGCTGCATACTGTTTTGAATTCAGAATTGTCCTACTGTTATCGGTTGCCTTCCCAGTCCCTCATACTATTTACATATAAAGATGGGGAGATGAGTTAGATTCATACTTTTCCCAACGTTATTAGCAAGTAAGTGAATGTAATGAAATCGACTGGAATTCGAACTTCGCTCTGCGATTCCTCAGTCTGAGTCGTAATGTTTTATTCTTATTTGTGTTACAGTGTAACCCGGATATAAGAGAGTTGTCCGGACAGGAGAAGAAGTCTCTTATACCCAGGTTTCTCTTATATCAGGGTTTTCATATCCGGGTTTGGTGGTCTATTTTGTTTAGGTAAGTATGGCTCTAATTTGGGACCAAAGACAATCTCTCTTATATCCAGGTTTCTCTTATATCAGGGTTTGGTCTATTTTTGTTTAGGTAAGTATGGCTCTAATTTGGGACCAGAGACAATCTCTCTTATATCCGTGTTTCTCTTATATCCGTGTTTCTCTTATATCCGGGTTTGGTCTATTTTGTTTAGGTAAGTATGGCTCTAATTTGGGACGAGAGACAATCTCTCTTATATCCGGGTTTGGTCTATTTTGCTTAGGTAAGTATGGCTCTAATTTGGGACCAGAGACAATCTCTCTTATATCAGGGTTTGGTCTATTTTGTTTAGGTAAGTATGGCTCTAATTTGGGACCAGAAACAATCTCTCTTATATCCGGGTTTAGTCTATTTTGTTTAGGTAAGTATGGCTCTAATTTGGGACCAGAGACAATCTCTCTTATATCCGGGTTTAGTCTATTTTGTTTAGGTAAGTATGGCTCTAATTTGGGACCAGAGAAATCTCTCTTATATCCGTGTTTCTCTTATATCCGTGTTTCTCTTATATCCGGGTTTGGTCTATTTTGTTTAGGTAAGTATGGCTCTAATTTGGGACGAGAGACAATCTCTCTTATATCCGGGTTTGGTCTATTTTGCTTAGGTAAGTATGGCTCTAATTTGGGACCAGAGACAATCTCTCTTATATCAGGGTTTGGTCTATTTTGTTTAGGTAAGTATGGCTCTAATTTGGGACCAGAAACAATCTCTCTTATATCCGGGTTTAGTCTATTTTGTTTAGGTAAGTATGGCTCTAATTTGGGACCAGAGACAATCTCTCTTATATCCGGGTTTAGTCTATTTTGTTTAGGTAAGTATGGCTCTAATTTGGGACCAGAGAAATCTCTCTTATATCCGTGTTTCTCTTATATCCGTGTTTCTCTTATATCCGGGTTTGGTCTATTTTGTTTAGGTAAGTATGGCTCTAATTTGGGACGAGAGACAATCTCTCTTATATCCGGGTTTGGTCTATTTTGCTTAGGTAAGTATGGCTCTAATTTGGGACCAGAGACAATCTCTCTTATATCAGGGTTTGGTCTATTTTGTTTAGGTAAGTATGGCTCTAATTTGGGACCAGAAACAATCTCTCTTATATCCGGGTTTAGTCTATTTTGTTTAGGTAAGTATGGCTCTAATTTGGGACCAGAGACAATCTCTCTTATATCCGGGTTTAGTCTATTTTGTTTAGGTAAGTATGGCTCTAATTTGGGACCAGAGAAATCTCTCTTATATCCGTGTTTCTCTTATATCCGTGTTTCTCTTATATCCTGGTTTGGTCTATTTTGTTTAGGTAAGTATGGCTCTAATTTGGGACGAGAGACAATCTCTCTTATATCCGGGTTTGGTCTATTTTGCTTAGGTAAGTATGGCTCTAATTTGGGACCAGAGACAATCTCTCTTATATCAGGGTTTGGTCTATTTTGTTTAGGTAAGTATGGCTCTAATTTGGGACCAGAAACAATCTCTCTTATATCCGGGTTTAGTCTATTTTGTTTAGGTAAGTATGGCTCTAATTTGGGACCAGAAACAATCTCTCTTATATCCGGGTTTAGTCTATTTTGTTTAGGTAAGTATGGCTCTAATTTGGGACCAGAGACAATCTCTCTTATATCCGGGTTTAGTCTATTTTGTTTAGGTAAGTATGGCTCTAATTTGGGACCAGAAACAATCTCTCTTATATCCGGGTTTAGTCTATTTTGTTTAGGTAAGTATGGCTCTAATTTGGGACCAGAGACAATCTCTCTTATATCCGGGTTTAGTCTATTTTGTTTAGGTAAGTATGGCTCTAATTTGGGACCAGAGAAATCTCTCTTATATCCGGGTTTCTCTTATATCCGTGTTTCTCTTATATCCGGGTTTGGTCTATTTTGTTTAGGTAAGTATGGCTCTAATTTGGGACGAGAGACAATCTCTCTTATATCCGGGTTTGGTCTATTTTGCTTAGGTAAGTATGGCTCTAATTTGGGACCAGAGACAATCTCTCTTATATCAGGGTTTGGTCTATTTTGTTTAGGTAAGTATGGCTCTAATTTGGGACCAGAAACAATCTCTCTTATATCCGGGTTTAGTCTATTTTGTTTAGGTAAGTATGGCTCTAATTTGGGACCAGAGACAATCTCTCTTATATCCGGGTTTAGTCTATTTTGTTTAGGTAAGTATGGCTCTAATTTGGGACCAGAAACAATCTCTCTTATATCCGGGTTTAGTCTATTTTGTTTAGGTAAGTATGGCTCTAATTTGGGACCAGAGACAATCTCTCTTATATCCGGGTTTAGTCTATTTTGTTTAGGTAAGTATGGCTCTAATTTGGGACCAGAGAAATCTCTCTTATATCCGTGTTTCTCTTATATCCGTGTTTCTCTTATATCCTGGTTTGGTCTATTTTGTTTAGGTAAGTATGGCTCTAATTTGGGACGAGAGACAATCTCTCTTATATCCGGGTTTGGTCTATTTTGCTTAGGTAAGTATGGCTCTAATTTGGGACCAGAGACAATCTCTCTTATATCAGGGTTTGGTCTATTTTGTTTAGGTAAGTATGGCTCTAATTTGGGACCAGAAACAATCTCTCTTATATCCGGGTTTAGTCTATTTTGTTTAGGTAAGTATGGCTCTAATTTGGGACCAGAAACAATCTCTCTTATATCCGGGTTTAGTCTATTTTGTTTAGGTAAGTATGGCTCTAATTTGGGACCAGAGACAATCTCTCTTATATCAGGGTTTGGTCTATTTTGTTTAGGTAAGTATGGCTCTAATTTGGGACCAGAAACAATCTCTCTTATATCCGGGTTTAGTCTATTTTGTTTAGGTAAGTATGGCTCTAATTTGGGACCAGAGACAATCTCTCTTATATCCGGGTTTAGTCTATTTTGTTTAGGTAAGTATGGCTCTAATTTGGGACCAGAAACAATCTCTCTTATATCCGGGTTTAGTCTATTTTGTTTAGGTAAGTATGGCTCTAATTTGGGACGAGAGACAATCTCTCTTATATCCGGGTTTGGTCTATTTTGCTTAGGTAAGTATGGCTCTAATTTGGGACCAGAGACAATCTCTCTTATATCAGGGTTTGGTCTATTTTGTTTAGGTAAGTATGGCTCTAATTTGGGACCAGAAACAATCTCTCTTATATCCGGGTTTAGTCTATTTTGTTTAGGTAAGTATGGCTCTAATTTGGGACCAGAGACAATCTCTCTTATATCCGGGTTTAGTCTATTTTGTTTAGGTAAGTATGGCTCTAATTTGGGACCAGAAACAATCTCTCTTATATCCGGGTTTAGTCTATTTTGTTTAGGTAAGTATGGCTCTAATTTGGGACCAGAGACAATCTCTCTTATATCCGGGTTTAGTCTATTTTGTTTAGGTAAGTATGGCTCTAATTTGGGACCAGAGAAATCTCTCTTATATCCGGGTTTCTCTTATATCCGGGTTACACTGTAAATTGAAAGGTTGTTGTTGTTGTTCTTTATGCTTCCCTCATGCAATTCTTTTCGTTGTATAAATAAAAGGCGAAAATTAATAACATATTGCATATTTTTTTTAAATAAGCACCCCTTTTGACTTAGCGCCCCTCTCGATTAAGGGCACTGACATTTTTTTTTTTTTAAAAATAAGAGTATTTATGTTAATATAATTTCAATTAATTACACTCGAATAAATTTTCATCTTTTAAATGCGTCATTATATTCCAGATTAATAAAAATGATAAACTAATTAAAAAAATGAACACTTAAGACTCCCGACTGGCAATAAATAAAGGGATTTTTTTTTTTTTTTTTGATCATCACATTTCAGAAGTTGGGTCCTCAGGCCTCTTTCGTGTTAGGGTTCACTTTTTAAAAAAAAAATATATATATATATACAAAAAGAATATTGATTCAAATGAAAAATATTTAAGTCGGATAGAAAAATCAAAGATTACCGAATGCGATATACACGTATATTAAATGCAGGAAAGTCTATCGACCAAGCGACAGAGATCAAAACAAGAATGAAGGGGAACATATTTTGGTTTGGTTTGAAATCATTTGGGGTGAAATGATTAAACAAATTAAATTCGGTGAGGTAAAGTTTGATTCTTGGGATTGATGGTGGAAGAAGTCAGAATGTATGGTTGTCAACAAAATTGCAATAGCGAAAGATGCCTTCCAAACACTAAGCAAAGCATTAAGAAACAGGGAGATTTCGTTAGAAATGTTGTAATCTAGGAAGGGTTACTAAATGAGGAATAACCAAAATGGAAGTTGGAAATGAAATGGTAATCGTTATAACATCAACAAAATACAATACTCGCCAACGGCGTGAAGTAGGTAAACCACTGCTAGTGGCGCACTACTTAGCATATTACCCCCACTTACAATAGTGTCTAACGTATTTATGAGGATTGGGACATACCCATTAGTGTTCATAGGTACAGTATGAAGATAGATAGATAAATAGATAGATAGGTATGCACGTCGTGAGATAGATAGATAGATATGAACGTCGTGGGATAGATAGATAGATAGATAGATAGATAGATAGATAGATAGATAGATAGATAGATAGATAGATATGAACGTCGGGAGATAGATAGATAGATAGATAGATAGATAGATAGATAGATATGAACGTCGTGAAATAGATATGAACATAGATAGATAGATAGATAGATAGATTTGAACAAAGTGAGATAGATATAAATTGAATAAAATAGTGTTGTAACCTAGAAAAGGTCTACTGAATGAGGAATAACGAAAACGAAGGTTTAAATGAAATGGTAATCTTTATAACATCAACAAAATACAATACTCGCCAGCGGCGTGAAGTTGGTAAACCACAGCTAGTGGTGGACTACTTATACAGCATATTACCCCCACTTACAATAGTGTCCAACGTATTAGTACGCAGATGAGAGGTTTGTCTGCACCTTGCTTTTAAAAATTATAATCCTTTATGGGATTACTCTGTGAAATATTCTTTAAACGACGACTGACGGCTAGAAGAGATGATAAACTAATTCTAGATGCAATTTTCTGCTATTCAACTTTCGTTCTGCCATGGTTGATTGGCTCATAATTCATAACGATGAAATACTTTCTGAAAACCATAATATATTTTTATAAGTAACTAGAAAGATCCGTGAAAATTTCACGGTTTTCCTATTTAAATTTCCTGATGAATCTTAATTCTTAAGTTAATGATTGAGTAAGCTCATGGCGAGTTCTACGACAATGAAATATCCGTAGAAATTCCCTTGTCGCTTCGTTGAACATTTGAGCTTAACAACTTTAACAAAATATTGCAATAAAAATCATGAATATTGTTGTAACATAGAAAGGGTTACTGAATGAGGAATAACCAAAAACGCACGTTGGAAATGAAATGGTAATCTTTATAACATCAACAAGGCACAATACTCGCCAGCGGCGTGAAGTAGGTAAACCACTGCTAGTGGTGGACTACTTAGCATATTACGATATTTACCTGCCTCCCCACGAGGTAGGATGCGGCACAAGGCCAAATTTAATGTGGGGAAATCCGAACCCGTGGGCTCGGGCAAAAACTTCCCGTAGATCACGCATACGCGGGATCGGGTATCTGTCTACCTCCCCGGACGAGACTCTGCCCTTCGGGATAGCCTTGTCCTGGTTCCTCTCTTCCCGAAGGCTGAGAGTTCGATACGACAAGAGCTTCCCATTCTGACAGCTTACGCTGTCAGCTTAGACAGCATATTACCCCCACTTACAATAGGGTCCAACGTATTTATGAGGATTGGGACATACCCTTTAGTGTTCATAGGTACGGTATATGACAAGAAACAAAGAGAAGAGCACTGAACTGGCCAACTCTGTTATATTGCTCTTCCTATATGTTTGAATGCTCGACAATCTCCTCAGGGATGAAGAAGATACTTGAGGCAATAGAAATGTGGTTCTTCAGAAGGATGCTGAGAATACCGTAGATCGAAAAATGTGAACGACGACGAAGTTTTTGAGAAAATGGACATGAAAAGGGCATACATAACATCAGAAATTTATAGTTGAAATTTCTTGGGTACATAATGAGGAATGAGGGCTTAGAAAATCTGACACTCACAGGATAAACTGAAGTCAAGAAGGACAGAGGAAAGCAGCGAATAACCTACCTAATGAGCTTCTGGTTGACAGAACAGGGATTAGGAGAGATAGCAAAAACAGAAACCTTGCTAAGAGCAACAAAGAACAGGAAGTTGTGGAGAACATGATCGATAACGACCTTCTGTCAACCCCAGCAATGCGCAAAAAGCACCTTTTCTCTTCCATTCCAAATCATCTTCAGCTTCTCTAATTCCACGTGCCACCCACTAGAGCTTTACTAATAATACTCTCATTCCACCCGTATTCCTATAGGACTTCGCCATAGCAGATTCTCACACTTTGCATACTCCTTAGGCCTTCAACTGTACCAATCTGCGCCGCCGCCGCCATCGAAGCTCGGTGATTCGCTACCCCCCCAACCGACTTCAACTTTAGGGTGTCGTTTCCTTACTCTTCCACCGCACAAGAAGAACCTTGCGTCAGGTCACTACCCCCCCACCTCCGTCTTCATTCGTACGTTTTTTTTTTTTTCTTATATTTTTTCTTTCATTTCCTGTCGTCCCACATTTTCATTCCACAATCGCGTGTCAAAAACTGAACTTCTTTTTGTTTTAACATTTTTAACTTCTACATCTTTGTTAAAACCTTTCTATAACTTTTAATTTTTCCTTTTTTTTTTGTTTTCTTTATTCTTTCTTTCTTTCTTTCTTTCTTTCTTTCTTTCTTTCTTTCTTTCTTGAAACCTTTTAATAACTTTTCATTTTTCCTTTCTTTTTCTTTCTTGCTTTTCTTTTTATAAGCATTTCTATAACTTTTCCTTTTTCCGTTTTTTCTTTCTTTCTTTTTTCTTTCTTTCTTTCTTTCTTTCTTTCTTTCTAGAAAACTTTCTATAACTTTTACTATTTTCTTCTTTTTCTTTCTTTTCTTTTTTGAACCCTTTACATAACTTTTCCTCTTCACTCTTTTTTTCTTTCTTTCTTTCACTATACTCCTTTCTTTCAACCTTTTCTCTCTTTTTCTTTATTTTAAACCGCTTTTTTTTAAAATTTTTCTTTCTTTTAACATTTCTTTCATTTTTCCTGTTTTAGCTTTCTTTCTCCTCTTTTTTTTCTTTTTCATTTTTTTCTTTTTTCTTTGGTCTTTCTTTCTTCACTTTCATTATACCCTGCTTCTTTTTCTTGAATTTTCCTCCATTTTGTTTTTTCTTTATACCTTTCATCTATTCTTTTTCATTCTGTTTTCTTTCTTTTCTTATAGATTTGTCCTTTCTTTCTTTCTTTCTTTCTTTCTTTCTTTCTTTCTTTCTTTTAATCCGGTTACCCTCTTCTTCTTCTTCTTTAATTTCTCACACAACCGCATTTCTGCATTTTTTGCCTCTAAGAACCTCATTCTTGGTTTTCCTATTTCTCATAAATACATTCCAGCATTCATTCCACTTCACAACCCTTCCCAGACTTCCTTCCTCTTCGGCATCATGTTTTCCTGCCCACAGGCTAGCCTATCAGCCCTCTTGTCAAATTTTGGCACCTCAAAATGGCAGGTAGGGCATTTAGCATGTTTGTAGAGACTCCATTCAATGGTGTTTACGTAGCGTTTTTGTTGTGAATTTTTTTCTCGTTTGCAACAGCGGGTCTTGATGTTTGTCGTTTTTTTTTTTTTTTTTTTTTTATGTGTGTGTGTGGTTGTTTTTACTCACTTCAATGTTTAGTATATTTTCTTTAACTTAACATCCACCAACCCTCCGTCTCACCCGACTCTTACTCTAACTTGTCATCGCCCAGTTCCTCACTGGTTATACTGACAGAAAAGTTAGAAATTCACACCAACTTGTTTGCCTACTTCTCATTATCTCCTTCTCTACCCTCCTCCGTTTCTTTGTCTACTCTCATTATCTTCCTCTCCCTCTTCCCGCCCCTCTCTCTCTTTCTCTCTCTCTCTCTCTATATATATATATATGTATGTATGTGTGTGTGTGTGTGTGCGTGCGTATAATGCCACGTAAAATTATATAATTTAATGAGCAGAATTTTGGTTAATAATGTGCTTGATAGATATTTAGAGTAATATTTATTGAATATGAAGGGACAAAGTGAAAATTTATGAACGACGTGTTTCACCAAACCATCTGCCATCTTTGGCTTCCTCAGGTTAGAATGAAAGAAGGACAGCACTGTGTGTGAGAGAAAATACTTTTGTATCTGAGAGGATAAGCAGTTATCATAAATCAAATTGAATTAGATTCCTTATCACCTCCATTGTCCAGAAACTCAACAGGGTGTCTGCCTGCCTGTGGTTTGTTTGTTTGTCTGTCTTATCTATATCAGGTGATGGATTTTAAATCAGTACACCAGAACGAGAGTGTTTTTACCATATATATATATATATATATATATATATATATATATATATTAAAAAGAAGAGAGTAACCGCAAACGTTTTCGGTTGTAATGTGAATTTAAAAGAAAAATATTATGCTTTATTTTTCCATAATTTTGCTACACGGGTTTCCGGTCTCGCGACCTTCAGCAGGCAAAGAATGGGTATTTCCATATATTATTAAAAGAAATTAATTTTTCTTATGTTTTTCGATGTTAATCATTCTCGATATTAGACATTCTCTTTTTTGTTTGTTAGTGACCCAAATGTCTTCCGTGAACTGGCAGTGAAAAAGTTCTTCTGCGTAAAGGATAATAAAACAATTAAGATTGGTCCGAGAAAGAGTGAGGAAAGATATTTGTATTCTTACAACCAAAAACGTTTGCGGTTTCTATCTTCTTTTTAATATATACACTTTTCTCTCGTTGGAACAACTATAACCTCTTCCATCTATCTATCTATCTATCTATCTATCTATCTAACATCCGCACGTATATATATATATATATATATATATATATATATATATATATATATATATATGTGTGTGTGTGTGTGTGTGTGTGTGTGCATGTTAGAAATCTTTGGAGATTTTAATAATTCATCGAGTCTAGAACAAGAATCCTCATCAGTGTGACTCATCAGCAGATCAAAAAAAATCCCATCTTCCAACTGGAGATTGGGATTGGGAAAGCCCTCTTTTCTCATTATGAGCCCTTGAAATTTTAACTGGCTCTTTCTAATGCTAAGTCTCGCACACTTGCCTTTAATATGCCCTGTGAATGTCAAATTTTCTAAGCCCTCTTTCCTCATTAGGTGCCCTAGAAATCAAGTGGCAAGTGTAAATGTCATTTTTGTTTCTGTTTCCTTAAAACGTTGACGTTGCTCACGTGTTCAGTCCATATTATTTTCAGCATCCTTCTGTAGAGCCATATTTCTGCTGCCTTAAGACTCTTTTTCATCTGTAAGGAGATTCTCCAGTATTCACCGCCATATACAATAATTGATATTACATAATAGTTCAGTACTCTTTTCTTTGTTCCTACCGAGACTTTCCTGTTTCTTAATACTTTGCTTGGTTTTTGGAAGGTATCTTCCGCTATTCCGATGTGGCTACAGGTTTCGGATTTTCCGTCCTGTGTTAAAACGCTTCCTAGATATGTAAGTTTTTGAATCGTACATAACCCGTGTAAGGTGCAATCTTGCGTATCGTGTGACCGCAAAATTTTCACTTGTAAAAAATGATTTTTCATGTATATCGTGTATCATGTGATTTTTTTTTTTTTTTTTTTAGGAGACCAAATTACAATAGACTAACCTCTTTTCCTCTCTCTCTCTCTCTCTCTCTTTATTCCATCTTCTAGTCAAAAATAGTTAAAAGTAAAAGATAATGATAAATGTGTTAGTAATGCTATACTCATTGCGTAAACGCGTACAGCCATAAATAACCAAACGGCAAACAGCTAAACATCTTATAACATAAGACATCTTATAAATTTAAACAATGGAAAACATGCATATTCGCTATGATTGTGTTTTATAATACGATACTAATATGTGAATATTACATGCATTATTATTGGATACAGTTACGTTTTTATCAAAATCATGTTTATTTTAAATACAGCTGTACTTTTTGACTACAGTAAATGGATATATAGTTTGATCAATGGTGTAGCCAGGGTCAGCAGTACATACGCTAATTCTATATCTCGTGAATTACGTCACCCCCTAAAAATTAGCTTCAAAAGTCACATGATATGCGAGTATATAACATATAGTTGTAAAGTGGAGATACACACACACACACACACACACACACACACACACACACACACACACACACACGTATGTGTATGTAAAGCTTATACATTTATATATTTACTGGCACATAGAATAATTGATATTACATAATAGTTCAGTACTCTTTTCTTTGTTCCTACCGAGACTGTTTCTTAATACTTTGCTTAGCTTTTGGAAGGTATCTTCCGCTGTTCCGATGTAGCTACGGATTTCGGTGTCGGATTTTCCGTCCCGTGTTAAAACGCTTCCTAGATATGTAAGTTTTTGAATCGTACATAACCCGTGTAAGGCGCAATCTTACATATCGTGTGACCGCAAAATTTTCACTTGTAAAAAATGATTTTTCATGTATCTCGTGTATCATGTGAGTTCCTTTTTTTGAGAGACCAAATTACAATAGACTAACCTCTTTTGCCCTCTCTCTCTCTTTATTCCATCTTCTAGTTAAATATGTTCAAAATGTAAAAGGGAATGATAAAAGTATCGTTAGTAACGCTATACTTGTTGTGTAAACGCGTACAGCCATAAATAACCAAACGGCAAACAGCTAAACATCTTATAAACGTAATCAATGGAAAAGATGCATATCCGCTATGATTGTATTTGTTGTGACCAAGTAAATGGTTAAAGAAATAAAAAAAAAATGTTGCAGATATATCATATATTAAACAGTAAGTACAACAGAAGAGTATTACACGACTAGTGAGTGTGTGTCGGTTGACCCAGAGTTCAATCTTCTCTCTTACTAATCTTATAGTAGGCGGAAGATTCCAACCTAGACTCTTTAGAGAGAGGACGCCACAACAGTATTTTATAATACGGTACTAATATATGAATATGTGTATGTGTATATACTTATATATAATATAAGCATATATATATATATATATATATATATATATATATATATATATATATATATATATTGAATTCAGGTTTGTATTTCCAGTAGACGGTATGTAAGCAAATATATGGATATATGTGAAGATGATTTATAAAGTGAATTCAGGTTTGTATTTCACATATATCCATATATTTGCTTACATACTGTCTACTGGAAATACAAACCTAAATTCACTTCATAAATCATCTTCACATATATCCATATATTTGCTTACACACATATATATATATATATATATATATATATATATATATATGCATTTAGGTATGTATGTTAAGACATGTTTATACATTCTTTTTATAGATACAAATATTTAAGTAAATTTTCTGTTTTATAATAAACAGTATTAAACAACATTTACCGGCCTACATAAAAATGTCTTAAAATAATGGTCGGACCTTGTCCATTTCATGATGTGTGGCGTCATTTGTTTACATTTGATACGCCATTAGCAGATATAAATCTACGTGAGAGATTCATGGAAGATTAAAGTTTAAAGACAGTAAAATTGACCTTGCTAACCGAACGCTCCTCTGCAGCACAAACGGTTCAAGGCACGTCAGGCTATATGACGGTTCCGTATAGGATACAGGTTCGATTCCTGTCGGAGGACGAACATTTTCTGTGAAAGTTTCTCGGACATTCAGGCTGGTAAATGTTGTTTAATACTGTTTATTATAAAACAGAGCATTTACTTAAATATTTGTATCTATAAAAAAGAATGTATAAACATAAAAATGTCTTAAAATAATTGCCGGACTTTGTCCATTCTCATAATATGTATGTATGCTGGTGTATACATATATCCACTTAAAAACACGCGCACACACAGCTATATATATATATATATATATATATATATATATATATATATATATATATATATATATATATATATATATATATATATATATATGTGTGTGTTGTGGACCGAGAATAGATCCAAAAGAAAACTTTTGCAATTTAGTGAAAACATATTATTAAACAAAAAGAACGAATACAAAAGTGTTGCACGTCCGACTGACGGCAAAGTACAGTAGTCAACTCGTCAACTGTAGACAGCAATATTTAGTTACCCCCCACCCCACGAGGGTTACATGTGACACAAGGCCGGTTTAACGTGGGATCGGACAAAAATAATCCCTCTTTGAACCCGCATAAACCGGTTCAGGGGCAGTCAACCTCCCCGAACGAGACTCTGCCCTTCGGCGGAGTCTCGTCCGTGTTCCTCTCCGCTCGAAAGCATAGAGTTCGACTGTTTAACTCAAACAAGTCAACTGTAGACAGCTGGTATTTATCAATCCACCCATGAGGATCGAATGTGGCACAAGGCCGGTTTAATGTGGGTAGCCCGCGAGCCCGTAGGCTCGGCCAAAAATATGACCTTTGAACCCGCCTAGACGGGTTCAGGTCCTATCTACCTCCCCGAAGGAAACCTTGCCCTCCGGCAAAGCTTCCTCCGAGTTCCTCTCTGCATTAGAGAGTTCGACAGAAGCCAGCCCGGATGATCACAAAGCACAGATACTACACTTTGATCCTAAACGGGCCGGACAGCTCTCTTGAAAGGCATAATCTCCCCGTATATATAGTAATAGGACGAGTCCATTTAGTCCATAAAGGTGGGTCCCATAACAATATATATATTCATCATTGAGTGCTGGTGTTAATAAAATAGCTGTCGATGTAATATAGCACAGCTGTAAACTATATATTAATAAATATACATTTTTGACTCACCAGTATCTCGACTCGGAGCTTCATGCACAACGCAATCTTCCGGTGCTGAATTGAGGTTCACCGTTACATGCAATGATCAATCTCAATTTTTTACATGTAAAGCTAATTACGACCACCTTAGAATTAGCCTCAAAATTAGGTCTTCAAAAATCGCATGATACGCGAGTATATACGGAACTTGATTTTGATATCTACAACTTGTAATTCGCATGTTAGCTGTTCCTTTTGCTGACAACAGTGCACCCTGCCGTCTTACAGCTGTTGTCCGTCATTGTCATTTAAAAACGGATGCTTACCTGATATTTGATTCTATGAAATGTGTTGTGATCGATTTATAAATTTATTTGTTTATATCTCGGAGGTGAGGTATTTACTTGTATTATTTACATTATTCGGACTGTTATCCTCATCTTCATTGCCATATTTACAACTTTTCGGCCGAAAGACTGCAAGAACATCGTATTGCGGTAACTCAAGGGGAAATATAAAAATCAGGCATAGTTGACCATATATAGAAGAAAAAGGGAAATCACTGCCCCTGTGGAATGAGGTTGAAATAATAGACAGAGAAAATCAGTGGAAAATATGAAAACTTAAGGAATCAGCACATATGCTAGGCTACAAAAATCTCCTGAGCCAATCATAGAAATGAATATAATATGCGAACCAGTAATAATAAAAAGCAATGAACACCAATAAAAATTGCATTATAAGCTCAGGTAAAAAAAAATGAATTAATAATAACGATAATTGCAATATGAGCACTGGTAAAAAAATGGTGCTGAGACATCAGGCTTATAGGTCCTAGAAATTCATGCGCATATGTTCTTAAGGGCACATGGCCAAGCGGATAAAGGCGTTGGTTAGATCCAGTGACTAGACCCAAAGAGTTGTGAGTTCAAAACCACAACAGTAGACCCAAACTTGTTGAGTTAAAGGGAAATAATTGAAACATCTGGAAGGGGCATGGCACGTGGAACTAGAACAATCTACCCCGGTCGACGAAATGAAGGGTTCGGTCCGAAATTGCCATCACCCGAAGAAGCGTTGTGAATATGGCAATGAGGATAACAGTCCGAATAATGTAAATAGCATAAGTAATTATATTTAAACGTTTTACTGTCTTTTTTTTTTAATTTTAATCTTTTAAGCCATGAATTAATCGTAATTTAAACCGAATAATGTCTTAACACTCTCCTGTATAAGAGTAAGTGTCGTTTCCGGTACTGTGGTTTGAAACTAGATCGCCAGTGAGTAACACGGGCGATTCCATTATTAAGTAAATCACGTGATCATAAAGAAAGTGAATAAATAGGAAGTAGCGTGATCACTGTTCACTCTTCTTGTCTATCCACCATTGCTATACGTTCGCTCTCTCTACTGCTATATGAATTACGATTCTCTTCTGATCATTATATTATTTGGCGATTACTACTTGGACAAGTATTACTAGTGCGGATATTATCGGAAGGCGTTACTAACAGTACCGGCGTCTAGGAAGTCTTGAATATAACAAGCATTATTTGGAAGTGATAAGGAGCTTTCGCTTGACATAGCAAGAGTGACAAGCGAAGCTGTCCAACATCACAAAACACTCTATCAGTTTATCAGCTATAAACTGTTTTTTTTTCTCTTCTGATTACTTTGACCGGTTCAAATAGTTTTATTTAATCATCGATTTGGATATTTGTTTGGGATTTTATTGATTTACTCTTATACTTAATTGTCAATTAAAATAATATTTCGGGAAAAATGTCATTATCTGTTTACAGCGTTTTTTTAGGCTTCTTTCTTTTTATGTGCCGTTTCCCTTAAGGCCGTAGGCGATCATGGCTCTCCACTTACCCCTATCCCTTGTAGCTCCCAATAATTTTTCCCCTTTGCTTCTTCCACCAGGCCATGTTGCTTAAGCCCGCTAGCTATGTCATGGTTTGCTTTACCTGTCTCTCTTTCCCCCTCTTCCACCTGAGAGTATCAGATTCTCCAAGCCCTCCTTTCTCATTACGTGTCCTGGAAATTTCAGCTGCTTTTTCCTGATATTAAGTATAAGCTTCCTCCATATTTGCAGCCACTCCGAAACCTCATCGTTGCTCACACGTTCGGTCCATGATATCCTTAGCATCCTTTTTGTAGAACCACACCTCTATTGTCTCGAGTCTCTTCTTCATCACCGTCCAACGTATTTTTAATGTCTTGGCCGCCTGAAATCTGACAGTCCTTAAACATCGATACTATAGTCTGATATTTTGAATCGAGGACCTGTAAATCGATTGATTTGCTGTTCTTTGATCGATTAAAATATTTAATCTCTTTCTTAATAGCGACCGGAAGTTATTTTTTTTTATTTTCTCTCTTAAGATCAGAATCAATCTTAATTCTCTAGATGAAATAATTAACGGTGAATGCCATTAGCGAACCACTTGTAGTCTTTGTACTAATTCTATTTAAAATAAAAGAAAAAAAATGACATAACTATTTATTTGCTTCTTCAGACGTTATAAAAGTATGTTTCTGGATATTTAGAAAGCCTCAAAGGAAGCTTCGCCCGAACGTGAGCAGATGGTGCAATGGATTGCGGCTGGGAAAGAGAAAACAGAGAGTTGAGTTCGATTTCCGTCCGGTTGTATTACATTCACTTACGTGCAAATACAGCTGGGTAATGTGTGAGTCGATCTCCTACCTGAGTTAAATAGTAGGACTTTTATCTGGAAAAAAAAAAAATACAATATTCACTCGTAAAAAATAAATATTCTTAGAATCCAAAATGTGTTTCAACTTAAAAAAATACCAACAACAAAGGGTTGATAAACCGTAAAAAACAAATAAGTCATCAATCAACTTATAATTTCAAATAAAGTATTATACTTATAATAATAAATACGGACTGGTTCTAAAATAAGAAAGATATTATCCCAATTTTCATTATGGAGAAGGGAGTTGAAACAGACTTTAGAATTAAACGGAAAATCCAATCCTAAACAGTCAATAAGAGATAAACTATTCCTGTTCAAAAACCAGGGAGAAGTGTGAACCGGACGATGGGCGAACCTATCTACTCCTGTTGGTGGAGGATATAAAAATATAAAAACATAAATATTTAGTGAACAAAATTTTATACTTCAGGCGCAGATGTTAGGAATACAGAGCTGAAGCATACGTTAGAACGAACCAGAAGCCCAGTGATAATCAGGAAACAGGAGATAATCCTCTACACCAGTTCTAAAGGATATTGTAAATCGAGGGTTATTAGGGCGACAATGGTAATGACAATGAGAGGAGACAATCCTCTCCACATTTTCAAAAGTATATTGTCAATCGAGGGTTATTAGGGCGACAATAGTAATGACAATGAGAGGAGATAATCCTCTCCACATTTTCAAAAGTATATTGTCAATCGAGGGTTATTAGGGCGGCAATAGTATTGACAATGAGAGGAGATAATCCTCTACACCTGTTCAAAAGGATATTGTAAATCGAGGGTTATTAGGTCAACAATGGTAATGACAATGAGAGGAGATGATCCTCTACACCTTTTCAAAAGTATATTGTAGGTCAAGGGTTATTAGAGCGACAATGTTAATGACAATAAGAGAAGCTGAGATTTGAAACGTAACCGAATATAGATTGGAGGACCCGGTGTCTGCTTGTTGTAGGGATGATCTGGTTTGACGTTACAGTTTTAAAGTATCAATTCGTTGTGGTATTACACTGTCTCTGTTATCATTGATGTCCGGACAAGATGACAAATTTTAAAGCTCAATTCTTTCCCGAAAAAATATTTCGACTTCTGTTTATTTTTCTTTTGTATTTCTTCGTTAGAAATCTAGCAGGAAGCAATTAAATCTATTTTGATTTCTCTTTTAAACTACAAATAAACAATTACGCTGTTATTGTTCATGACCAGTGCCGCTGTAAAGGAAAAACCTCACACGTGAATAATGACAAAAACAAAGATATTGTAAAATACAGATTTTTTTTTCTCGTTATCCATTTTATTTCTTTTTCTTGGTATGCAGCATCACCTTCCCGGCTTTATATATACCGAGTAATTTTACATAACTGATTTTGATAATCTTGCCAACAGACCATTACAAAACGGAAGAAACGCCATCCCTGCCATTATTACCAGCTATCATATAAGTTTTCACCTGTTACTTGACGTAGATGGGTACTTCAGTAAGTATATTTATATATGCAGTGAAAACTGATTGAAGTAGTGAAATGCAATGCATTTTAAAAGAGTGCATCAAACATTTATACCCTATCTCACTTTTTTATACGTTCTTATAATGTTTTTTTTAAAGTATTTCTTTTAAAATTTACTTTTTTCTTTTCTTCTTTTTTCTATCCATTTAACTCTATCTCGATTTAATACTTCTTCTTGTCTTTCTTTCTAGCAAACGCTATGATTTTTTTTCTTTCCTACCTTCCTTCCTTCCTTTTACTATTCTTTTCTTTCTTTCTTTCTTTCTTTCTTGAAGACATTTTGATCTTTGTTTATTTTTGCTGGTTTATTTCTCTTATTTGCAGGAAACATTGCGATTCTTTCTTTCTTTCTTTCTTTCTTTCTTTCTTTCTTTCTTTCTTTCCGGCAGACACTATGATTTTTTCTACCCCCTTCCTTCTTTCCTTCCAAAGTCTTTATTTTCTTTCTTTCTTTCTTTCTTTCTTTCTTTCTTTCTTTCTTTCTTTCTTTCTTTCAGCAGACACTATGATTTTCCTACCCCACTTTCTTCTTTCCTTCAAACAGTCTTTCTTTCTTTCTTTCTTTCTTTCTTTCTTTCTTTCTTTCTTTCTTTCTTTCTTTCTTTCCAGCAGACACGACTTCCTTCTTTCCTTCCAACAGTCTTTTTCTTTCTTTCTTTCTTTCTTTCTTTCTTTCTTTACAGGAAACATTACGATTCTTTCTTTTTCTTTTTTCTTTCCAGCAGACATTGCGATTGTTTTCCTTTCTTTCATCCTTCATTTTAGTAGTTTTTTCTTTCCTTCTTTCTTTCTTTGTTCTTTCTCATTCAAAGTCAGTAAATGAGTTGTTTTCGGGTCACTGCAGGCGGTAAAGGATCGACATTGGTAAACTCATTAATCCTACAATTAGTACAATAGTTAATTGCATTGTAACCACTTGCCTTGTCACCCCATCCCAGCCACACCAAGTGGTGTTATGAGATTAACAAACGCTTGAACAAACAATATATCTTGCAACGAAATCAGGAAATAAGCTACTTAATTGCATGTTAATTGACTGGCATTTATCCCCGCCTCTAATTACCCCCGCCTCTAATTCAACATGACTAGCGGAAAGGAAAAATATCCACCCGCCTAAAAAGAAAGAAAGACTGGAAAATATGACGGAAACAATCTAGAACCTGGCAAACAAAAGCGGGTTTTATTAAACAGGAACGAATTTTGACATTATCAACTTTTAAGTCCCGCCATGATTAGAGAACAGTTACCGTATATTTCCGTGTATAAGACGACCTATAGATAAGACCAGGTCCAGAAATATAGTAAAGTTTCATGAATTTATCCTGTACCTGTAGTATCAGGTCATCCCGTAAGTTCTGTCCGAATTTTGAATAAAGAAAACAAGTGACCAAATGTTACATTTAATTACAGATTCAATCAACAATGTATTTTCCCTGATTATCTATGACTTCCTTCCATCTTTTAACAAGCTTACTAATTCCATTACTGTAAAATTCTTTTGGCTTTGATTCGAAGAACTCACAAATGTCAGTTTTAACCTCTTCCTGTGTTACAAAAGCTGTTTCTTCCAAATGATTCTGTAAGCTACGAAACAAATGGTAGTCTGAAGGAGCAAGATCGGGAGAATAAGGTGGATGAGAAATTTTCTCTCAACCAAGTTCTTCGATCTTTTGTGACGTGATTCTTGCTGTGTGGGGTCGCGCATTGTCCTGATGAAACATTACCTCTTTTCGATTCACTAGAGCAGGTCTTTTTTCCTCAAAGCTTGGTTCAGACGCTCTAATTGCTGACAGTATATTTGAGCATTAATTGTTGCATTAGGTGGTAAGAATTCAAAGTGGATTATTCCTTGGCGATCCCATCAGATTGAAAGAAGAACCTTTTGCCCATGAAGTTCCCTTCTCGGCTGTGGCTGGGGTCCTTCCCCTTTACCAAGCCACTGTCTAGGACGCTTAACATTTCGATAAAAGATCCATTTTTCGTCGCCAGACACAAGTCTATCCAAAAAAAGGTGAAAGAAGTTGGCGAGAATGGAGAGAAGAGCAGATGTCAACTCGGGATTTGAGCTTGTTTTCAGACAAGGTACCCATTTTCCAAGTTTAGGAACTTTTCCAAATTGTTGAAGATGACAATGAACAGTTGCATGGTTTGAACTGAGAACCACTGCCAGTTCCTCAACTGATGAAGCAGGATTTTCTTCAAGGGCTGCTTCAAGAAGCTTTTCATCAAACTCAACTGGACGTCCTGTTCGATCTTCATCTTCAAGGGTGAAATCTCCACCTCTGAATTTTGCAAACCATCTTCTGCAAGTTCTTTCATTCACACATTCCTCTCCATAAACTGAGTGAATGTTTCTAGCCGCTTCGGCTGCTGAGTTTCCTTTCTTGAACTCATAAAGCATTATGTGCCTCAAATGATTCTTGGGTACTTCCATGTTAGCAGGGTTTTAATCAAACAAAATTTAATTTTATTGTTCTCTGAAATAAAATTTGATCAGTTTAAATGCATCTAAACATAAAAATAATGTTCAGCTTCATTAGAAATTATAAAATACTCTTTAAATTTCGTTCATTTTTAACAAAAAGTTAAAATTCGGACAGAACTTATGGAATGATCTGATATAAAACGACCGCTTGTTGATTATATAAAGATGATGTTATTGGAAATGTTATTACTTAGTGTATCCTTAGTAATTCAAGACAAACGAAATAACAGAACCGATTCTATATCATGTTTTCCGACACACATCTAAAAAGGAAACCATTGTTTTGTTTACGATTCATCACGTGTTCTTTTTGAAAAATAAAGGTTCCATGCCCTGCAAAATTGTGTTATTATTTAATAGCCAAATCATAATGTATTTTTAATGAGAAGCGAATATTATTCATACTAAATGTTATTACTGTCGTAATTAACCCTACCGTGATGATTATTGAAAGTTTAGCAAAAGATAAAGAGTTGCTGTGAACGCATTCATAACCCAATGTTTACATTTTCTCAGCTGAGCTTGCATGTGTGACGTCGTCCCCTGGTCGCAGCGCCAACCGTGACGTTCTATCCTAGTCTACCACGGCACCAACTGTGACGTCCCTAAACAGCACCAATTGTGACGTCCTCGCCGCGGTGGCAGCCGTTCGCTCCTCGCTGCTCCGTTCGGGTGTTGCCGCTCCAAATGTGACGTTCTAACCTTTTGGTGATTCGGGTGGGAATCTGGTTAGATTTGATATCAGCCTCGTCGTTCCCAACTCGCTTCCAACGCCTGGTTACCAAGGTAACTGCACTGATCCCCCAGTCCACCTACCCACGTTGTGAATTGATCTTAGGCAGACGAGATCAAACAGTGGTTGGGGCCGTACTGCAAACCGAGTTCAACGGGGGTGATACCACACAAATATGCATAAAAGACAATAAAATGAAAACTCAAAAGTTCAAAGTATCAAAGAAAAAGGTAACAAACTTTATGTCTAGTTGTTCGATACATAGGACTGCATCTATCTCCCGACCCGTTCTATGGATTGTGACACGTCGTTTTCCGCTAGGCAAGTTTTAACACTTCAAGTTGCCTGCTCTCTAAGAAATTGGTGTTTCGGTGGGTCTTTGGACGAAAGTCAAAAAAAAAAAAAAACTTATTTCGGTGATCTGGATCTAAGTCGCTCTTCAAAATAATTGTTCTTGGGTTGAAGAGAGGTCCGGAATGTGCGTGAATCTTGGTCAGCTATCTACGAGGCTTGCTTCAACTGAAGACTGACTCTGGGAACTGCTGGGACTCAACTCAACTCTGCTCGTTGTGGCTTCGTTTATATGGGCGCCGACCAAAACCGGGGTGAGTTTGTCGGCGCCGGGGAGTTCCTCGATAATTCTAAATACATATCCACCTCTCTGGTTAGGAATTTCCACCTTTTTCCATTTTTGGGAACCTTTCCTCACTCCCACCTTCTCATCATACTTCAGAGGGGCGTGAACTGCCCTCTCCACATCTACGTAGCAACCTCTCTTACTCATCCTCCAGATGGGCTGCAACAGCCTCCCTCGTGCGTCACGTGATCACCACTCGACCAATGATGTCTTAGTCGGGCGTGGACGAATCCGCGGCTTTGTTTCAGGAAGAAAAAAAATATCTTCTTTAACTAAAAAAAAAATTATCTCTTCTTTTTCCCTTTTCTTCCTCTTAATCGCCGTTATCATTTCTCTGGCCGCGAACGGGACAATATGACAATGGCGGTCATAACTCTTGTTCTACACGTGGTTTACGTCAGGTATTTTATCGCTAATTATCAGAATGGGTAGTCTTCTTAACACGGTCTCAAAAAGAAACATCTCCAAAGTTTCAGTCAGTCTGTCGCCTCGAAGAAAGAAAAAAAAGGTTCCCATTCATTTTCCTTCGGTACATATTTCTGATAACATAATTTTATTATCGCAGGCCAAGGATGTTCCGTCGAAGGAAAATCGGTCAACGGACACTCGTAGGTGGTCCTTAATTTTTCATATCTGTCCAAAGTCCCTTTAGTTGCCTGTTTTTCGTCACTTATCGAAATAACATTTTCATTTGATTTTTTTTTCTTTGGCCAGCCGGTCTGTAGTTGATAATAAGATGGCTTCCCGTACCAATAGTTTGTTTTCATATCCTTAGATAACACAGCCGATGCCAAAACATATCTGATTCTTTCCTTCTTTCCCTTTCTTTTTACTCAGAATTTCCCTGTCATTATAATGACACTCTTTCGCCATTTGCTACTTATTAAAATATCCTTTTATCCATTGTCTCTTAGCCGTGTGTGTGTTCTTGCTTATCACCCACGATTCGGTCCTTAGCCTCTCCTATCTATCTATCTATATTTTCTATATCTATGTTTGTCTATCTCAGCCTGTTCATGTCTATCTCAGTCTAATCTATCTATCTATCTATCTATCTATCTATCTTAGGTTGGTGCAAAAATAATGACGTAATAATGTCGTTTTTTGACGTTATACGTCAAAAAACGACATTATTACGTCATTGTTTTTGCACCAACCTAATATATAGATAGATAGATACAAAATTAAATTGATACAACTTCTGTCTCATTGAAACCTGTTCTTTTATTGTCTTCTCTTCTTAATAAAGTTTTTTTTCTTGGATTATTTTACTCTCAATAAACCTAGCATCTTAGTGGCTTTATCGCCTTCCTTGGATGTCAAATGATTCACAGACATTCGCACAGACAGTGAGAGATAAGTAATGATATATATATATATATATATATATATATATATATATATATATATCAGTACTGACCAGGCACAGCGTTACTTAACTTCGGTGATCGCACGCGAACCGTAGTGTCAACGTGATATGAGCGCAAGCCCAGAAAAAAGTTAGAATTTCATTGAACATCTAAATCAGTGGTTCTCAACCTTTTTACCCATGGACCCATTTTCCCTTCGGACTCCTGGTGGACCACTTAGTGGACCACTTAGTGGACTGCTTGGTGGACCACTTAGTGAACCGCTTGGTGGACCACTTAGTGGACCGCTTGGTGGACCACTTAGTGGACCACTTGGTGGACCACTTAGTGGACCACTTAGTGGACCATTTGGTGGACCCCTTGGTGGACCCCTTAATAGCTATTTGACATAACACAACAATATTCTATTTTTCACTAATAAAATTTTTGAGGTTTTAGTAAACAAAGAAATATTCTGTAATTAAGCTTTATTTTTGAATGAAAACTAATTTAACGCAAATAAATTATTCTACAATAATAATAATAATAATAATAATAATAATTCTTATTGACCAATATCTTGTATAACAATATTACAATGTTTCTTCCAAGTCCATAGGGAACAGAGCTCTCCAGGCAATTCAATTAATGCAGCATTTATTTATGCACACTGGTTAAAAAACTTTAATAAACAAATTTAGGTTAAGTGTTTTATTAGAAAAAAAGAAAAGAAAGACATTTATTCAATGAGATCCCCGTGGTTGATGCTGCTCAGCGAGTTTCTTTATATCAGGTTCCATCGATGTTACTGATAGTCGAAGGTCACCTCTTTTCACAATGTCAAGTCTACTGCGAACTTTTGAAAACAATTGAAGAACACAACTAAATCCCGATTCAAC
>OZ010613.1:40669080-40676580 GCA_963932145.1 Acanthosepion lycidas
GGTTTTGAGGAGCGTGGAACCACCTCTTAATTGCTGGTGGTCTCAGTTCCACCCTGACCTGGGTGGTAGCACCTGTTAGGGTTCCAGCTATGGACAAATAGCTAACTCCCAAACTGAGGTAAAAAGTATTATGAAAGTATAAAAGTACGTTTTAATACCCGATATAATTTGTAAAAAATTATTACCAGAGATAAATTTTTGAAGAAAAAAATAACTATTACCAGCAATATATTTTTGAAAAAATATTGCCGGTGATACGTTATAAATAATATTACCTGCAATACATTTTTAAAAATAATATTACCAGAAATAGATTTTTAACAAACCAAAATATTACCAGCAGTGAGAATTTTGTCGGTATTAAATAACCCATTGAGGTTGATATGCCGTAAAACAAAACAAACCAAACCAAACTGCAATCAACCCTGTATCATCTTTATATTTTATGTTGTTAAGGTTGTAGCAGCGAATAATGAATCCTGGTAGGACTTCTAGTTTGCTCAGCATCGCCTCGTTGTATAGGTTGAATAAGTCCAGTGAGAAGACATCTTTGTCTTACCATCTTTTCTATTTTTGTATATTTACTGTTTAAATCAGATTAAAACTTTCTCATACACAACAAATTCACCCGGCCTTTTTCTCTCCCCATTATCGTCACATGTCTCTTAACACATGAGGGTCGTAGGGGCAGCATATGCAGCCGTATCAGTAGTGAGCGTATCCAGAGCAATTTAGCCTGATGGAGAGATAACTCTTCAAGCTGTTTTTTTTTTCATTCAGAGTTTTCGTACTCCTGGTTGCACTAAGCCTCAAATCTGCTATTAACTCCTATCTTGGGTTGGGAATGGTGGTTGGTATGAGACGTGAGGGATTCATACCAATCTAGACGTATATGTGCAATCGCAAGTGCTTCAGCTGGAATTTGAACTCGGCACGTCAACTTCACATTCCGCGTCTATAACCACTACGTTACATCTCTTCTCTCTTTTTCCATTATTATCGTTACATCTCTTCTCTCTTGTTCTATTATTATCGTTACATCTCTTCTCTCTTTTTCCATTATTATCGTTACATCTATTCTCTCTTGTTCCATTATCATCATTCCAAACACCTACTATTCTTGCTTATCCGGCTCCTAGATGTGGAGTAACTGCCAGCAATAGTCTGGTCGAGCGTCCCGACTGAGGAGTGAGTTAGAGCCTCACCGTGTGTCCCATACAAAACCAAAATCTGACACTAAATACAATGCTGTTTGATAAAAGTGACTCACCTGATTTTTTTACTAAAAATATATTGTTTTTGGTGTTAAAATAATTTTTAATTTTACTAATATAAAGACCCCTCCCGACCACCTAGGAAAAAAGTTTACCCACCCTAAGGTATTCTATTGATAATTATAATTTTGGATATAAAATTTAGGGAAAAAATGTGCAAAAAAAGTGACTCACTTATTTCCTGCAACTAGTAATCAATAGAAACATAACCGAACAGCTTTAAATAAAGATTAATAGAGTTATAATTTATTTATAATAGGTAATATAGTTCGAAATATTTACTAATCTATGGGTCCTCCTTTATTTTGAATAACCTTTTCAGCCCTTTTTGGCATTGACTTGATTAGGTTCTGGCAAATCACATCTCCAAGCATTGAATTCCATTCGGATATGAAATTCACAATCAAATCCTCTTTGTTGCTCAACTGCTTTCTCGAGAGCCTGTACTTTATAATGCTCCATAAGTTTTCTATGGGGTTGAGGTCAGGAGATTGGGGCTGCCATGTCATAACGCTCACCTGCTTCTCATCAAAGTATTCCTTCATCAATTTTGATTTGTGACAGGGAACATTATATTGCATAAAAATGAGCTTGGTGGGGTCAATTTGCACCCATTCTGCAGAAGGGAGCAGACAAGACTCTAAAATTCTCTTGTACTGCTCGCTCCTGAGGGTCTTTTCAATAGGTTTTAAGAACCCAGTTCCATGAAAATAAAAACACCACCAGAACATTATACTGAACGGATGCTTGATAGTACTTACTGCTAAATTCAAAGAGCTTTCAAAGCTGCTTCGGATTTTAGATCGATTATCCTTTGAATTTAACTCAACTTTCGTTTCATCGGAGAAGAGAACATTCTTCCAGTCTTCTACGGTGAAATTTTTGTAATAGTGAGCCCATTCAAGTCTCTTGGTTTTGTTGCCTTTGCTTATTAGCGGCTTAAACCTTCATACACAAGATTTGTAGCCTTGTTCTAACAGCCACCGACGAACTGTTAAAGAGGCAGGACTAACACCTTGCTCTTCGCTTAGACTGGCTGCAATTTCTTGGCTAGTTATAGTCCTATTCTTCGCAACTTCACTCTTGATTACCCTGCCAGTTCTATCATCAATCTTTTTCTTTTGTCCCCTTGTTTCCTTCCTTGGAGCAGGAGTGGCATCATTATGTGCCCTAAGCACTCGCGAGACAGTTGATTGTGAGGTTATAGCAATTTTCTCTCGTAGCCAGAGTATGAATGTTGATACCATTACTGAAGGACTGAATGTTCTTTTCCTTTTCACCACTGATCATTTGGGAAGACAGTGGGTCTGTCATAACATGATTGTAACCCGTTCTCTTTTTAGGTTAATAAGTCAATGGGTTTTTCCGTAATTCTTAGGAAAACATGGTATCAGGATGGTTTATTGTCTAATTTGAAAACCCGGAAAAAAGAAACTCACTTATTTTAGTGTTTTTTTTTTTTGTTTTTTTTTTTTTTGTTTTTTTAATTAAACATTTCGTGGGATGGACAATTACGCTGTTACACGATTTGGACAATTTTGTTGTTACACCCAGTATATATATATATATATATATATATATATGTATATATATATATATATATATATATATATATATATATATATATATATATATATAGATACCTGCTGCATAGTTAGGGCACTGGTAACTAAACAACTTTTTCTTCCAGGCTTTTTTTTTGTTACGGAGAGTTGCTAGACACCTAACAGCGTTAAAAAAAGACTTGTCAAGGGGGACATAAATCTCCTTGTAGGGTCAACAGCCAGATACCAAAATAGGTGCGACTGTGCTGCATAGCTATGGATAAAATCAGTGTGGCAATGACGCTGTCGTCTTCCGTTTACTCTTCTTCTTCTTCTTCTTCTTCTTCCGTTTCTTCTTCTTCTTCTTCTTCTTCTTCTTCTTCTTCTTCTTCTTCTTCTTCTTCTTCAATCCCCCGCCTGCCGTTCCCGCCACCCATTCACCCCAAATCGTCAGGTTAATGTCCCAATGCCTTCCCAATCTCTCTTGTCTAAACCCTCCTTCAATATGTCTTAGAAATTTCAACGGTCGCTTCCTGATTCTGAGTGTAAGTGTTCTTTTTGCTGCCATTCTCTTTAGAACTTTCCCCGATGCTTAATAGCTACGTCCATGGAATTCCCAGTATTCTTCTGTAGAATTGTCCAGCATTCACTTCCCTATAAGAGGCTGGGTATCACACGCTAGTCCACTAATCTTTTCTTTGTTTCTAACGATTTTTTTTTTATCTTTCTCAGGACATTGCTTAGTTTTTGGAATGCATACTTCGCTTCGGATTTCGGTGTCACATTTTCCATCCTCTGTTAAAACTCTCGTCAGATATTTACGCCCCCACGCCCCTTCTTGCTTGATGTTGACACCCCGAATTTCTTACTTATACCTTGGGCTTTCGTTTCTCCAAGTGCATTGAATATTGAATTTTAAACAAATTTATGCTTTGCCCTCACGTGTAAAGTGTCCACAAACAAAATATGAGGCGGCACTGAAAAGTTCTCAACCCGACCAACTTTCCTAAATTTAACCAAAGATTAACCCTTTTGAGCCTTGACCACCGCTTTACCGGTGGTAGAGAAAAATGACTTAATGCCCAGCCACCGGTTAAACGGTGTGTAAACACTTGTAACTATTTTTATATCTACCGTGAAATATTACATACTAATTATTTTCGAATTTTGACTCAGGAGCTCAGGCAGAAGGCTTAAAATTGTTCAGGAACGCAGAGCTCCAAGGGTTAAAGCCCCAAAATTTTATTTTAGAATCACTTCTAGT
Source organism: Acanthosepion lycidas (assembly GCA_963932145.1). Classification (NCBI taxonomy): domain Eukaryota; kingdom Metazoa; phylum Mollusca; class Cephalopoda; order Sepiida; family Sepiidae; genus Acanthosepion; species Acanthosepion lycidas. The sequence continues at coordinate 40,673,163 of OZ010613.1, forward strand.
CGTGCTGAGAATTTTTCAATGACTCCTTGCAAAATGCTTGTAATTTTATTTCAAGTATAATATATTTGCCGACAATGTTAACAATGATTTCAGTGACATAATTTTTTTTAATCATTTCATCCCAAGCAAGGCAACAAAGCCACTAAGACGCAAGGTGAGTGTTAGAGTATATGAAAAAAATACTATTAAGGAGAGAGAACAATAAAAGAACAAAAATTAAGAAGACAAGATAACGAGTCACATTGTACTTAAATTTTTGAAGATCAAAGGTGACTGGAAAGCAAGAAGCTAGAAGAGAGTGCCATAAGCGAGAAGAGCGAGAGAAGAAGACGTTAGCATAGAACTTACAGTTACATCTAGACATTTCAACTATAAAATGATGGGACCTTGACGCCAATCTAGTACTGCGCTTAAATTTATAGAGTGTAGATACCAAAGAGGAAAGTTAATTAGAACGATCACTATGAAAATATTTATAGAAAAGGCACGGCAAAGCTACATTACGACGGTAGGAAAGTGACCGAAGCTAAAATGCCAGGTCTAGACCAATAACATTGCAGATTCTTCTTTGGATTTTATGAAGAATCTCAAAATGCATAGCAGGAACACCAGACCAGATGTATCAGCGATATTCAAAGCATTGAAGAATAGTAGACATATAAATAGGTAAGATAGATCCCGGAAAGATTGTCTAACACAACACAGTGAACCAACTTTCCTAGCAGCAGACCTAGCAATTGATACAATATAACCTTTCCACTTCATTTCAGTGGAAAATATTAGCTCGAAAAGACGCAACGAGTTACTCTCCTGGAGGTTAGCATTAGCCATGCTGATACAAAGCAGACAGGGTTCTTTCAGATGATTGATAGAGTGCAATTTTGTTTTGAGGGAGTTAAAATTAACAAGTGGTTCTTTAATCCTGTTGACAACAAACTGTAGGTGATTTTTTTTTTTAGATCAGCGGCCAATTTGACCTGGTCGATCTAACCAGACTTACTATTAAGCCAGGAGTAAATAGTTGCCATCAGCATAGTTATCTATCTGAGAACTGGTGCCACCAGGAAGGTCATTAATGAAAATTAGGAACGACCTATGTCCAAGGATAATGTCTTGGGAGACACCTACATTACCGTAGAAAGATCTAGAAGAGATGCCTTTTAGTATAACGTTCATACTATGCATTTTTCAGATCATTGCAAAAGTTCGTGCCTGATTTTCATTGTTAATATGAAATGACCACAATTTGACACTGGCGTTTATTTCAGCGCTGATTTCTGGTTTGTTCTAGATTGAAACGTTTCACCGTTCAGTACCGAGTCGTACTTTAAAGATGTAGGATTAAAAAAGTTGCCCTTTTAGCCATATTATGCTCTATAAACTTCGGACAGGAGTAAGCGTTGGAATCACGAGAAAAAAAAACTAAAGGCAAGGTATTCTAGCTCCTTGGGCGGTGAAAAAGTTGTTTGGCAGATTTCGTCAGGGTAATTTTCACCTAAATGAATAATCACCATCCGTGCGACCTTCCCACGTCTATGAAGACACTCTGTTTACGAGAGAGACTGCTAAGAATTTGAAAATCGATATCTCAATTGATTTTTGCCACTTGAAGAGACTTGGATTCAAAGAAAACGGCCGATTGCAAAAGTTCGTGCCTGATTTTCGTTGTTGATATGAAATGACCACAATTTGACACTGGCGTCTGTTTTGGCTCTGATTTCTGGTTAGTCCTTTACCGTTTATTACTGAGTCGTACTTTAAAGATGGAGGATTTAAAAAGTTGCCCTTTTAGCCATATTATGCTCTATAAACTTCGGGCAGGAGTAAGCGTTGAAATCACGAGAAAAAAAAACTATATGCAAGGTATTCTAGCTCCTTGGGCGGTGAAAAAGTGGTTTGGCAAATTTCGTCAGGGTAATTTTCAACTAAACGAACAACCACCATCCGTGTGACCTTCCCATGTCGATGAAGACACCCTGTTTACGAGAGAGAGAGAGAGAGAGAGAGAAAAAAAAACGAAAATTTCGACGGAAGAGATTGCTAAGAATTTGAAAATCGATATCTCAATTGCTTTTTGCCATTTGAAGAGACTTGGATTCAAAGAAAACGGCCGATTTTGGCAAATCGAAACTGTTCCATTTTCCACCACGCAAAGGGTGTACTGTCTCATAAATTCCACATACAGTGTGTAGTAAGCTATGCTGTGGTAGTGGGAAAGTGACTATGTCCAAGATACTAAATCCGGACTGAAAATACTGGAAATTTACGATGGATGGTGAAACAACTAAATCAGGTTTAGAAGATCATGTGCAGATAAAAAAAAGCACACTGATTAGAGTTCCAGAATGTTGTTAAATCCTATTTTAGGATTATATCGAGAGGCAATTTACCATAAATTTCATAGAAAGAAACTGCTTACGTATTTTCAATTGTATCTAAAATTAAGTTAAAACGACTATTGTATCTGTTTTTTTTTTCTGGTCTATCAATTTTAACACCATACAGAAAAATAAGTAATGCTCAGAAACATGTTAGCAATAAAGACATCAGGGTTTACATTCATTCAAAGAACTTCAGCAATACTAAATTGAGACTTTAATACAAAATCTTTTAGTGATGTTTGAACAGAATTTTATAGTTAAGAAGAAAAAAACGAAGAAAATTAATCTGAATAAGACCATAAAAAATGATTAAAACATACTGTCTCATAAAAATCACAGTGTGTAGTAATATCAGATCATTGCAAAAGTTTGTGCCCAATTTTCATTGTTAATATAAAATTACCACAATTTGACACTGGCATTTGTTTTGTTGCTGGTTTGTTCTAGATTGAAAGCCTTGCGTTGTTCTGTTGTGAGTCAGACTTTGTTGAATGTTAATATTTTGTCCACAAATAAATGCCTTAAATATGAAGGATGAAAATTCACCATATTATGTTCTATGAACTTCAGAAAGGATTAAGTGTCAGAACTGCAACAAAAATATTCAGAAGGTTTATTTAGATTGTGCTCCAACTCTTTGGACAATCAAAAAGTGGTTTGGCAGATTTCATCAGGGTGATTTTTAATCTAAATGATCAACTACACTCCAGGTGACCTGACGTCAATGAAGATGCTCTGCTTGTAATTGTGGAGAATAAGCTGAAGATTTCAATGGAAGAGATTGCTTAGAGTTTGAAAATCGATATCTCAACTGTCTTTCGCCATTTGAAGAGACTCAGGTTCAAGGAAAATGTCCAATTTTGTCAAATCGAAAAGGTGTCATTTTCCACCACGACAATGCAAGACGGCATATAGCAAACAGACATTGCAGATCCTTAAATAGTTGCGATGGGAAACCCTCCAGGACCTACCGTATTCTTTAGACTTGCCTCCTTTGGATTTTCATTTCTTCTGGTCTCAACAGAACAATTTAAATG
>OZ010613.1:40681580-40721580 GCA_963932145.1 Acanthosepion lycidas
TTGGTGGGGGTAGCTAAATATAATAGCTATTTGATTTGAACTCAAGCAAGGCGAGGAAGCCAATAAAACGCAGTGTGTAAGGTACTAAGTATAAAAAAGAAATCCGAGAAAAAAGTCATTGTTAAGGTTTATTTGTTTGTTTGTTTAGCGGTATATCAACTCTTTATGGGTCATTTAATGCTGAAATTTAATTAGTAATTTCTTTTACAAAAAATGTATAACTGATAAATTTTTTTTCAAAAAGTTTTTGCTGATATTTTTAGTATAAAAATGTATTTTTATACTTTCATAGTGTTTTCGCACCAGTGTGGGGTTAACTATTTACCCATAGCTGCGACCATAACAGGTGCTACCACCTAGCGTCAGAGTAAATCTGGGAATAGCAGCTATTAAGAGGTGGTTCCATGCCCCTCAAAACTTTCCGATCAGCGACCTTGCTGCCGGATGCAGTTTATCGTCATACCTAGGACGTACATTATTAAGGAGAAGTGATAACTAACGAAAAGAAATTAAGGGAACAGAAGATGACGATTAAATTTGGATTTGAATTTTTTCAAGATCAAATTTGATTGGAAAGCAAGAAGCCGGAAGAGAGATCCACAAACGCGAATCGCGAACTTCCGGTCACATCTAGCAATTTCAACTGTAAAAGGATGGAACATAGATGTCAATCTAATCATGCGCTTAAATTCGTAAATTCGAATTACCAAAGAGGAACGCGCATTTTATTTTAGTAAATAATAATTTTTAAGATAAAATGTTATTACATTAACAATATACAGTGGGCTATGATAAGTTTTTAGCCACCTTTGTTTACAGCAATTTTGACTTGTGTAATAACATCTCTTCTTTTTTTTTCAGACAATACAGTGTAAGCATCAAGCTACTCTCATCTATGAACGATAGTTGACTTATATTTTGCTATGAAAGTTCGCGGATGTAAGGAAATTGGTGAATTTCAACGAGAGCAAATAACAGGATGGCATCAGTGTAGGAAGTCAAATAGAGAAATTGTTAGGATTTGCCAGATTAATCATCAAACGGTTAATAATATTGTCAAGAAATTTAATGAAGAAGGCCATTGTCGTGTGGAACAACGTTCAGGAAGACCAAGCATCGTATCTGAGCGAACGAAAAGGGCACTGAATAGGGAAGTAATCAAAAACCGTCTTCAGAACCTCAAAGAAGAGTTGCAAGAAAGAAACCCTTGATTTCAGAATTTAACAGAAACTGGCGTATGGACTGGGAGAGAGAATTCAAGAGCAAAGATTATGAATTTTGGCAGTCTGTAATTTGGTCAGATGAAAGTAAATTCTGCCAATATTCTAATTCTAGATAGGTTTATGTTTGGAGAAATCAGAATGAGACTTGGAATACTGAATGTCTGCAGGCGACCATGAAACATGCAGGGATTGGAGTAATGGTGTGGAGCGATGTCTGGCTTGGAGGCAAATCTGAGCTGATGCTTGTTGACGAGCGGTTGAATGGTCTAAAATGCTGTCAAATATTAGAGAAAGGATTACTCCTACTATTTGAACCCAATCACATTGACAAGAATGTCTACCTTTTTCAAGAAGATGGAGGGCCATGTGATACGAGCAAAGTAGGAAAGGCCTGGAAGGAATTGCAACGTATCAAGTCACTGCCATGGGTAACCCAAATTCCTGACATGAATCCAATAGAGTACGTGTGGGAGCACCTTGACCGAAAACTTCGAGAGCGTGCAACTAAAATTACGTCAGTGGCAACCCTTAAAGATACATTGCCAAAGGACAGGCAAAATATGAATCAAACGATTATTGATAACTTGATCAAATCCATGAAAAATCGAATACAAGCACTGAAAATAGCAAATGGAGGACCTACTCCATACTAGTTCCAAATACTGTTTATTAATGTTGAGTTGGGATTACGTTATTAAATTTTGAAATTGGATGTAGTTTATTTCTCCTGGCTAAAAATTTTTCTTAGGCCACTGTGGGCACTACGAACCCCACCAACATTAACTGGTTGATAGCGTAACCAGCAAAGTAAATACTAAGTGTATTATCTAACCATAAAGTGAACTGAGGTGAAAATTGCTGAAATTGAATGAAAGGAAACATGGGACAACACATTTTGCATAATAGTGCATTAAACAAATTTTGAATAAATGCCGCTCTCGCCAAAAATTGCAGTTCGGATCGAAGCGCCCCCCATGCTCCCATCTGGGTCCACCGATAAACCTAAATAAATGATTCTCTTCTGAATAATATAAATTATTTATACAGTGTGTGCTTGTTATAGTGGAACACACCTATTCTATAGTTAATAGACTCTCCCACCTATAATAAGTAGGAGTAGTAAGAGTAACAAGTGAGTCGGCAGTGAGTTGGTCAGTCAGTCGATGTGGGACGACCGTTAGTCGGATATTAAAGTATCAGCCATCACAACTAGATTACTGCGTCATTACCTATTATATCAAGTTCCTAACGTTTTGTCCGTCGAACCTATTTTAGGACCGACTTAGTACAAATACAAGCCTCCACTGTGAAACCACTCCATAACAGTGCTAAAGTCTGGACATGTAGGAAATCTCATTAGCTATATATTTTTTTTAATTCTACAGATTAAACATGATTTTGTCTAGAGAAGAAAGAACTAACTTCTTTTTCTGTGGTATGCTAAATGAGAAAGTGTCTTCAATGAAAATCACAGATGCAACACACTTGATTGAATGCATAAAGAGCGAATGTGCTAAAATTGACGCTAATGTGGGGTTATTGCGTCGAGGTCACGTGAATCTTGCAAATCGCATCTACCTTTGCATCGTATGGAATATGTTATTTGGGAATATTCCAATTCAATAAAATAGTGGAAATTTCATTTCTTGAAAATATGCATTTTTGCCTACTTGACCAAACTTTATGGACACCCTATATATTTAAAAATTTTGTAAATATATTATTTTTTTCTACATATGGACGCCTGGATGTTCTATAACATTCATCAGTTTTTTAACCATTTATTTTGCTAATTTTTCTACTGATTCAACTCTAACATTACCAGCAGGTTTTACTAATTTCCAGAGATCACTTCTGCTTGAATATAATTTTCCGTTCTCATTTATATCACTTTTAGATTAATAACTGGAGAGTCTAGGGCTTACACCTTTAATGTGATGTCTTAGAAATCTTAGAAAGTTGAAAACAGTCAATTTTAAAGAATATGAAGTCATATTTCTTTGAATTAATCTACTCTTGAAACTTATCACTATCCCAACTCATGGGAGTAAAGAATTTAGCCTGTTTTAACATTTGTCATAGTAATAACGATAGAATACTAAGAAGTATAGCAACGTTTCGTCTGTGAGATAATGGTTGCAAGGGGAAGAATAATTCATCAACCACAAGGCTGCGTAATCGCTTTTGAACTTCGTCAAGGAAACGAAACATGTATTAAAGAGTTATTGCTGCTGAAATACACAATTATAGATAAAAAATATGTATAAGAGAAAAAAAACAATAGGAAATCTGTATGTAGTTTTAAGCGACGCTGGTGCTTAAAGAGAATTTTTCATATGTAGAAATATTGTTTGGATTGTTATGAAGATGGATTTAACAGTTTTCTTTTGATTTTTTAATATATTTGTTGTGAATGTTGGCTTGGGAGAGCAATGATTTTGTTAGGAAAGGTGAGATTGGGAAAAAAAAAAACAAAAAAACAAACAAACCGGGGCGTAGATTAATATTTGGATAATATTCAATGGCGGCATTCTCGATGATTCTCCTTCTGAGTGAATTATTTTCTTTTTTCTTTTTTTATGAGTGTAGCATTTTAAAATCAAAACTGCGGTTAAATTAATTTCTATGTATAATCAGTGCATTGGTCAAATTGTTATTTATGAGGTCCCTTTTGTGTTCATTGATGCGATTTAAAAATTTTTTACATGTTTTACCAACGTATTGCGGTGATCAGTTTTGGAAATTTATTTTATATATGCCAACTTCTGAAATATTATTTTCATGGGTGTCTTTAGATCTGATTAAATCCATAATGGTTTGGGAAGTGGTTGTGATTATTTGGATGTTGTTTAGATGTGATAGGTTGTTCTGGTTAGTGAACGTAGCGGAACTGGTCGGTAGTATTATGTATCTGTTCTTGTATAATTTATTATTATGGATACTATTTTTGTCGCGGTTGTATATTTTGTATGCCTTTCTTCTTGCATTGTAGATGAAGCGATATGGATATTGTATATTTTTGAATGTGTTTTCTAAGTATGTTTCTTCTTTTGTGCAAATATTAAGGGATGCAAATTCTTAATACTGTGAAATAGAAACCTATAACTATACCAGCTTTAATTTTAGAGGAGTGGTTTGAATAGAAGATGACCAGGTTGTTTTTCTGGTAGCTTTTAACGTGAAAATTAAGTTCATTACTGTTTTTATGTAACATAATATCTAGAAAGGAAAATCCTCGAGAGTGCTGTCATTGAATATTATCCAAATATTAATCTACGCCCGGTTTTTAACCAATATCACCTTTTCTAACAGAATCACTGCTCTCTCAAGCCAACATACACAACAAATATATGAAGAAATGAAAAGGAAACGGTTGAATCTATCTTCACAACAATCCAAACAGTATCCCTACATATTAAAAACTCTTTTCAAACATAAAAAGTAAATAACGTAATTTTTCAGTTGTCCCAATATATATGAGCTTTTATAATCTATTCTAGAACTAACCTTGTTCGTTGTTTATAGATACATTGTTTAAATAAATTCATTACGTTTTTTGCCTTGAAAAGGTCCACATTGGACGAAACGCGTCGGATAAAACTAAATTCATTGTCTTTCTATATATATACACAGAAATAGGAGGATTTGAAATAATCATAATTATGTTTGAAGAATTAAGTCTAGAAGAAACTTCAGAGAACAGGACGGCCGTTTCGTCCTTTATTTTGGACTGATCAGCAGTGCGCATCCACTACCAAGGATCGAAACCCAAACAGTTACAATAGGAGGAAAACGCCATACCAACTGTACCAACGGGCCTCGGTGACGAAGATGTAAGGAATTAGACACAATATAACGCCGTTCGATTATATATTCCGTGGGGGAACTCACCCGAGTTTCTCTTTTACCCATAGGCCTGTGCCTCCACGAGCTACGACTACTATACTGGTTCAAGCAAGGATATACAGCTAGAAATAATTAGGAGGATTTGAAATAATCTTAAGCAATTCATCGAATCTAGAAGAAACCTCAACAGAATGCAGACAGCAATGGGCGGCTGTTTCATCCTATATTTGGGACTCATCAGCAGTGCGCATCCGCTACCGAGAATTGAAACCCGGACAGTTACATTTGGAGGCAAACGAACTGGGCAACAATTCCTCTTTTATTCAGGCTTCATTGAAGATGACTGACAAGGTAGTGCGATTAAGATTTTTATTATATTTTTCTTTCATACACCCAAAGAGATTTTTTGTAGGACATAAATCGTATAAGAACTGTCGAAATGATCTTTAGTTCCGAGCGCTTTCAGTTAATCAATTAGCCATTATCAACGATGTTTTTGTTTGTCTTAATATGTATTTCTTAAATGTGAATTAGGAATTAATGAAAGCATTGGACAATTGTATGTATAATGCTTAAACGTTTACCATAGAAATGCACTGGAAATCGGAGGAAGAAATGGATTACCAGTGATCAGGAATTAATAAAAACGTTATCGACAGAAAACCTTATTACACGCATCATGTAAACGAAGTAATAAAGATTTTGTTATAGAAATGCATTATATTATTGTAATACTTGCAGCCATATTTTTTTCTGAATAATAATAATAATGATAATAATAATCGTATTAGTATTTTCCCGATAATAATAATAATAACAATAATTGTACTAATATTTTATCGATGATGATAATAATAATTGTACTAGTATTTTCTCGATGATGATAATAATAACACTAATAATAATAATAATAACTGTACTAGTAATTTCTCGATAATAATAGCAATAATAATAATAATCATCATACTCGTATTTTTTTAGATGATAATAAATATAATTGTAATAGTATAATAAAAATCGTAATTGTACTAGTATTTGCTCAATAATAATAATAATAATAATAATAATAATAATAATAATAATAATAATAATTGTACTAGTATTTTCTCGATAATAATAATAATAATTGTATTAGTATTTTCTCGATAATAATAATAATAATAATAATAATAATAATAATAATAATAATAATAACAATGGCAATGATTTTATTGATTACTAATAATGGCATTTGTTCTATTTTGGCAATTACATGGAGAGAACGAGTAGCACTCCCCTCGGTCGAACGAATGGATGAATAGTCAAGCAGAAAGATAATGATAAGTGAACAGAAAATGTAGGTAGGTGATGGGGCGAAGAAAAAAAACAAGGGGTTCGACGAAATGAAAAATGCGAATAATAAAAAAAAAAAAGAAAGAAAAACGTGCGAAAAGGAAACGGAAATAAATAAATGGAAGTGGGGGAGGAAGAGAGAAAAAAAAGACGATAGAGACGAAGAGAAAAAAGAGGGAAGAGAAGAATTACATATAGCAGTGGAAAACCGTTGATGACGACGACGATGATGATGATGATGATGATGATGATGAAAAAAGTGAAGAGACGACGAAAAAGTTGAACCACAATGAGATCGAAAGCGCAAAAAAAGAGGAAGATAAGGTACTGAAAAAATAAAGAGAATGAAAAAGTGAGAGAATAAAGAATGAATGATTGGAACTAACTGCAAGCAAAATAAAGAAACTGTAAGGAAGAAAAAGAAAACGAGAGAATGAAAGATAAATAGAACTGACTGTAAGAAAAAAGAAAGAAAGAAAGAAGTGGATATAAGGAAGGGGGAAGGAAAATGGGATGGGAAAAGAAAAGAAGAAACAAAGCAGGGGAAAGATATTCGAGGATTGAAATTTGAGAAACAGAACAAAGAAAGAAAGAAAGAAAGAAAGAGAAAAAGAAGAAAATTGTAGGAGAATAATCTCTTCGAAAAAGAAGGAATTCAAATAAAGACGAGGAGAAAGGGAATCAATACAAGTTTAAAATTAACAGGAAAAAGAAAGAAAAACAAGAAGAAAGGGAAAAACAGTATTTTGAAATGAACCGAAGAAAGAAAGAAAGAAATATGAGGATAAAGGGAAATAAACTATGACCCGAAGAAAAAAAAAGTATCAGAGAATTCAAAAAGAAGGAAATAAAGGATCAGAGAAATTGGAGAAGAACGAAGGAAAGAAAGAATGATGAGATAACGAAAAAAAAAAAAAAAAAAAGATGGAACAAAACGTTTGCCATGAAATAGCGAAGAAAATAAAAAGTGAAAGAGAAAGAAAGAAAGGACCAGATAAACTGAAAAATAAAAATATAAACTGACAAAGAAAGAAAGGATAAGAGAAATTGAAAAGGACCAGGGAAGTTGAAAAAGAAAGAAACGATGAATGAAACATAGAAAGAAAGATGGAATAACGAAAAAAAAAAAAGGGGGAAAAAAAAAAAAGAAACCATGAAACAAAACGATTGCTAAAAAATAGCGAAGAAAGCAAAAAGAAAGAAAATAAATTTCTTCAAAGGAGAAGGAAAAAAAAATGAAGAAACGAAGCATGAAAAACAGAAGAAAACAACAGAGAAAACACAAACGGAAAATAATGGGGTAATAAAAAAAGAAAAAAACAAAACAAAAAAAAAAACGAAAGAAAATATCCATTCGGGAAATAAGGAACGGGTCAGGAATAGACACGAAAAAAAAAAAAAAAATTAAAATAATATAAAAGAAAAAAATGTAATTTCAGATTGGATGAAATAGGATGGTCTCTTCTGCCATAAGACAAAGAGTAACAAACACGAGCTATGATTAGTCGAAACAAATGGCGTCATTTTAAAATTATTGACTGCTTTTCTTCGCCTCTGTTTTATGGCGCAGTCGGGAGGGAATCGGTAACATCGGTTATGCTTTATTGTCACCTTGTCACTACCTCTGTCGCCACTGTTGTTGTCCTTATCATTATTAACATACAGTAATCTTCGACCAGAAACAAAATGGCCGTACTTTATGAACTGCGCTTGCGCAGTGGGAGGTGGGGTTTAAATACAATGACGTGTCGAGTATTGATTAGTCGCAGGTCCTGAATGGCGGGAAATGGTCGACTCTTCAGACGCTGAGTGACTGAGTTGGTTGGTTGACTTGACAGATTTGGGGTTGGCTGTAATGGCGGGCAGACAGTGCGGAGACAAAGTGATAGAACAGGGGAGGACAAATAGCGAAGGAAAGAGAGATAGAGAGAGAAAATGTGTGAAAGCGGAGGCGGGGAGGGTATAAAATTACGAAAAAAGTAAAACGTGGGTGGTGAAAGAAAGAAGAAAAAAGGGAGAAAGTAAGAAAAAATTGGAAAAAAAGGAAAGAAGGAAGGGAAAAAGAAAGGAAGGAAAAAAGAAACCAATGTGAAAAAAGGAAAATACAAATTGAAAAAGGCGAAAAAGAAAAGGAAAAAATGAGAAAGACAAAGAAGAAGAGAAAGAGGTGGCAATGGTGGTGGTGGTGGTGGGGGAGAAACAGAATTAAAAAAGAAAAGAAGTAAAAAAGAAAGAAAATGACTATAAAGAAGCAAGAGATAGAAAAAGGACGAAAGAAAAGAAAGAAACAAGGAAAGAAAAAAGAAAGGAAAAGGAAGGAATGAAAATAGGAAAAAAATAAAGAAAGCAAACGTGGGATAAGAATTAGAAGAAAAATACAAGAATGAGATCAGGAAGGAAATTTGAAAGAGAAACAAAATTGAAAAAAGAAAGAATAAAGAAATATTCATGAAAAATAAGGAAGCGTTGAATGACTAAATAACTGTGAAAAATAGAAGGAATGAATGAAATTCAATGAATAAAAAGTGAAAAACTGAAGAGGAAAGATGTAAAAAGAATAAAAGGAGACGGAAATGAAAATATAAAGAGGAGGAGGAAAAAAGATGGTAAAATAACAAGAAAATAATAAAAAAAGAAAGAAAATAAAATGATAAAGTGACAGAAGGAAAGAAAGGAAGAAAATGCCTAGAAAAAAATGAATGAAAAAAAGAAGAAATGAAATAGAAGGAGATAAAGAAAGTAAGAAAAGGTGAAAGAAAAATAAATGAAAAATAATAAACGAGAGAAGATTAAAGAAAGAAATGAAGAAAACTAGGAAGGAAAAAGAGAGAAAGAAAATAATTAAGAAAAATCAATGTAAAAAGGAAGGAAAGAAAGCAAGTGAACGAAAGACAGTAAAAGAAACGAAGGAGAGAAAACAAGAATAAAAATCAAAGAGGAAGAAAAAATAAAAGAAAGGAGATTAGAGAATGAAAGAGAGAAAGGATAAAACATTATGAAAGAAAGACTATAGGCGAAGAAAGAAAGAACGAAAGACTATAGACGAAGAAAGACAAAGAAAGTAAGAAACACTATAGGCGAAGAAAGAATGATAGACAGAAAGAAAGAGCTTTAGGCGAAGAAAGAAAGAAAAATTATAGGGAAAGAAAGAAAGAAAGAAAGAAAGAAAAAGAATCAATATTAAAACGTAAGAAAATAAATGGAAAAGGAAAAGTAGAAAAAGTAAATAAAAAAGAAAGAAAAGAATAATTAATGAAAGAAAGAAAGCAAGAATAAATATGTATATGTTAGAAAACAGATGAAAAAGAAAGTAAACAAAAGAATGGATATTAGAAAACGAAAGAAAGCAAGAATAAAAATTCAAAAAGAAAGAAAATAGATGGAAAAAAGAAGGAATGAAATAAATAAATAATTAATTTAAGATATAAGAAAAAATCTGTAAGAAAGAAAAAGTTAAAAAGAAAGAAAATTAGTGAAAGAAAGAAAAGAAAAGATTAAAAGGAAATAAATAAAAAAGAAAGAAATAGGGAAGAAATTAATGAAAGAAAGAAAGAAAGCAAGGATAAAAAGATCAGAAAGAATGAAAATTAATGAAAAAGAAAGGAAAAAGACAGAAAAGAAAAGAAGTTAGTGAAAGAATAAAATAGAAGATATTATTGAATCATATAGAGAAAGAAAGACTGAGACACAAAAAGAAAATAAAGACAGGAAAATGTGGATTTAAAAAAGGAGAAAAGAAAATTAAAAAAAAAAAGAAAAGGGGGGAAAAGAGGAGATTGAATACAAAGAAAAAAAAAACTGCTCGTGTCGCATAGCGAGTGAATGGACATTAGTGACAATTTAATCACTGAAGTGTTTAATGAATCATTCGGGTTAACTGAGGAAAGGTGTGCGCATGGCGGGGGGGGGGGTAAAAGTCAGAGTTTTATGGTTAGAGTTGGGGTTGGGCATGCTGGGTACCCGATTAAAATGTTCTTGATGGCAATTTTAAATAAGCGCAACAAAACACTACGGTGCCGGTGCCTGTGATGCAAATTCGGGGAGATCCTTAGATTGGGATGGCGCTCGAAACCCGTTTAGGAAAAGATAAACAATGGGAAAGCTAGGAAAAATGGAAACAGAAAGAGACACATAAGGAAAGAAGGCCTGGAAAATTTGACACGCACAGAACATATGGAAGACAACTGAGACGGTGGGTAAGCAGGGAGCCTTTTTTGATGGCAATATATCAACCTTCATGGGTTATTTAATGTCGAAATTTAAATATTTTGTAGGCAATTTCATGTCGCGGGGAGATTATTTTAGTGATACAAGTCTTACTAATTAACCTCCAGCTGTGGGGGAGAGGAGGTGGATTCATGCCTTTCCGTAGGTGAATATAACGAACCCAACTGGAATTCGAACTCGGCTCTCCAATTAACAATTCCGAACATTCATCCATTACACACCACGCACATCTAAGTGTACAGCACCTGGTATTCCCAAGAGGTCACCCTTCCAGGCTCAACTTTGCTTAACTTCGGTGATCACACGGGAACTAGTGATTCAACGTGATATGGCCGTAAACCAATACAATATACATGAAATAGACTTATACACGAGATATATAGGGTAAATTAAAATTTTATTAAATTTTAGTATAAAAATATTATTGTTTCTATTTTATGTTTTTTTTTTTAATGGTAAACTAAACTAATATTGAACATGTTTTTTTTTCTAAAATAGCTTTTAGAAAGGAAAAGACAAATTACACATAAAAATTTTAATTTGATCATCCTTGTATTAATTACCATAAATCATAGAGAAAAATATTAAATTAAATATTAGATTAAATTAATTACATTAAATATTAAATGGCCTGGTGCTCAGTATCTGTCTATATTTCTGAGATGCGGTATTATGTACACTATTTATATTATTCAGACTATTGTCCTCATCTTTGTCGCCATATTTATTAGAACGTTTCGGCCCTTCAGTATCTGTCTATATTTCTGAAATGAGGTATTATGTACACTATTTACATTATTCAGACTATTGTCTTCATCTTTGTTGCCATATTTATTACAACGTTTCGGCCCTTCAGTATCTGTCTATATTTCTGAAATGAGGTATTATGTACATTATTTAAATTATTCGGACTATTGTCCTCATCTTTGTCGCCATATGTCTCACAATATTTCGGCTGTTGTACGCTCCGGCCTTCTTCGGGTGGTTTGAATGTCGAACTGGACCCTTTATTTCACTCACTGGGGTAGACTGTTCTAGTTCCATGTGCCATGTTTAATGGATGTCAGTTATCAGTTATCTCCTGTTAATTTCCCTCTCCAAGTTCTCCACTGCCTTAACCGGGTATTTATCCACTATGCCACATGTCCTCAAGGACACATGGCACAGTGGATAAAGGTATTAGTTAGATCCAGTGACAGGACCCAAGGAATGTGAGTTCAATACCCGGTTAAAGCAGTGAAGAACCTGGTGAGGGGAATTAACAGAAGATAACTGATAACTGGTATCTATTAACATGGCACGTGTAACTAGAACAATCTACCACAGTGAGCGAAATAAACGGTTCAGTTCGACATTCAAACCACCCGAAGAAGGCCGGAGCGTACAACGGCTGAAACGTTGTAATAAATATGGCGACAATAGTCCGAATGATGTAAATAGGGTCTCGTGCTCCTTCTATATATTTAGAGATTCTTGATAAAACTCGAAGAAGAATCTGTAATACTATTGGTCCTGTTCTGGCATCTCGGCTTCAGTCACTTTCCTACCGCCGTAACATTCCGAGTGCCTTTTCTACAGATACTTTCACGGTAATTGTCCCGATTAATTTTCCTCTATGGTACCTAGACTTTATGAATTTAAGCCCAGTACTAGACTGGCGGCAAGGTCTCATCATCTTACAGTTGAAATGGCTAGATGTAACCGTAAGTTCTATGATAACAATTTCTTCTATCTCACTTCTTGCTTGTGCAACTTTCTTTTGGTTTCTTTTTTCCCCCAGCTGATTTTGATTTCCAAAACTTTAAATGCAGTGTTAATCGATATCTTCTGTCTTCATTTTTGCTCTTTTATTGCCCTCGCTCCTTAATAGTAACTTTTTTTTGTCATATTCTCGAACACGCAGTAACCTCTTGCGTTGTAGTGGCTTTATTGCCTTGATTTAGGTGAAATTATTAAAAAAAACTTTATGTGACAAATAATGACATTTTTAAATAAATTTCGCGGGAATAAAACAAAATCGAGGAAGAAAAGAAGTCAGAAGAAAGGTGTCGTTTAAAAATGAAACATAAAACGTTAAAATAAAATTTCTTGAGGGAGTATTTCTAACATTTGTTAAAAGAAATGACTAGAAAATCAGGATGAATAAATTATTTCTTAAAATCAAGTAAAATTACGCATTTTTTGATTAGAGTGTACTGTTTTTCTAGATATTCTAATGACGATCACCAGAATTAAGCAACGTTGAGCCTGGTCACTACCTAGATTGGTGACCCCTTGAGAATACCAGGTGTATTAATTTGTTCCAGTTAAGTTGTATTTTTATTTAGTAAAAACTATATTTACTAATCACAATTGGAAAAGCTCACTATTAGGTTGGTGCAAAAATAATGACGTAATAATGTCGTTTTTTGACGTATTTTTTAACGTCAAAAAACGACATTATTACGTCATTATTTTTGCACCAACCTACTACAATTCAGCGACCCCCAATATACTGAAAATATTTTTTGTGTGTTTATATGTATAAAAGTAATGATTTTTGTAAATACGGGCGTCCATACCCGAAATTATCAGGAAATAAGTGCGATAGCCATAGTAAGTTTAAAGCCAAAGTACCTAAAATTCAATAAAACATTAGATTGCAGAGAATATTATTACTAATTTTCAAAGATTAATGGGTAGTAAAAAATTTTATAAAAGGGCGCTCACGTTATATTCAGCATTTTTTTTCTTCAGATATAACCACCGTAGAAATATTTTGATAAACATTTGTCTGTCAGTGAAGATGTACGGATGGTTAAATGGATAATGGCTTGGAATTGTTAATCAGAGAGCCGAGATCCAATTCCAGTTGAGTTCGTTGTATTAACTTACGCGCAAATACCTTTAGAAAAGGTATGAATACACATTTTCCCGCTAGCTATGGGTTAACTAGTAGGATTTAGCTTAAAACAACCTGAAAAGGGTTGATAAACCGTAAAGAACAAATCAATCAGTCTGATGATACGACGATGATTCCGTAACGGTGCTGCCATATGATCACATCACATTGAGTAGGATCACCGGAATTAAGCAACGTCTAGCCAGGTGAGTACTTAGATGGGTGACCGCTAGAGAATACCAGCTGTTGTAATCTTGGATCTACAGAAAGTGTAATGAATAATGGATCGGAGGGCCAAGTTCCAATCCCCATTTTGTTCGTTATAGTCACGTATGTGCAAATACTCTTGGGAAAGTAAAGAATCCACCTCTTCTCCCCCAGCTATGGGTTAATTAGTAAGGCTTATATAACTAAATCATTAATATCTCCCCACCTCCATTCTTACAATCTAAAAATATTTTATGGCTTTAAATAAACCGCTTGGGGTTGATGAGACGTACAAAACGAATCAATTAATCAAATCTTTCTTTAATTTTAAGGTGTAAAAAGTTACATTACAGTATAAGCAGTGGTAAAAATTTAAAATAAATTTAACATAAATTTAACACAATTTAACATAAATTTAACATAATTTAACATGAATTTGACATAATTTAAGATAAATTGAACATAATTTAACATAAATTAGCATAAATTTAATATAATTTAACATAAATTTAACATAATTTAACATAAATTTAACATGAATTTGACATAATTTAACATAAATTTAACATAATTTAACATAAATTCACCATAAATTTAACATAATTTAACATAAATTTAACATAATTTAACAAAAATTTAACATAATTTAACATATTTAACGTAAACAAAAATACAGATGACGCAAAATTTAACACAATTTAACATAAATTTAACATAATTTAACATGAATTTGACATAATTTAAGATAAATTGAACATAATTTAACATAAATTAGCATAAATTTAACATAATTTAACATAAATTTAACGTAATTTAACATAAATTTAATATGAATTTGACATAATTTAACATAAATTTAATATAATTTAACATAAATTAATCATAAATTTAACAAATGTAACATAATTATACATAAATTTAACATAATTTAACATACATTCAACATAAATTTAACATAATTTAACATAAATTTAACGTAAACAGAAATACAGATGACGCAAAAATTTAATCATTAGTGTATTCGCTAATGAATATTAAATTAACTTTGAAAAATGTTAAATTAACTTTAAAGTCGCAAAATCAAGTTACCTAAATTAAATTATTTAATGAATTTTACACGCTGGCATTTTGTCTGCAATAAACATAAAATAATGCAGCAAGACCGAAGGAAATAAAATAAATAAATCTCATATTTGCTTCCATTATAAAAGCTTAAGCTATAAGTTAGTTATATAAGTAAAAGCCCAAATTCCTTTGCATTTCTTAAACTGACTACATCAAACACTAACCGAAACTAAAATCCATCGCTCCCAGGGGAAGGAAGAGCTTTTTAGATAGGCCACCAGTTCTGAACCATATTTGCACCATGAGTATATTTATAGTATTGAACCCCATTGTAGGCTGGCAAATATGGTAAAGCTATAAACTGCGGTCAAGTGTTAGTTGACATTAAAAGCAGAATCGAGATCTGCGTGGAGGATTATACTTTGGTAGTAGTGGTCGTAGTGGTGCGGAGGAAGTAAAAATTTTCGACCTGATTCGCTTCCCAAAATCAATATTCTGATTATGTAACTATAAAGATTTACTGGAAAATCAAAGTATATTTAGATTTCTGTAGTAATTTCTTTTGCAATAGTAATCCATTGGAAACCGATTTCTCGCAGGAACTCTTGATGTAACCGATTATAGCAATTTATTTAAGCGTGGCTTAGATGTAGCACAAGGCCGACAGTATAGGACGTCCAGTGAGGATCAAACTCACTACTTAGTCGTAACTGATCTAGCAAGATGAGCTTTCTAACCCTTATACCACATCCAGCTGCTCTTAATGTAACCCATTATAGTGATTTTCTAAGCGTGGCTTAGATTTGGCACAAGGCCGAAAGTATAGGGAACCCAGTGAGGATCGACTTCACTACTCAGTCGTAACGGATCTAATAAAACAAACTTTCTAAACATTACACAACGTCGAGTTGCCCTTGATGTAACCCATTATATCACAAATAAAATTTATTAAACAAGAACACGCAAAGTTTTGTTTCCTCTAATTTCATCTATAATGACATAGCAAATTCTAAAATACTTCCTACATAATGGTAAGACATTAGTGCCAATAATGTCTTCCCCTAGCTAATCATAATCATCACTGTGACTCTTAATTCCTTGCGGAATATAGGGCCACAACAACACCTCTCCAACAGACGCGGTTCCGGGCGATCCTCTTCAGCTCGGCACATGTCGTGCCGGCTGCCTTTCCCGGGGGATTTTCACCAGCACGCGTGATACGCTCCACTTTGGAGGACTCTTTCTCGGCCATGTCGTTTTTTGAAAATATCGTTGAGGATTCTGTAAGAAGCTAGTTTTTAAGTGAGTAGGTTGTTAGCCAACTGCACAACCCCCTAACCTGGAGGACCAGGGTGTGTCTTTCATCTGGCTCCTACCCAAGAGACCTGTTGATATGGGAAGTATTTCTACTGAATTTAGGCAATAATGGCACCGGTTTAAAATGGCGAAAATGGTGAAAAGGACTCTTTAAAGAACTTAAAGTTAAAGACCAGTATCTGTTTAATCTTAAGCTATTTAAAGTTAGTTTTGATCTTTGGTTAAGCAAAGTTCACTTTTATAATGGCCTCAATTGGAAGTAACATCTTTGGTTCAGTTGATAAGTCATCCCGATTATTGCTGTAAATCTGGTTAGATTTATTTTGTTTCTGCTGTTTTTTTCTTCATGTTGCTGATGCATTTTGTGGCTGTGATAGCTACATAATCAGCAATGGGTTTGTGGTAATTCGCTGGTTTATGATCAGTCATATCAAGGCTGGCGGTCATTGTTCAGGATCGGTCACATCAAGGCTGGTGGTCATGATTCAGCATCGGTCACATCAAGGGTGGTGGTCATGATTCTGCATTGGTCACATCGAGGCTGGTGGTCATGGTTCAGCATCGGTCACATCAAGTCTGGTGGTCATGGTTCAGCATCGGTCATATCAAGGGAGGTGGTTATGGCTCAGGATCAGTCATATCAAAGCTGGAGGTCATGGCGCAAGATTGGTCATATCAAGACTGGTGGTCATGCTTCAGGACCAGTCATATCTAGACTGGTGGTCATGGTTCAGGATCAGTCATATCAAGGCTGGTGGCCATGGCTCAGGATCCGTCATATCAAGGCTGGTGGTCATGGTTTATGATCAGTCATATCTAGACTGGCGGTCATGGTTCAGGATCGGTCATAACAAGGCTGGTGGTCATGGTTCAGGATCGGTCATAACAAGGCTGGTGGTCATGCTTCAGGATTGGTCATATCAAGGCAGGTGGTCATGGTGTACGATCAGTCATATCTAGACTGGCGGTCATGGTTCAGGATAGATAATAACAAGGCTGGTGACCATGGTTCAGGATCGATCATAGCAAGGCTGGTGGACATGATTCAGCATCGGTCATATCAAACATGGTGGTCATGGTTAAGGATCAGTCATATCTACTGATGGTCATGGTTCAGGATCGGTCATATCAAGGCTGGTGACCATGGCACAGGATCCGTCACATCAAGGCTGGTGGTCATGGTTCAGGATCAGTCATATCAAAGCTGGTGGCCATGGCTCAGGATCCGTCATATCAAGGCTGGTGGTCATGGTTTAGGATCAGTCATAGCAATGCTGGTAGTCATGATTCAGGATCAGTCATATCAAGGCTGGTGGCCATGACTCAGGATCCGTCATATCAAGGCTGGTGGTCATGGTTCAGGATCATTCATATCAGGACTGGTGGCCATCGTTCAGGATCGCTCATAGCAAGACTGGTGGTTATGGTTTAGGGTCAGTCATATCTAGACTGGTGGTCATGGTTCAGGATCGGTCATAGCAAGACTGATGGTCATGGTTCAGGATCGGTCATAGCAAGGCTGGTGGTCATGGTTCCGGACCGGTCACATCAAGGCTGGTGGCCATGGTTCAGGATTGGTCATATCAAGTCTGGTGGTCATGGTTCAGGATTGGTCATATCAACGCTGGTGGTCATGGTTTAGGATCAGCCATATCAAAGCTTGTGGTAGTGGTTCAGGATCAACCAAGATTAAATGATTAAACACCTGGGAGTTTTAATTTAAAAATAATCTTAACTTGACAAATACAGACTATGGCGTCAGATATACATACCACATAATGGTAAGACATTAGCCAGATGAAGAAATCATTGCTACTAATGTTTTACCATTATATAGGAGGTATATGTGGGAAGTTTATTATTTTATTATGATTCTTAATTCCTGCGGAACTTAGGGACGCGACAACACCTCTCCAACGAATGCGGTTCCGGGCGATCCTCTTCAGCTCGGCCCATGTCGTGCCGGCTGCCTTTTCCCGGGGGATTTTCACCAGCACGCGTCATACGCTCCACTTTGAAGGACTCTTCCTTGGCCATGTCGTTGTTGGAAAATATCGTTGAGGTTTCTGTAAGAAGTTAGTTTTTAAGTGAGTAGGTTATTAGCCAACTACACAACCCACAACCTGGTGGACCAGGGTGTGGTTTTCTCTGGCTCCTACCCCACAGACCTGTTGAGCTTGGTTGGACCAGCTAAGGACCGAAGTCCTCGTCCACGTAGCTCTGGGGGTCATTGAAGCATGAAAGCCGCCCTACCACGTCAAGGTGACACACCATCAGGACGATCCCCTAGGTGATGTCTTACTCTTATGTGGGAATGTTGATACCAATCCAATAGGGAATGACTGTAAAAAATCCCCTTCCCAAGTTGATAACCCCTTCAGGACCAGAATTAACCATTATCTTCAGCACATATCCGCAGTGGCTTTTACTCTGTAACCCTCTACCTCGAGTGGCCCTTGGTCCTTGTACAGGTTGAACATCATTGCAAAAACGCCTTTCGGTCTTAGTCATTTTATTTTCTTACTTGGGGTAGAATGATAAATAAAAGCATAACAGTATGGTATAAAGAGCAATACAGTAGAACCTCGGTTTACGAATTTAATTCGTTTCTGAAGGCCGTTTGTAAACTGAAATGTTCGTAAGCCGAAACTATTTTTCCAATAGGAATCAATATAGATAAAAAAAGTCACAGTACAATAAAATTGGAAAAAAAAGCACAACACACGAATGTATACAATACAGCTGTCGACTCAGATATTATTCCGAATGTGTTAACTCACTTCGGCTATGTTGTTCGAGAACCGAAATTTTGCTCGATCACCGAGGTATTTTTCATCTCGAATTTTCTGTTCGAAAACCGATTTGTTCGACATGTGAGACGTTCAACAACCGAGGTTCCGAGGTATTTAAATTTTACAACAGTCATTTTTCAATCTGCACCTGACGATTGCGCCGTGCATGAAACTAAGAGTGAGTTGGACTCCCGGTGAGAAACAAAATGCATATTTATGAGAGATGCAAACTATTTTCAGTAGAAATACTTCCCACATCAACAGGTCTGTTGGGTAGGAGCAATCACTGAAAAATATTATTGTATCGAAATACATTGTAAGTAATTTCCGATACGATCTCCTGTTATATCTAAAGTAGACTTTATTAAATAAATAGAGACATTTATTCCTTTTCATGATTTCGTATACAATCACAGCAAATTCTAAAAGCATATATAGAATGTATTAGGTTGTTGCAAAAATAATGACGTTTTCTCACATATGTTACTATGTGAGAAAACGGCATTAATTTTGAACCAACCTAATATTTCAAATTGTCTTTGTATAAAAATTCATTGGAAATTATTTTACTATAGAAATGCATTGGGAACTGATTTTTCAAACAAGCTCTTGATGAAAACTATTAGAATACAAATAATGTTTATTAACCCATTAACTGCCAAATTTTTTAATGCCCAGTTTTTTATAGAAACTATTAGGTTGGTGCGAAAATAATGACGTAATAATGTCGTTTTTCACGTATTTCTTACGTCAAAAAACGACATTATTACGTCATTATTTTTGCACCAACCTAATAGAACCTCAAATATATATGTGTATAAAACATCAAAAAATAATATTGTTTAAAAATTAAAAAAAAATACTTCTCAAAATAGTCATTATTTTTCTACTCGTGAAATGTAAAATTACGACAGAAAGTGTCTTCTTACGGCTAATAATAAAAACTTTAAAGGCTAAGTGTTGTAAAATATACCTCTTCAAATGCAATGTATGTAAGCAATTCAATGTAAATACAAGGAATAACATGTAGTGAGTTTAATTTTAACAGATCCCCAAATGGGGCTCATGGCAGATAATGGGTTAAACAAATACTTGCAATCTTTTCTTTCCTATCACGAGTGCTTACATAAGGATACTGTAAATTCTAGAAGCATATAGAATACATTGCAAATCAACTTACTATAAAAACTAAATACTAAATGTTTTACTACAGAAATGCATAGAACATTAATTTCAAATACGATCACTATGCAGTGAGTTAAATTAGAGATGTGGAGGATTAAATAAATGAATAAAAAAATTCATTCATTCTAAATAACGTTTCCTTTATTAAAGAGTCTCGGCACATACTGTTTTTAAAAAAGAGTCTTCCCATAATGCAACTGTGGACCAGAAACGAAGACCTATATCAAAATGTTTGAATTTCAGTAATTTTGGGAGAAAAAAAAAGTAGAAGTTTAGCAACATTCTTAATACATAATATACTCGAGTATAGTGACAGTCATTATGATTCGTTTTTATTTCACGCAAAAAATAGGAGACGTACTATACACAAGGGGTGACAGAACTAATTTCAACCCGGGGGTAATTTGCGCGCTCAGTTTCTAATAAAAATTTCTTGAATGCTTCCATGTATGCGTAAATGTACATACTTAATTCGAAAATAAAGAAAAAATCTACTGTTTTAGAGTTATCGACAATAAAAGTTCGAACTCATATGGCAAACTCGAGATGTGAGGCCACGTAAAGAACAAATATATATACACAAACAAATAATGTATTAACAAGAAAAGTATACAAGTGACAAAAACAATAATATATGTGACAAATGATGTGAAAATTGTTTTGGCCCAAAGTATGTGTAGTGAGTGAACGTGCGTACATACGTGTGGGTGTGTGTATTTTTCATGCGTTTCCCAAAAGGAAGCGCGTTCTCCGTGAGAGACTTACACGATAACGAATAAGCAGAAAATGTAAGAAGAGAGAATGATAAAACTATCGTGGAGTATTTATAGTCTCGAAAGCCGCCACCCATTCCTAGGAGCAGTTTCGAAAATTAGGAGGAGGTAACCCGACAGACTCGTCAAGCTCTTTCCGAATCCTCTGCACTGTCCTCAGATCGACACCCAAACACTCTTAAAAACTTTCGAATTGGAGCTTCCGTCGCGAATGCCAAGCAATACAGGATGCCGTTTCCGAATATCTGGCGGAGGGAATTGTGTGATGATGTTCTTTTCCCCATAGGTTTGTCTGGCTCTCTAGGTTTAGCTATATATATATATATATATATATATATATATATATATATATATATATATATGAAGAAATATAGTCTTAAGGTGTGCTGTATTTATGGGATAAAGTGCTCAATATCAGAGAGCGTGTGTAAATATAAAAGAGAACATTGAAGTCAACACTTAGAGGCGACAGTCTGTTTCATGCTAGGTGCAATCGTGTAGGTGGCTTGACAATTGCGTCTAGCATGAAACAGCCTGTCGAATCTAAGTGTTGATTTCAATGTTCACATATATATATATGTGTGTGTGTGTGTGTGTGTGTGTGTGTGTGTGTGTGTTTGAGAGAGTCAGTGTGTGTGAGTGTGTGTGCGTGTATGTGTGTATATTTAGGCAGCAATCTTTCTTTAGGCGCATTTAATTGAATACGTCAGACAAGGTACTTTTATTTAGTCTTTTTATACAATTTCTCATGCAATCTAATTTTTTTTTCTTTTCAGACGATAAATTATATAAAAACTGTCCGAATGTTCTTTTTATCCGTGCGCATTCGGCCATACGTTTAACCATTTTCAAGGATTAAATATTTTAACTGGTAAATAAGAAATAGTTTGCTGTATGTATGTTTTATAAAATGTTTTCATTTTCCAAAACACGGTCAAGATATTGTGTCCATGTTCAAAGTTAATATTATCAAGTGTTGTTTTTTTTTTTTTTTTTATTAATAAGGCTGCCATTAATTTTAGCCTTTTTTTGCACGTAGATGGTGCTATTATACTAGTGTTGTCAACAAGTATGTTATGAATAGTGTCAGGTACGTCTCCATGAATATTTAAATGAGATCCAATTGAGCTATGGTCAAAAAGGTGTACAGTGAGTCTGCGTGTCAAACATGTTGTAGTGTGGCCTATATTTACGAATTTTGATTGATCAGGGATACAAATATATATATATATATATATATATATATATATAACGTTTATTATAAGAAGGAACAATGTAATAATGTATTAATTAATTCCTTAAAAAATTACGTTTCGGATAAATCTGTCAAAACAAATATATATATATATATATATATATATATATATATATATATATATATATATATATATACACACACACACACACACATATATATATATGTGTGTGTGTGTGTGTATGTATATATAAAATATATATAAATAAAACAAACATATATATATGTGTGTGTGTGTGTGTGTGTGTATGTATATATAAAATATACATAAATAAAACAAACATATATATGTGTGTGTGTGTGTAACGTTTATTATAATAAGAAACAATGTAATAATGTATTAATTAATTCCTTAAAAAATTACGTTTCGGATAAATCTGTCAAAACAAATATATATATATATATATATATATATATATATATATATATATATATATATATATATATATATATATATATACACACGCACACACACACACTTATATATATGTGTGTGTGTGTGTGTGTGTGTATGTATATATAAAATATATATAAATAAAACAAACATATATATATGTGTGTGTGTGTGTGTGTGTATGTATATATAAAATATACATAAATAAAACAAACATATATATGTGTGTGTGTAACGTTTATTGTAAGAAGAAACAATGTAATAATGTATTAATTCTTTAAAAAAATTCTTACGTTTCGTATAAATCTGTCATTATAACATAATTGTCTTTATTAAAAAAATCTTTAAAAATTAAAAAAATACTTTTCTGAAACTTTATCTGATGAAGATTAACTGATTTAAAATTTAATCTGAAATAAAGCAAATATTACTTACTTTTAGTTTAAAATATCGCAGAAAAAGCATTTTTTTTAACACGATGGTGGATGTTTTCATGAAGTGTTGAAAGATTTATCGATAGCTTAATGTTTGGCAAATTTTCATTAAAGGGCACATACCTATAACAATTGCTTGACATATACAACGTCAACGACTTTTTATATAGTTTTGTTTTTAACTGCTCAATAATTTTAAAAATTTAAGAAAATATTCTAAGTAAATTAATTTTTTTTTTATTGAATTCTAGGTAATTTGACTTTATATTTTACTTACGAAGACGCTGGTTGAGGAAATGTTAGTAAATTAGCATTAAATTTTAAATTTTCTATAGTTATCGCCCTTATTTCGTGATAATGTATGAACGTACGTATTTACAAAAATCGGCAAGTTTCTACACACACACGTGCGCGCACACTCACACATACACACACACATATACAGTCAAAGGCATTTTTTAAAATACTAAAGTTCACTGAATTGTAGTAAGGTTTACAATTTATGATTAGTAAGTATAGTTTTTACTTAATATCTCTTAACCTGTACAATTTAATACAGAATTTTAAAAGGTTTAAAACTTTATAAATTATTATAATTAATTTATAAAAAAAATGAAAACAGTTCTCGTAAAAAATTATTATTCATCGAATTTTTTTTCTCTTAAGTTAATAGTTTCTATAATATATTATTCATAAAAGCAATAAAAACTTTTCTAATTAAATAATGTCTTAGTTTTATTGCTTTTTTTATTTTATGATCCAGGGCAAATTTTCTATTACTGGAGTTCTTATTTGATAAAAAAAAATTATGATTTTATTCTTAGAGGATATGCCCTTATAACGAACATAAACTTTAAGGGCTACAAAAATTAATTTCTTGAAATTTCATAAAAGTAAATGTATGTGGGGGTGGGGGACGAGAAAACAAAAACAAAAAAAAAAGACGCATACAAATTTATGGTCGAGCGTTGACACAAGAAAAAAAAAACAAGTTTTTTAACCAAAATTTCGAACGTTTCAAACATGTTTACAAAATATAATTTAATAATCAAAAAATCTTTTAGTCTTACCTCTTAATAATAACATAAAGATTTTGACGATAAAACTTGGTTTTTATTACGTTTAGGGCATTTTTTTTCACCATGTATGCTCATTTTAACGAACACGACTGGAATGTAACGAACCCGACCGGAATTCGAACTCAGTTCTCTGATTCTTCATTCCTAGATGTTATCAATTATACCAGCCACATACGATAAAACAATAGTTTTAAGATATACTATATTTATGCTCAGTATCAAGGATAGAGCGTATGTAAATATAAAAGTGGACATTGAGGTCAACACCCAGCAGTGACAGTCTGTTTCATACTTGAAAACAATCTTCATGGCTTGAAGATTGCATTCAAAGATGGAATACACCATCGTCACTCTGTATTGACCTCAGTGCACACTAATATATATATATATATATATATATATATATATATATATATATATATATATATATATATATATATATATATATATATATATATATATGTGTGTGTGTGTGTGTGTGTGTGTGTGTGTGTGTGTGAGAGAGAGAGAGAGAGTTATTGTGTGTGTGTTGATATAATAGGAAAGAATTGTTAGATTGATGATCCGAAGTTTTTTAGTATTTTTTGTTTTTACTTTTAAAAAACAGTGCGCGATACAGAAGTAGAGTTTGAAATTATAATTATTTCTTTTTAAAATATGATTCCATCACGACACAGAAATTACTTTGTTTCGAAACTGGTCACCCGTACTCAAGTTTAATTTCAATATTAAACCTTAACTGTTGGATGACAGTTTTATCCTCAGGTGATGTTTGTATCGTTCCTATTTTGATCTTGTGGCATACTAGGCAACGCTTAGCCAATATCAATGTCGTGTATTCGCGCACGCACACACACACACACACACACATATATATATATATATATGAATATAAACCTAAAACACATAGGCCCACTCAAATTTCACTCGACTTACTTAAGTAAACATTATAAGTCTTTCAATATCACAATAATGTGCTGTAAGCTTTGGCAGTTTTATAACTTTCAGGTGGCTATACGCTATATATATATATATATATATATATATATATATATATATATATATATATATATATATATGATAGATGGATATATTTAAAGCCTTATACATATATTTATGTTATTGACTAACATATATATATATATGTATCTATATATATATATATATATATATATATATATATATATTATTTAAAGTCTTATGCTCGTAATCGTTGAAGCTGTTGAATGCTTAAAAAATACATTGACATTTTTATTGCGCAGGCATCTAATCCGGTCCCAGGAGGCGAACAAGATATGCGCAGAAACACACAAATGCACACATATGCGCATTTCTCTTTCGTTGCTCAGATTGGAGTTCATCTTTCAGCAATAAAATAGACTTTCGCTTTTTTATTAAAGCAATCGGGTAAAAAGATCTGTAGATTGCGTTAATAGTTATCAGTGGGAAAAGTTGAACCGGCGGCATGCCAAGTTTAAATTCCAACGCAGCCCTCGGCGTTAATTTCCGCTCTTATGCCCTCGTGAAAGGCAGGAATCCATCTATTTCCCCACCGGCCATGGATTAAATAGCAAGCTGGGTTTTTTTTTATCTTCTTTGATTGGCATCCAGTCTCTGAAGTGAATGTTAAGAAACGGCTCTCTCATTTCGTGCTGAAACAGTGGATGTGCGGGTGGTGTGACAACAGCCGCACATCCTACTCTTTGGAAGAGGATTAAAATAAATAGATTATCATTAAATTTGCTCTATCGTAAAAACTTCTGTTTATGTACAAAGAAAAGGAACTACTCTTTTTTATAGTTTTACTTATACTTCTTTCATAGACGAGGATGTAGGTGATCATGGCTCTCCATAACTTCCTGTTTTTCATTGCTTCTGACCTTACCATCAATCTTTGTCCTTGTTCTGCTATGCATTCTGACAAAATCGTTATCTAGTCTCCATGCCGTATCATCTTCTCTTGCCTTTGATAAGGCCTGTGGGTGTTAAATTCTCTATGCCTACTTTCCTGTCTATGTGGCCCGTTAATTTTAACTGTCAATTTTAGATTTTAAGTATACGTACCCTTCAAAATTCCTCGTTGCTCACATGTTCCGTCCATTGTATTCTCAACATCCTTCTGTAGAACCACATCTCTGCCGCTTCAAAGGCTTACGGCCACCGGAGTTAAGCAACGTCGAGTCTTGTCAGTACTTAGATGGCTGATGGCTTGGAAATGCAAGGTGTTGTAAACTTGGATGTGCAGGTGGTGTAATGGGTAACGACTCAGCATTGTTAATCCGAAGAGCTGAGTTCGAGTTCCAGCTGGATTCGTTATATTCACTTGCGCTCAAATAACCTTGGGAAAGGTACAAATCCACCTCTTCTTCCCTCAGCTATGGGTTAATTAGCGAGACTTTTATCACTAAATTATTATTATCTAAAAAACCAAAAAAAAAAAAAAAATCTTACAATCTAAAAAAAAAAAGGATTCTGGTTTTAAATAACCTGCAGAGGGTTGATAAACCGTAAAAGACCAACTCGATCGATCTGTTGCCTCAAGTCTCTTTTTTCATATGTGAATAAATTGTCCAGCATTTACTGTCATACAGGAGGATTCATATTAAGTAATTTTATACTTCCATGGTAAAATTACATTTTTTTTAGATATATAGTTTGAAGATCATAAAATTTATTGTTGGTAATTTTACTATGAAAATGTATTTTTATATTATTTTGGTTTTGCATTGAATGTTATTTTGCTGTAATTGCTGATTTTATTATTAAAATGTACTGCAGATTTTTTGAGGGGGGGTGTGTCACTATTTTTTCATAGCTGGCACCTCAACAGGTACTAATCTGAATTTCAGTCAAGTTCATTGCATTCATTTACGTGCTAATACTTTTGGGAAAGGTATGAGTTAGTTTTCTCCCTAGCTATGGGTAAAATAACAAGACAGACTGGTCCCTTATAGTCTGCGGTGGCAACCAGTCTAGAAGGAAATTTCTGAATTCAAATCACCTTTGCCTCTCTAACCACTGAGAGGAGAGACTAGGAAACCTCAACATCCCAGTGCAATGGAATCGGCAAGCCATTCCACTATTGCTTTGAGTGTGACCATGAATCGCATTTGGGAGATGGAGGGGAGTGGTAACCATGCTGCACAAAATATTTATTTGCTTAGTTACGTATCAACTCCTTCTGGGTAATTTAATACCGAAATTTAATTTTCTTGAGAGCATTAGTAATTTCTTTTATGAAAATGTATTGATGGCAATTTTTCTTTTACGAAAATATATTATTGTTAGTATTTTTGTATATATAAAAATGTATTGCTGGTAGTTCCTTTACTATGAAAAAGCATTGCTTGCAATTTTACTACAAAAAAACATGTATTTAATACTTTCATACTGTTTTGACCCCTGTTTGGCGATTAACTATTTGCCCATAACTGGGAGTCTAACATGTGCTACCAGTCCAGGTCAGGTTGGGCCTGGGAACAAAAGGAATTAATAGATGGTTCAACGCTTCTCAAAATCTCCAATCTCCCGATTAAAGGCCTTCGTGCCAGATGTAGTTTATCGTCACACCCAGGACGACTGTAAGTAAATTCCTCTCTATTAATCATCTTGAATAATCTTTTTGCCTTCCATCAACATGGCTGATGCTAACCTCCAGGAGAGTAACTCACTATACCTTTTTGGTCTCATGTTTTCCACTGACACGAAGTGGAATGATTATATTAAATCAATTGTTTAGTCTCTTGCTATGCAAGCCGGTTCGCTATATCTTGCAAGACATTTCTTTCTTGCCAGACTTTACTTTACACATATGTAAGTCTACCATTCATCCGTGCATCGAATGTTGCTACTGCATCTGGTCTTCGTGTTATAGAATTTTCTACGGATGTGTGTGAGGTTTGTACATTCTATTAGTATATGTTTTACAGTGTATTGTTTTCCTCAGGAACATTTAGGAGGAGATTCTTGTTTTAGTACGAAAGAGTGAGACAGTCTTGTTTGTCCAATGCGTAGTCGAACAGTGGTGGTTTGTTCTTTTCTTGTTTTAAGATTCAGTTGCCCTTCCTTTAGAATTGGTGCTATTTGATAGAGTTTATTGTTGGTATTTTTTGTCCTATAGTTGTTGCCATTTTTGTGTTATTGTTGTTTTGTTTCATTCTCGGTAAACTTCTTGGGTCTTAGTGGCTTTATTTCCTTGCTTGCGTTGAAATGTTTTAAAAATAGTTCTTTCTTTTTACTTTCTTTTATTTTATTGCCTTTAGATATTTCAGTGTTATTTTTTTGTTGTTTATTTTTTTTTTAGTCTGTCATGAAAGTAGTATTATCTATGTTGTTAAGTTTATGTGAGTCAATAATAAATCCTGGTTGGTTTTCCTTTTTCTTAAGGTCTTACAGGATCGTCTCGTTGTATAGTTTGATGACAATATACTGTAATAAAATCAAGTGACATATAAAAAGATTCGTTCTTATCATTGATCTTAGTAACCTGAGCATACGATTTTTTTTTGTCTTACTTTACTGAATCGGGGATTTTCACTTAAACAAAGCATTTTACGGCTTCTAAGCATCGCAACTCTTTCGCTTAGGGATTCTTCTTTTTCTTCTTCTTTTTCTTCTTTTTCATCTTCTTTTTCTTTACACGCGCACAGACACATATACTGGGTGATTGAAAAGCAAATCCCTATATTATGCATGATAGACTCTTCCGTCTTGGAAAAACTATAGTTAGACGGGAGAGTCCATCGTACATAATATAGGGAGTTAATTTTCAATCACCCTGTATATTTACTAAAAAATTGATGTTTTTTTATTATTATTAATTAATCCAACAGATTTTATTATTAGGTTGGTGCAAAAATAATGACGTAATAGTGTCGTTTTTTGACGTTAAAAAATACGTCAAAAAACGACATTATTACGTCATTATTTTTGCACCAACCTAATACTTAGACGTTATTTTTAGTAGATATCCATATTTGAGTAGATGCTCCGTTTATTTATTTTCGTCTACCGTCCTAAATATTAGAGAAATTTTATTAAAAAAAAATCACGTTAGTCTTCGATCCTGCGCCCACACCGTTGTCTGGAGAAACCGTCGTAAGATCCGACGTGCATTAGGCCATCTCGGCCATAGAGAGCCAAGAATTCTTGAATATTCAGGCCGCGTCAGTCTAAAGAACGTCGGATCTGACGACGATTTTTCCTGCCAAAGTGTGGCGAGCGCAGGTTCGAAACCTGCTGGAAAGTGCACATTTTTTTTAATACGATTTCTCGAATATTCAGGTCTGTAGACAAAAAAAAATGTGATGCTTAATAAATAAACTGAGCGTCTACTCAAATATGGTTATCCTCTAAAAATAACGTTTAAGGATATATATATATATATATATATATATATATATATATATATATATAGTTAAGTTATAAGGAACTTGGTAAACCGAATTGGTAAATCCAAAGAGCATGAAATTCTGAGAGCTCAATGTCAGGACAGAGCTAATATGTAATGAAAAACAAACCACTTTAAGGTACCATTACGATAATTTATTTCACCTAAATCCTTTTTTAAGGATTCAGGATCACCAGGTAAAACTTCCAACAACGAATTGAGAGGAAAAATGTGATTAGAAATTGGTGGGTAGTGTAATTTTTGTAATTTAATAGAGGGGGTTGAGAGTGGCAGTTAAACAGACAATATAAAGTATAGGGAGGGGTTAATTTTATATCTCTCTTAAGTATGTTTTATATTGGAGTAGGAGGAGTGACAGAACCTTGACCTATTTAGATGCTTAACAAAACGGAAATGAAATGTAGAAAATGTATACAAGTGAGTCTTATGGTAAAGAGAGAGATAGGGGGGGGGAAAGAGAGATGGAGTTGTTATAATTTTGTTTTAACAAAATTATGTAAAAGATAGCTTACAATGTTTGATAGAAAATTCGATGTCTGAAAAAAATTTGTTATTAACTTAAATCTTTAATTTTTTAAGCAAATAGTTTCGGGACTAAATATAACTATTATT
Source organism: Acanthosepion lycidas (assembly GCA_963932145.1). NCBI lineage: Eukaryota > Metazoa > Mollusca > Cephalopoda > Sepiida > Sepiidae > Acanthosepion > Acanthosepion lycidas. The sequence goes on from OZ010613.1 coordinate 40,711,613, forward strand.
GTAATAAACATATTTATCTAGGACATAAAGAAATATTTCAAATTTTAATCCTTAAAAAGATTTAGGTGAAATAAATTATCGTAATGGTACCTTAAAGTGGTTTGTTTTTCATTACATATATATATATACATATATATATATATATATATATATATATATATATATATATATATATATATATATGTATGTAAATATTTATTCGAAAATTATAACATAAATACGTTATAAAATCACTACAAAAATAGTCATTTTGTTTCAACACTTCTGGTGTCTTATCAAGTGATCCTTTGATAAGGCATCAGAAGTGTTGAAACAAAATGGCTATTTTTGTAGTGATTTTATAAAATATTTATGTTATAATTTTCAAATAAAAAATTCTATTTGCTCTACTCTGTATTGAGCACTCTTTTAAGAATAGTATTTGTTGTTGGTTATTGGAATTCATTCCGTATACATTAATCCTATACTTCCGTATATATATATATATATATATATATATATATATATATATATATATATATATATATATGCATACATATATACATATATATATATATATATATATATATATATATATATATATATATATGCTTCCTTGCAGACAGCATACAAGGCACTATTAATAGGGTTTTATTAATTTTTTCTTGCCTTCGTACAAGTATTTGCTTTTCTAGGCATAGCGTAAAAACTGCCCGAATATTTCAGAGATTCGAGCTGTTTCGTCTAATCTATTAGCCATCATGAAGAATGATATTTTAGCTGAATATATAGATTTATATATATGTATATCTAAGGGGATGGGAATATTTTTTTTTATTATTATCTAATTTCCGAACATGGTCATCATGTTGTGGCTGTATTCATAATTATTATTCTCAAAGGTTTGTTGGTCCTTTTTTTTATTATTAATGATTCCATTGTTTTTAATCTTTTTTTGTTTTTGTATGTGAATGAGGCTATTATGTCCGTATTTTCTAAGAGTGTCTTGTAGACAGAAGCTGTTAGGTCTCCTTTAAATCGTCAAATGCCAAAATCTTTTTCTTTTATGCGCCGGTCCCTTCAGGAAGGATAAATAGTCGTGGAGGGTCAACCTCCACGATAATTCATCCTTCCTAGATTTTTGCAATATTCGAATGATTTTTTTTTTTTTTTACTATCCCTCGGTTTCCTTGTTCTGCCATCCATTTACACAAAGTCGTGAAACGGTTTACTCGCTGTTTCCCTCTCACCTACATTATGTCTTGTCAGTGTTACATTCTCCAAGTCTTCTTTCCTCAGTCGGTGTACAAGAAAGCTAAACTTTATCTGTCTTTATTGATTTCATTTTCCACAGTATTCACCACATCTCTGCTGCTTCAAAGGCTTACGGCCACCGAAGTTAAGCAATGTCAAGCATGGTCAGTACCTAGATGGGTGACGGCTTGAAAATACCAGGTGCTGTAAGCTTGGATGTGTGGGTGGTATAATGAATAACGGTTCGGAATTGTTAATTTGAGAGCCGAGTTTGAATTCCAGTAGGGTTCGTTATATTCACTTGCGTGCGAATAACCTTGGGAAAGGTATAAATCCACCTCTTCCTCCCTCAGCTATGGGTTAATTAGTGAGACTTGTATCACTAAATCATTATTTGCACTATTTACATTATTCAGACTGTTGTCCTAACGCCTTTATCCACTGTGACAAGTGTCCTTGAGGACACATGGCACAGTAGATAAAGGCGTTAGTTAGATCCAGTGACAGGACCCAAAAGAGCGTGAGTTCAATACCCGGTTAATGTAGTGGAGAACTTGGAGAGGGGAATTAATAGGAGATAACTGATAACTGACATCCATTATACATGGCACGTGGAACTAGAACAGTCTACCCCAGTGAGCGAAATAAAGGATTCAGTTCGACATTCCAACCACCTGAAGAAGGCCGGAGCGTACAACGGCCGAAACGTTGTAATAAATATGGCAACAAAGATGAGGACAATAGTCCGAATAATGTAAATAGTGTACATAATACCTCATCTCAGAAATATAGATAGATACTAAATCATTATTATTTAAAAAACAAAAAATTCTTAAAATTAAAAAAAAAAATCTGGCTTTAAATAACCTGCAAAGAGTTGGTGAGCCGTAAAAAACAAATTCGATCAATCTGTTGCCTCAAGTCTCTTTTTCATATGTGAGGAAATTGTCCAGCATTTACTATCATACGTAATTTTCATTTTTGTTTTTACTTTGTATAGCTTTTGTGTTATGAGGAAGAATAAGTTTGAACTCGGCCGTCGGACGAAAGACATTCAAATACTCCTACATCAAGAGGAGTAGCAGCAGGAGCAGTAGCAACAGTAGCTTTTGTTGAAAACAGTTAGCCATTCACGACGAAACATTCTCTTCCCTAGTTTCTATTCAACATTATGTAGGAAAAAGTAATAAACTTAAACCAATTCCGATTTTCTACTGTTCTTTTTGATAACTCAGTTACAATATTTTGTAAGACTTTTTTTTCAACGCACCTTCGAATTTCGGTGTCACCTTTTTCGTTATCTGTTAAAACACTTTTCCTATATTTAAATTGTGAGTCCTTTCCTCTTTAGGAGTTCCTGCAGCTTCCTTTCCGTGTCTGCTGTCAACACTGTGTCATCTGCATGTCTTATATTGTTAAGATTATACTCACCAGTAATAAATCCTGATAGGACTTCTGGTTCTCTTAGAATCACCCCGATGTAAAGGTTAAATAAATCCAGTAAGACACATCCTTGTAGTCAGTATTGAATTTGCTAAAATCAGTTTAGGGTAGTATAAGTTCAGATAGTAGCGGGAACGAAATATAATAAAAATGTAAAAGTGTCGAATTCGTTACGCTTGTTCAACCAGAAGAGAGCAAGAGAGAGAGAGAGAGAGAAGATAGTGAGAGAGAGAGAAAGAGAGAGAGTGAAAGATAGAGAAACAGTGAGAAAGAGAGAGAAAGAGTGAGAGAGAAAAAGAGAGAGAGAAAGAGAAAGTGAGAGAGAGAAAGAGAGAGAGGGAGAGAAAAAGAGTAAGAGAGAGAGACAGAGAAAAAGAGAGAGATAAAGAGCGAGAGAAAGAAAGGGAGAGACAGAAAGTGAGTGAGAAAGAGTGAGAAAGAGAGGGAAAGAAAGAAAAAGTTAGAGTGAGACCGAGAGAGAGAGAGAGAAAAGGAGAAAGAAAGAATGAGAGAGAAAGAGACATTGAAAGAGAAAGAATGAGAGAAAGAGAGAAGGAGAGAAAAAGAGTGAGAGAGAAAGAGAGAAAAAGAGAGAGAGATAAGCAGTGAGAGAGAGAAAGCGAGAGAGAATGAGAGAGAGAGAAAGTTAGAATGAGAACGAGAGAGAAAAGGAGAGAGAAAGAATGAGAGAGAAAGAGAGAAGGAAAGAGAAAGAGTGAGAAAGAAAGAGAGAGAGGGAGAGAAAAAAGAGTGAGAGAAAGAAACAGAGAAAGAAACAGAGAGAGAAAGAAACCGAGAGAGAGAGAGAGAAAGTGGGAGCATTTGACGGTTGTGAACATTACGTTTAATGGTTAGAATGATATTTACAAACTAAATTTGCAGATGCGACATTTAGATGGCACAGTTTAAGCAGAGTCCCATAATTCAGCGATTTTTTTGTTAGGGGGAGGGGATCTTGGTTCATCCCGTTAATGAATTACACTGGCCTCCACATGTTTTGGTGCAAGCCAACTGAATCCCCAAAACCAAATCTATTTTAACTGGTCAACTCCAACTACAGAATTTGAGTATTTAACAAAAATAAATAGCAAAATTTCTCATTTTTCTTCTATATGCACCCTTCCATCAGAATGTTGTCGATCATGGCTCTCCACAATTTCCTTACATTTGTATCTCTTAATAAATTTAGTCTTTTTGTTATCTCTTCTAAAACTTGTTTCGCCATTCATTTACTCAAGATCTCTAGGTAGGTTATCAATTGTTTCCTCGGACCCTCTTGCTTTTAACCCATCCTGTGAGCATCAAAGTTTCCAAGCCCTCTTTTCTCATTATGTGTTCTAGAAATTTCAACTGACTTCTCTTGATGGTAATTATAATTGTCTTTTTTACTTCAAACATGTCTCGTTGCTTCCATATTCGGGCCATGGTATTCTCAGCATCCTTCAGTACAACCACATTTCTGTTGCTTCAAGTCTCTTCTCCGTCTGTCAGGAGATTGTCCAGCATTCATTGCCATGTAGGAGGACTGATACTATATAACAGTTCAGTACCCTTTTCTTTGTTTCTGTTGCTTCAAGTCTCTTCTCCGTCTGTGAGGAGATTGTTCAACATTCATTGCAATATAGGAGGACTTATATTATATAACCGTTCAGCACCCTTTTCTTTGTTTCTGTTGACTTATGTCTCTTCTTCATTTGTGAGGAGATTGTCCAGCATTCACTGCCATATAGGAGGAATGATACTATATTACAGTTCAGCACCCTTTTCTTTGTTTCTGTTGCTTCAAGTCTCTTCTCCGTCTGTGAGGAGATTGTCCAACATTCACTGCCATATAGGAGGACTGATATTATATAACAGTTCAGTACTGTTTTCTTTGTTTTAAACGAAATTTTCCTGTTTTCTAATACTTTGCTTAGCTTTTGGCTGGCATGTTTCGCTAACCTAATTCGACTTAGAATTTGTTTGTCTTACTTTTCGTTTTTTGTTAAAACACTTCCCAGATATTTAAATTGTTGTACCTATTTATTTTGATTTATACCTTTTTCATTTTTGATTTGAGGATTGGTCGGTCAGTGAATGCCAAATGTTTCCTCATAGGGAAACGGCTAATATTACCGTTAGAAATAAGGAGAACAGATAATACATTTTGATCTTAGCCCAATAGCCACGGAATGAAGAAAAGTGTCACTCGAGGAAAACTTGCAGGTCGGACAATGAATGCCAATTTTTTCCTTATATGAAAACGGCAAATATTTCCATTAGAAATGAGAACAGATACTAGACTTTGATCCTAACATGGCCACTAAGGAGTAAATAAAAGCTTCAATCGAGGAACATTTGCTGCTCGACCAGCAAATGAAAAATGTTTCCTTATAAGGAAACGGCTAATGTTACCATTAGCATTATTATTCTGTTCAAAATTCTTAGAAATTTATAAATTCATTTAAGTTCAAGACAATTTTAAAACTATATTACTCAAAATTCTGCGAATGGAAGAACCGTACCCAGGTAGATGGAAAAAAAGAATAATGGCAGACGGCTTCTGGAAGTTGAAAAAGCATTTACGAAAATAAAATAAGCGAAAATTCTTGCCATGGCTAGCAATTCTTCCTCGTACTTAGATTTTAGCCACTTATTGTGTTATATTTCGTATTTCAGAAGTTTCATTTCATTTCACACTTTTCTTCCCACTTTCAGTGACCAAACCCAATCATGACCATTTTTTACGTAGGATATATTGTGGAGCAGAAACGCGAAAGCTGTTAGAAAATCGGTGTTATTTTTTTAATTTAGCACCCCAAAATTGTTCAACATTAGCCCAAACTTTCAATGCATATTTTATTGGCCAGCTTTATATCCAGTTGCTTAGTAAAACCTAGGCGCCTGAAGATGACAGCCACATCACGTTGAAACGCCGTTTCCTGTACTATCATCGATGTTGCAGGTTATTGGTGATTTTCCAAGCGTAGCTTAGATGTGGCACAAGGTCGAAAGCATGGGGCACCCTGTGAGGATGTTGCAGGTTATTGTCTCCCTCCCACACCGCTCATCGTCTCTTACATACTCTCCAGCGTCTTCGAACCTCTTGTGCCAGCGAACATCAGATGCTCAGCTCATACAAGTTAATCCGTAAGCAGTCTGGAGAATTTCATATATTTCTGTAGCATTTTTGCCCAGTTTAACACCAAAACTTATTGTATAGCGAGCTTCCAAATTGACTTCCCGTCCTGACTGCATTCTGAAAACTTGTCCAATGAGACAAGCAGTTTTTAGTAGAGTGCGTTCAAATATATTTTACAACCGTCTCCTTCAATCTGGAATAACAAAAGTTGGCAACTCAACTTATTAGATATATAGTAATTATCTATCTATAAACTTCCATTAGTCCGTCTGTCATACCTTCTAAAATAGCCATACATTGACCGATGGAAACCAAATTTGGGGGAAAAGAGCAAAGAGGTAAGGATGTACAAATCACAGACTGTATGCTTATTGAAACGTGACGAATGGCGAATTTTCTCAAACAGCCCGAATGTTCTGTCATCCACGTAGTTTTTTCCTCCCACATCGCTCATCGCCTCTGACATCTTCGACGTCTTCGAACCTCTTGTGCCAGCGAAAATCAGATGCTCGGCTCATGCAAGTTAATCCGTAAGCAGTCTGGAACAAGGATATTTGCCAACTGCCTGACGCGATCAAATGTGGCACAAGGCCAAATTTAACGTTGTGAATCCGAGCCCGTAGGCTCGGGCAAAAATTTCCCGTAGACCCCGTAAGAAAACGGGGTCGGATAGCTGTCTACCTCCCCAGACGAGACTCGGTCCTTCAACATAGCTTTGTCTGGGTTCCTCTCTGTCCAAAGGCAGAGAGTTCGACTAGCTTAACTAGAGACGAATCTACAACTTATTGCCGAAGCAAGACCCTCCCACCCAGTCTGGAGCAAGTCATACGTTTCTGTAGCATTTTTGCCCGGTTTAACACCAAACCTTATTGCATAGCGAGCTTCCAAATTGACTTCCCGTCATTCTGCAAACAGGTCCAATGTGACAAGCAGTTTTTAGTAGGGTGTGCTTGATTTTTTTTTTTTTTTACAACTGTCTTCTTCAATCTGAAATAACAAAACTTGGCAACTCAACTTATTAGATGTATCTTTATTATATACTTTTAAATAGAATGTACGTCATTATTTTACCTTGACGGGACTCTTTCGGCCAACACTTTCTCAAAAGGTGATCGTTAACGGGAAGCAGGAAACTATCAAAGACACATTAGTAAATAACAAATGAGAAGGGAAAAGTGGAACACGATTAAAATAGATTTTAATTATATTAAATTTCCAATTTTCCCTCCTCGTTCGTTATTTATTAATGTGTTTTTGATTGTTTCCTGCTGCTCGTTAACGATAACCTTTTGGGAAAGTGTTGGCCGAAAGGGTCCCTAAAGATAAAATAATGACGTCCATTCTATTTAAATCTATTTTATTCTTCTGTTGTTTAGTTTGTTTGGTTTGATTTTGCTTTACGGCATATCAACCTCAATGGGTCATTTAATGCCGACAACTTTTTTTTTCCTGGTAATATTTTTGTTTTGTCAAAAATCTATTTCTGTTAATATTTTTCCTCAAAAATGTATAGCTGGTAATATTATTTTTTCCAAAAACGTAAAGCTGGTAATATTATTTTTTCAAAAATGTATAGCTAGTAATATCATTTTTCCAAAAACGTATAGCTGATAATATTTTTCCAAAAACGTATAGGTGATAATATCATTTTTCTAAAAACGTATAGCTGATAATATAATTTTTCCAAAAACATATAGCTGGTAATATTATTTATTCAAAAACGTATAGCTTGTAACCTTGTTTTTTCAAAAACGTATAGCTGGTAATATTATTTTTTCGAAAATGTATAGCTGGTAATATTATTTTTTCAAAAACATATAGCTGGTAATATTTTTCCAAAAACGTATAGCCGGCAACACAATTCTTTAAATAAAAAAAACGTACAGCTGGTAATATTATTTTTTCAAAAACGTACAGCTGGCAACATTTCTTATCCAAAAACGTATTATCAGAGGCCTTGCTGTTGGACGTAGTTTATCGTCCTACCCATGACGCGGCTGTAGTTTATCGTCTTATCCAGGACGCCTTCTTCAGAGGGTACAAGTCTTTGTATAATTATATACTAAAAGTACAAAAATTTGTATGCACCTCGAACTTAAATTGAATACAAAACATTTCGACCCGATGTTCTTCACAAAATCTGACCGGATATAACAAAATAAGGAGTTCTTGATTGGACGGCTAACTTTTCAGTACTGTATTTACATCGTTCGGGGTGATGGCCTCATCTTTATTGCTCTATTCACGACGTTTCGGCTGTTGTCTATTCCAACCTTCTTCAGGTGATATTCATTTGATTTTCGAACCGGACCTCTTATTTAGCCCACAGGAGTAGTTTGTTCTAATTCCACGTGCCCCCCCTTTTTATGTCTCAGTTAATTCACTTTAGTAACTCAACTCCTACAACTTTATATTTTCTCTGCTGACCAGGTATTGAACACGTATCTATTTGGAACAAGTAATTTTTTGGATTACTCAACCAACGCTTTTATCCACTGGGCCATGTGCCCCTTGAATGAACGTTTGACAATTATAAACCTAATATCTCAGATATCATTTTTTTTTTTACCAGCGCTCATATTTCACTTTCTGTCATTGTTGTTTTTCTCTGGCTTTCTGTATTACTGGTTCCCATATTGTATTCATTTCTATGCTTGGCCGGTTTAAGAGATTTTTATGGCCTAGCATATGCGCTGATTCCTTAATTTTTCGTATTTCCCAGTAATGTTCTCTGTTATTTCAGTTTCATCCCACAAAGGGTGTTGATCTCCCTTTTCCCGCCATATATAGTCAGCTATGCCTAATTTATCTATTTCTCCTCGTGTTACGACATTACGGTATTTAAAGGGAATTAACAGATACTGAGATATCGAAAAAAAAAAAAAAGACATGGTACGTGGAATTAGAACAAGCTACCCCGTGGACTAAATAAAGGGTTCGGTTCAAAATTCTAACGTATATCGCCTGAAGATGGTCGGAGAGTACACTGATTGAAACTTCGTGAATATGGCAATATAGATGAGGACATCAGACCGAATGATGTAAATATTGTAAATAGTTGAAATATCTCTTCTTAGAAATATAGACAGATATTTCCATTACCGATTCGTAACATCTTCAGAAATAATAATAATAATAATAATAATAATAAGAAGAAGAAGAAGAAGAAGAAGAAGAAGAAGAAAAAGGAGTGCTACAGGCACGTGCGTCTGGTACTGAATACGAAAAGTAATTGAAAAAACACAATATCATCCATCTTGGCTGTCCCTGTGGTGCAATACTGCTTCAACATCTTTAACTGGACCATAACTGACATTAAGCGAATGGACGCCAAAACAAGAACGCTTCCCACTTGCTACCGCATGCATCATCCCAAAGCTGATGTTGAACGTCTGTATCTGCCTAGATCCGAATGAGGCAGAGGATTAGTTCAACTAGAACTGTCTTACAAAACTACAACAATCGGACTTCAAAGATACCTGGAAACTACAGAAGACAGGATGATGATAAGTGTCAATGAACATGACAGTTGTAAGCGACTTTATTTCGTAATGAAGAAAGCCAACAAGTTCAAAATGGAGTTTCAAATGGGTGTAGAAATACAAGTAAAGCACAATAAACCGAGTGAAACTTCAAAGTACTTAAAAAAAAGAAAGCAAATGCAATAGAGCGGATACAGAAACGATGGCAAAGTAAACTGCTTCACGGTCAATACTCGAAACAAACTGATGTAGACAAACCCCTTATCCATCAGTGGCTGCGTAGTGCAGGGTTAAAAGCTGAAACCGAAGGTTTTCTCCTTGCTGCACAGGACCAATGCTTGTTAATTAGAAATCAAGCACACCTACTAAAAAATCGTGTTTTCACAAAATTCAGATTCTGTGATAAATATCCAGAAACAATTGATCATCTTGCATCAGGTTGCACGGTATCTGCACTCACTGAATATAAAATACGGCGTGACAGAGTGGGCCAATATCTGCACTGGAAAATCTACAGGAAAGGAAACTGAAAGAACACAGACTCGGTTACTGAGATAGGACCTGTAACAATATAAATGGGATTACACAATACACACAGACAGAACAATCAAAGCTAATCGCCAAGACATTGTTATTAGAGTCCGCAAACAAAACAAATGCATTCTTATTGAAATGGCAGTCCCTGCAGA
>OZ010613.1:40724080-40786580 GCA_963932145.1 Acanthosepion lycidas
TAATAATAATAATAATAATAATAATAATAATAATAATAATATTTTTCTTAAAATAATGGCAACAATAATAATAATAATAATAATAATAATAATAATAATAATAATAATAACTGACAATTTTGTATCATGTTGCACGGTGTTCGCATCTACCCAATATAAAACCTAGCATGACAGCGTAGACCAATACCTGCACTGGAAAATCTGTAACTTTTATGGGAAGGGAACTGCAAGGAATTGGTACGAACGTCACCCAGACTTGGTTGCAGACATAGGACCGGCAACAAGTTTATGGGACTTTATAATACACACAGGCAGAACAATCAAAGCTAATCGCCCAGACATCGTGAATAAAGATCACAAAAACAGAATGTGCTTTCTTGTTGACATGGCAGTCCCCGCAGACTGTCATGTAGCTTTGAAGATCTTCAAAAAAACTATCAAAATACGAGGGTCTTGAAGTGGATATCTCAAAAATGTGGCCCATGACGACATCAATAATTCCAGTTGTGGTTGGGGCCCTCGGATTTTGTCTGGAAAAAAGGTTCTGTTAGACTCATTAAAGGAATCCATGGTAATCGGTACCTTAAAGAAATAAAAAAAAATGTTCTCACAAGTACAGCTCACGCCTCACGAAGGGGTTTATCAATGTGTGCAATCTTAGATTGTTTTGTTTTTATTTTATTTTTTTACAAAAATGATCAGTAGAAAATGGCATGATGCTATTTCTGACCCTAGGTCTCTGAAGTCAGCAAATGAGTATAGAACAGAAACCAAAGGAAAAATATTTGAGTGCAGTGGGGAAGTATTTATGTCCGGTTGTCGAGAGTATTTTCTATTTTAAAGTTTGAAGTATGAGGCAACCAAGACAACTTCGGAGATACATCTAGATTCTTGGTAATACACTTGGTAATACACCTCTGTGGAAATAAATTGAAACAAAACAAATTCCGTTATTGTTATACCGTACTTATGATCTATAGTGATTTTCGAAATGTAGTTTAAATGTGGCACAAGGCCGAAAGTATTAGGCACTCAGTAAGGATCGAACTCACTACTCAGTGGTAATTGATCTAGCGAGACAAGCTTGCTAACCATTACACCGCCTCGAGGCACCCCGTACTATAATGGGAATGTCCCAATCATCATAAATACAGTGGAATATATTGTCTGGGAAGATTCACCACAAGCAGTGGATTACTTACTACACGCCGCTGGCGAATCTTGTATGCTGTTAATGTTATAAAGATCACCATTCCATTTCCAACCTTCGTTTTGGTTATTCTTATTCAATGACCTTTTCTAGGTTACAAAAATTATTATTTACTTTTTCCGTATTTTCCCAATGAAACATGGCCCAGCGCGTATGTTAATACTTCATATGTCCATTCCCCGAAGTCGTTCCTTGCAGATTGACCACATATTCTCGATTGGATTTAAATCAGTAGAGTTTCCGTGCCAATCGAAAGTAATTTTGATTTGTTCACTGGTAAGGGTTGCCAGTGTGTTCGTGCAGCGCTACAGTTTTCGTATGCTTCCTCGGAGTAACGTCCATCGCAGACAATGGCCGTAGGACAACTAATTGACAGTTGAGACAATAGTGTTTCAGCGTGATGAAACTCTGATGCATTCAGGGATGACGTAATATTTTTCAAGGCCAAACAGATTTCATCATACACCCCGAAAATAGATTCATATTACTGCACACCACTGCAAATGACCTAATCTGAGGACAAAATAGAAATCGATTACACCCTGTCATTCCGGTGGGTCTATAGCTGACCGGATGGTGAAAGAAAGAAAAATAAAGTGGTTGTTTCAATTAATTTGTTCAAGCGTGTAGGAGATCTGAAGGTATTTCTAACTGGCCACCACCTGGAAGTTCGCACATTGTTTTATGAAAATCACAAAATTATGCACATTTGACTGTGATGCATGTGCGCGTACCCTTATCAGACTGGGTATCATGTCAAGTATATCGGGCTTCGTATATTTGTACCCCCAGCGTTATTTCGTTGGCATGATGCTCTTTCACTCAATAATAAAAATTAATTGATTGGTGCTAACTAGCGACTTACGGCCATATCACTTTGAAACACCGGTTTCCGTATGATCACCGAATTTAAGCAGCGTCGAGCCTGGATGGGTGAGCACTTGGGAATATAAGGTACTGTAGGATTGCATGTGTGGGTGGTGTAACGGATAACTGCTTGGAATGGGAAATCTTAAAGCTGAATTCCAGTTCCAGTTGGGTTCGTTATATTCATTTACGCGTAAATATCGTTTGGAATAGTATGAATCCGCTTCTTCTTCCCCAGCTATGGGTTAAATAGTAGAACTTGTATCACTAAATAATTATTATCTCCAAATAATTCGTACAATCTTAAACTATGTTCAGGCTTTAAATAACCTGCAAAGGGTTGATAAGCCGTAAAAACATGAATCAATAGTACTAGCTACCACTCGCCTGTGCATTGAATAAGTTGATGCTTCTGATATGTATGTAGATAGTCTTGATAAAATCAAAGAACAATCTGCAACGTTATCAATCCTGGCCTGGCATCTTATCTTCAGTCAATTTCCCATCAAGGTAACGTAGCTTCCCTGTGTCTTTTCTAGAAATATTTTCATTGTAATTGTTCTGATGGTGGAGACACGGTGGAGTAATGGGTAGCGGATTGAGGAATGGGTGAGCCGAGTTCGAATTCCAGCCGAATCTATTACATTCACTTACGTGCTAATACCCTTGGTAAAGGTATGAATACTCTTCTTCCCCCATCTATGGATAAATAGCAGGACAGACCGGGTTCTATAGCCTTGGGTGGCAACTGGCCTGGGAGAAGAACTCTGGATTCAAAACTTGATCCCCCAGGTTGAGGTTGTGCAGTAGGCTAGCAACCTACTCATTAAAAAAAAAAAACAAAAAAAAAAAACTGGCTTGTTATAGAGTTATATACCGTACCTATGAACACTAATGGGTATGTCCAAATCCTCATAAATACGTTGGACACTATTGTAAGTGGGTATAATATGCTGTATAAGTAGTCCACCACTAGCAGTGGCTTACCTATTTCAAGCCGCTGGCGAGTATTGTATTTTGTGGATGTTATAAAGATTACCATTTCATTTCTAACCTCCATTTTGGTTATTCCTCATTCAGTAGACCTTTTCTAGGTTACAACACATAGAAACCGCAACATGCGGCCTTATGTTTCTCAAGGAATTTAAAGACATAATATATAATTGTTCTGAGAAGCTTTCCACTTTGGTAGCGCGACTTTAATTTAAGCTCAGTCTTAGATAGGTTTCATAATTTCACTGCAGAAATTGATCGAGGTAACTGCAATTCTTCCCTCGCGTTTATCACTTGTTTTTCTCGACATTTGTTCTTTTATTCGACTCACTGTTTCTTTCAGTCTCAGTAACCCCTTGGGTTTTAGTGAACCATTTTTTTCTTTACTGACATCTATGAGTTCTGTTTCGTACAGTAAATAGTCCATTCTTCTTGCTTACCTTTTATCGGAGAGTTCTTTCAGGTTTCATTGAAAGGGTGCCATCAACACAATATCCCCCGCATCCCTTATTTTGTTAAGATTATGTTCGCCATTAATATATACTGGTAGGACTTCTAGTTTTCTTAGAAACGCCTCGTCGTCTAGGTTAAATAAAACCAGCCAGAGGACACATCCATGTTTTCATTTCTATTTTTGTGCTTGTCCTGGGTAAGACGATAAACTACATCCGGCGTCCTGGGTAAGACAATAACCTACATATAATAGCAAGGCCTCTGATAAGGAAGTTTTGGGAAGTGTGGAACCTCCTCTTAATTGTTGGTGTTCACAGGTCTATCCTAACCCCGGGTGGTAGCACCTGTTATGGTCCCAAACATGGGCAAATAGTTAACCCCCAAACTGGGGTTAAAACACTATGAAAGTGTAAATATGGATTTTAAGACCAGCAATAAATTTTTTGAAGGAAAAAAATATTACCAGCAATACATTTTTGAAGGAAAAAATATTACCAGCAATACATTTTTGGAAAAAAATATTGCTAACAATAAAAATCTTGCCGACATTGAATAACCCATTGAGGTTGATATGCCATAAAACAAAACAAACCAAACCAAACTATTTTTGTGCATTCACCGAACGCGTTTTCTATCGGCGTGCAAGCTACTTCCGCAAATGGCGTCGAAATAAAATGGCCCTGTGCCAGGCTAGGGCAAGCGTAGTAAATGTTTGGGGTGTAATGTAGATGGTGTAATATTTATCCATGGAGTCACACATGTTTATGAATTAAATTCTTGTTGTCCTGTTATCGCTGTCCCGTGTCAAATGAAGTTAAAACTTTGTAAATATTTACCTGATTCGTCACCGTCGACCTTTTAATCTTTCCCTTGTTTGAAAATTTGTCCTCTTTCTTCTTCTCTTCTTCTTCTTCTTGTTTTTTCTTGTTCTTTTATATTTTTTCATTCTTTTTCCCATTCTTCTTCCTCCTTTTCTCCTTGTTCCTCTTTTGCTTCTATCTTCCTTTTTCTTTTTTCTCTTTCTTTTATACTTTTCTTTCTACTTCTTCCATCTTTCTTCTTCTTTCTATCTCATTTATTTTTCTTTCATCTTCTTTCTTTATTTGCTTTTAACGGTTATCCTTGATTTTCTTTTCTCCTTTTTCTTTCCCCGCTTCTGCTTTTTTTTGTTTCTTGTTGCTGTGGTTATTCTTTCATCTTTCTATTGTGTACTTTTTCTTCTGTCATCTTTCTTCTTTCTCTTCATCTTCTTCCTTCATTCTTCTTTTTTTCTTCTTTCACTCGTCTTCGTTTTAATCTTCTTTTTCATTCTTCTTCTTCGTCCTCCTCCTCGTCCCCTTCTTCTTCTTCTTCTTCTTCTTCTTCTTCTTCTTCTTCTTCTTCTTCTTCTTCAGTCTCTTTTAGCTTCCATCATATTTCACTTTTTTTTTCGCCCTTGAATAAAACTGAAAACATCCTCTTTCATTCTCTCTCCTTCCGCCGACATATGATGCTTTTGTTTTCTTCCTTCTGTCCACCTGTCCGTTTCTCCGACTCTTGGTAGCACCAATTCCAACTCCGCCTTCACCTTTCTCCTTATTTTTCTCCAAGACTTTTCTTCGGCACCACATCAAAGGAACGTCATCATCAGTTCACCGAGAGCTCAAAGGTGAATTTCCTGGGTTTGAAACGACAACAATTACAAAGAAGATTTGAATCATCTGCAGGAATTCCTCTGACAAAGAAGCAAACCGGGGAGAGAGACAGAGTGAGAGAGGAGAGGCAGAAGAAGTTCAGAGAGGGGAGACAAGAAGAAAAAGAGAAACAGGAAGCGTAGAGATGAAATAGAGAGAGATGGGGAGGGAGGAGAGAAAGAGGTGCTAAGATGGAGCGGCGAGAGAGAGAGAGAGAGGAGAGAGAGGCAGAGGAAGGACAGAGAGGGGAGACAAGGAGAAAAAGAGAAACAGGAAGCGTAGAGATGAAATAGAGAGAGATGGGGAGGGAGGAGAGAAAGAGGTGCTAAGATGGAGCGGCGAGAGAGAGAGAGAGAGAGGCAGAGGAAGGACAGAGAGGGGAGACAAGGAGAAAAAGGGAAACAGGAGGTGAAAAGAGGAATTGGAGAGAGACGGGGTGGAAGGAGAGAAAGAGGTGCTGAGATGGAGCGCCGAGAGAGAGAGAGAGAGAGATACAGAGAGAGAGAGAGAAAGACTGTGAGTAAGACTGGGAAAGATGGGAGATAGATATGGAAGAGAAATAGAGAGATGCAAAAAGAGAATGTGAGGAGAATCGGAAAAGGAGGAGAAATAGAGTCGGAGGAAAGAAACAGAGAGAAGCTGAAAGTGTGGGAGGAGAGAGAGTGTGAAGGGAGACAGAGAGAGAAAGGAGAGAGGGAGGAGAGAGAGAATGAGATGTTAGAGAAAGTAGGGGTCCACGGAGGCGGAATGACTCGAATGACGGCAACCATTACGCCCGGGAACATTTTACATACATTTTCATCTACGTTTCTTTCTTTAGTAATCTATTTAATTCAATATTCATATATCTTTGATAATTCATATGTATTTACTCACCATATCCGCATAATAGCTGGCCACTCGTATTCAAGGATCCCTATTGTAGACGCTCGCTCAGGCACATTTTGTGTTTGTTCAACACTCACAGAGCCCACCTGTGGTTTATACTGCTGAGCAGACCTTAGTTACAGTTTCTGTGAGAGGGCGTGTTATCTAGCGTGATCAACAATCTGAACAAGACCAGCACGCTCAAACCCTCGGTCAGGATGACTTGTGACTTCGAACTAGCACAGCTATCGACGGCCACCGTGTTCCCAGTTTCACTCACAAGGCTTGGGTCAACCCGTGTTATGGTTTTCAGTCACTTTCCAGGGTGATAACATCAAGAAAATGACAAATCTGACAAATCAAGATTCGAACCCGGGTCTCATGGTCAGAAAACGAACGTTCTAACCACTCGGACACACACACACACACGCGCGCGCGCGCATATATATATATATATATATATATATATATATATATATATATAGATAGATAGATAGATAGATATTGGATATTTGGGCAGCAACCCTTCTTTTATACACGTTCCATTTAATATTACAGACATGGAAGACTTTCATATTTTTTCATTAAGTTTTTCTCAATTTTCTTTTTTCCCTCCCTTTTGGTGGAGGATAAGAGAGTGTAGAAACTGTCAGTAATAATTATTGTACGAATCGCTTTCGTCATTTTCAAAGGCTGATCTGTTAATATGTTTCCTGTGTGTTTGTTCTAAGTTGTTTCAAAGTAGTAGAAATTCTAAGCTGGGACAGAAAGGATGTGCTCGCAAAGAAGAAGAAGGAGGAGGAGGAGGAGAATGATGGGGAGGAGGATGAGAAGAAGAAGAAGGAGGAGGAGAAGAAAGCCTAGAAGAAGAAGGAGTGGGAGGAGGATGAGAGGAAGAAAGGGGAGGAAAATAATAAGAAGGCGTAGGAGGAGGAGGAGGAGAAGGCCTAGTAGAGGAATAAGAATAAGAAGAGCAAGCTGGAGGAAGAGGAGGAGAAGAAGAAGAAGAGGAGAAGAAAAAGAAAAAGGAGGAGGAGGAGGGGATGAGGATGAGAGGAAGAAGGAGGAGAATAATAAGAAGGCGTAGGAAGAGGAGGTGACGAAGGCCTAGGAAAAGAAGAAGAATAAGAACAACTAGCAGGAAGAAGAGAAGAAAAAGAAGAAGAAGAAGGCGGTGGTGGAGGAGACGACGACGACGACAACGAAGATGAAGAAGAAGAAGGAAAAGAAGAAGAAGAAGAAGCAAAAGAAGAAGAAGAAGGTTGACGGTGAAGAATCAGGTAAACATTTACAAAGTTTTAACTTCATTTGACACGAGACAACAATAACAAGGTAACAAGAATTTAATTAATCTGAAGAACATTAGGAAAACGTAATAAAAAAAAACGTAACATTTTTCTTAAAACCTAATACTGTTTATATTTTAAACAGTCTACCTTAATACAATAATAAATAAAGGGTTCATTTCCGAATTTCCTGTAGACTAGCCGGATCAGTATACATCTGAAGAAGTCCGGAGGGCATACCGGCCGAAACATTGTGATAACAATAACAAAGATGATGATTAGTCCGAATGTAAATAGTGTAAATAAATAAAGAGTTCAGCTCGGCATTCCCTGCAGGTTATCTGAATCGATATACACCTGATGAAGGCCGGAGGACAGAACGGCAGAAACGTTGTGATAACGACAGAGACGAGGATTATAGACCAATAGATACAGAGAGTAGTGACTTCGATACGTACTGAGTATCACATGCCGGTGGTCTTTTACCAAAATAAATTAAAAGGAGGTTCAGCTTCAGGCAAACGTTAGCGAGTAAATCTAGTTGCCTATTACTACTAAGTAGTGAGTTCCATTTTCACTAAGTGCTCCGCATTTGTGGCCTTGTGCCAAACTAAGCTAAGTTTAGTACATAAGAAAGAGGTTGTTCAGCTTGGGGTAAATCTTGATGCATATTCACCGTGAATGCAACGGTTATGCAATACACAATCTCACCTAGTCTCATCAAAATTATGTTACCCCCACGACAAAGCGTTTTTTCGTACAAACGCAACAAAGTTTCGTTTGATTTGTGGTCAAGTTACTTCAAAGTCGCGTTGCTAGTTGTCTAGATAATTTAGGTTTACTGTAAAATGCCCGAACAGACATTGTATATTTCCTCTGTATCCCTGGTGCGTCATAACAACTGTTCTTGCCGCAGGTGAAGAAGAGACTCGAGACTGGTGCTGGGAGAGAGAGAGAGAGAGAGAGAGAGAGAGATCGTGGGTTGAAAGGCGAGTTTAAAGGTTAGATTGGATCTGCAGATCCGTTGTATTCTTGTTGTTCTGTCAGTAACAGCAGTTGGTGTTTCCCTGACACAAGACGGATAATTTAACGTTCCTATCTGATTCACGCTTCAGGACAAAGCCACAAAGTCGCACTGTCTCGCTTTCTAGCTGAAAATCAAAAGCCGTCTTTTCGTCAGTTTTCTTGTAATAATGAATAGCACACTGCAATGTTTTTTTTTTTATTGGCAACTTTTATTGTTTCCAGCAAGTGGAAAAATTTGCCGCCTACTTGTCAGTGATGAAGAGGGTACAGTGATCAATCCTTTTTAGCAGACACTATACTCGCTACCAACACAAAAAAGTCACTGAAGAATTTTGAAGGTATGGACTTATTTTTTTAGCGGAATACCTCGCCTTCTCGATATTTTCTGATTCGTCAATTCACGGACCAAGGAAAAGTCATGGCCACACCTTGCTTATTTTTCCTTTTTATTTTTTGTGCGACCGTCAACTGATCCGATCAAATATATACGTCAGAAATACGATACATTTCCAATAAAATGTTTGTTTTTATTTTGTTTTCTTTGGAGGACATTTTTATGATTATTAACTTATTTTCCTCTCTTAAAAGTAGTAAAGGAGTAAAATATAGCAATTTTGCGCCTGTTCATTGTCTCTTGAAGGCCCACCACCTAGTCTGTTTTGCAGTATCGTTTTCATCTTATACCCATTTCCTTCTATTAAGTCGCATTAAGAAGCATTGATATTTTCTTATTATGGAACTGATAACTTAGAAATAGAAAAAGGCTGCAATTTGCGAGTTTATCCTTCCTCATTATGGGTGGTGCTGAGTTACTGAAAAGTTTAAAGGTCAACAAATTAGAAGCTAGTACCGTCGCGACCAAACGGATGGGAGGGGCGTGTCTAGATTGAGCCCGATTAAAACCAGTTCTCAATTACCAATTTTCGGTCTGTAAGCAACAGAAATGTGAGACTCGGAATACTTGGCTGTGATTTGACAGTTTTAGTCGACGGACACTTTTTGAAATGAGTGCGGACAATTTCTTCACAAGTGGGAAAGATGGGATTTTTGGCCTGACCTTACCAGAAAAATATATACGTTGCCCCCTGGCAAAGAAAAAGAAAACAAGTACACCAAAAGCAACAATAAATCAAATAACTGTCCATCTAACAGAGATGTACAATAATTAATAAACTCGTCTCTTATATATAGGCAGCGTATCTTCATTCAAACCTGTTTCATTGAATAATATAGATATTTATCTCCACCTTCATAATACAGGAAAATACTTGTTAGAAAACACCAATATACCACACCACGAAAATAAGAAAACACTTCAAATTCTCGAGGCTCACTATATCAAAAATCAACCAACCAAGCAACACTCAACAAAATTTTTTACAAATATAGCAGCAACATATTATTCTGCATATAATATTTAATACCATTTTACATTTCTATCAATTTCCGGTCAGCTCCCTTCTATTGAACCATTTGTTTTGCAAAGAAATCCCATAACTACAACGGATAAATTTAAAATAAAAAAAAAAAAACTATAACAGAGCGCGTTCGCGCGTATTTTTACAAATCACTATTATAACTGAATGCAGATTTTATTAACTTGGGTTAAAAAAGACTACAGCGCCTTCATTGATGAATTGCATCTTAACATCAAATAACTGATTTGATAATTTTAAAGGATCAGAATAAAAAGTAAATAGACACACTATGTATATATTATACAATGAAACACACACACACACAAACACACACACAATCACACACACATATATATGTGTGTGTGTGTATGTAAATTAATATATTATATTAATATAAACCAAAACACGCACACACTGATATTACACTTACATTATCTTAGGGAACACTCTACAAAAATTCACCTTAGACCCCGTATAAAATGGGATCGGGTAGCTGTTTCCCGACACGATACTCTGCACTTCGACATAACCTCGTCTGGGGATCTTCTCTGCCCGGAGGCAGGGAGTTTGACCAGCGCAGCTGGAGACGAATCTCCGACTACAGACTACAGTATTTACTACTGTATTTATGTGAAGGGAGATAATAGTTTTTACGATCCATAAATATACTTCGGCTTTCCGCAATCCACAAAAGGTTGATAAACCGTAAAATCAAGTCAATTAATCAACTTCCACCCAGATGGCTAGAGAGTGCATTGGTCAACATTTTTGATAAATCCCCACCCCGTTACAAGAAAATAATAATAATAATAATGAGAAGAAGAAGAGGAAGAAGATGAAATATCCATGGAAAATTTATGGTCTTGCTATTAGAATTTTCTGATGAATCGTAATTCTTAAGTTGATGATTGGTTATACTCATGGCAAGTTCTATGACAATAAAATGTCCGTAGGAGTTCCCTTATTGCATCGTTAAATATTTGAGCTTAACAACTTTAACAAAATATTGCAATAACAATCTTAAATATGAATGCTAGTCGTTATTTTAAGAAGTAAGGGGTTACAAATGAAAAGAGTTGAAAATGATGGCTTATTCCATTTCACTGAAGCAGATGTTTGGGATTCTTGTCGGCTCTTCTATCGTCCATTTCGATCATTTTATCACTGAAACCAAGTAGCGTCTCTGATATGTCTTTTCCGTCTTTTCATGCAATCAAAACGGAAAGTCTGCTATTTATGAGACATTGGGAAGGCGTAGCATACGAGCTAGTGTAGATTTCCCAAAATGAATGGGAATAGTTGCAAAAGTTATTTCCCCTCGTCCTTATAGTTATAAAGACGCTAAAATATATGCTGGGATATTTTTCTTAGCCAGTAAAATTGGACGGCTTTCCTTTTGACAAGACTCAGTCCAGATCTGCCTTAGACAGACCTACTTCGATCGCTTGTCCCCGACCTTGCTTTTGTGTACAAACACCAACTCAAAAGTTTGTGGATTCTTTTCCCTTCTTACCTGTTTGATTTGCCTTAACTATATTTTGCTTGCAGGAATGTTGCGGTTTGATCTTTTTTTTTTTTTGAACATTTTCTTTTCATTGCAAACTTTATAAATTCTGTTCGTGTTATTTATTTTACATTTTGACAATGGCTTCTACCTCATCAGCTTGCTAATCATTCATAATCCCAAGGCTGATGTTGATCATCTGTATGCGCCCAGCTCCGAAGGAGGTAGAGGATTAGTTCAACTAGAACTATCTTACAAAACTACAAGTAGAATAATAATAATAATAATAATAATAATAATAAAACAGCTATGGATACAAAGTAAAGAACAAATTGTTCAATCACGTACACTACATAAATGATCTCAAACTCTTTGCCAAAGACGACAATGAGTTGAAGGTTCTCCTCAATAATTTGAAATGTTTCATTGATGACATAGGTATGGATTTCGGATTAGGTAAGTATGCAAAAGTAACATTCAAGAAAGGGAGAATTGAAGAAACATACTCAATAGATTTAGACTTGATTTGGGAACTGGAACAAGAAGAAGCCTATATGTACCTATGAATTAGCAAAGGATGGAATACAGTATACCCAAATGAAAGAGAAAGTAGAAAAAGAATACTACAGGCGTGTGCGTTCGGTTTTGAATACTGAGCCGAATTAAAAAAAAAAAAAAAAAAAAAACATAAGCCATACACACCTTGGCTGTCCATGTGGTGTAATACAGTTTTAACATTCTTAACTAGTCCATAGCTGACATTAAACGAATGCACGCTAAAACGAGAAAGCGTCTCACTTGCTACCGCATGCATCATCCCAAAGCTGATGTTGATCGTCTGTATGTGCCCAGATCCGAAGGAGGTAGAGGATTAGTTCAACTAGAACTGTCTTACAAAACTACAACAATCGGACTTCAAAGATACCTGGAAACTACAGAAGATTGGATGATGAGCCGTGTCAAAAAAATACATGAAAGAAGTAAGAATCTTTATTGAGTGATAAAAGAAGGCAACAAATTCAAAATGGAGTTTTAAGGGGGTGAAGAAATGTAATTAAAACATAATAAAGCTACTGGAGCTGCAAAATCCTTAAAAAAGAAACAAAGACAAACGCAATGGGCCAGATACAGAAACGATGGCAGGAGAAACCTCTTCACAGTCAATATTCAGCCCGTATCAAACAAGCTGATGTAGACAAAACCCGTACCCAACAGTGGCTATGTAGTGCAGGGCTAAAAGCTGAAACTGAAGGTTTTATTCTTGCCGCACAGGATCAATTGCTTGCTAACTAGAAATTCCCAAGCGCATATACTGAAAAATTATGTTAGGCCAAAATGCATATTTCTGTGGTAAATATCCAGAAACAATTGACCCTCTTGTATCAGGTTGAACGGTATCTGCACCCAGTAAATATAAAACCCGACAGAATGGGCCAATATCAGCATTGGCAAATATGCAACTTTTACGGAAAGGAAACTACAAGAAAATTGGCATGAACCCTACTCAGACCCGGCTACAGGTATAGGTCCTATAACAATTTTATCGGACTTTACAATACACACAGACAGAACAATCAAAGACATTGTAATCAGAGACAGTAAAATCTAAATGTGCCTTCTTGAAATGATAGTCACTGTAGATTTTAATTTATCTTCGATGATCTTCAAAAAAGCTATCAAAATACAAGGACCTTGAAATCGAAATCTAATGTGGCACTTGAGAATTTCAACAACTCCAGTTGTCGTTGGAGCCCTCAGATTGAATGGAAATGTTCTGATAGACTCATTGAACGGATTCCAGGTAGCCTATGTCTTAAAGAAATGCAAAAATGTATTCACAAGTACAGCCAACATCTTACGAAGGTCTTTATCTATGTAAAATATATGTGATCTTGGGTTGTTTTTTTTCCAAAAATGCTCAGTGGAAAACGAGATAATGCTGTTTCTGACCTTAGGTCACTGTTTGGGACCCGGAAAGAAATCTGTATACACCAGAAATCAAATCAAATCAAATAATAATAATAATGATAAAAGATGAAGCTATAAATCCCAAAGAACAAATGAATGATAATATATAGCTGGATCCATAGAATATTTACATGTGTGGACAACTAAGATTATCCAATATATCATTCGTCTGCTCTTTTCTTGTATCTTCTTATTTTCTCCCTTATCCCTTCCAAACTTCGTAGTCCGCCTATTTTTATGTCTCAATTTCATGCAACCAGATATAAAGAGAATTTCATCATTTCTTTGTGCCTTCGGATCTCTGTGCCATATTTTCAATCATCTGTTTGTAGCTGCTTACTTTGCACGTCTTCAATACATATCTCGTGCTGTCTCTTTTACTGTCTTCGCACAGTTAAGAATTCGGCCATTCGTCTAACTTTACTTTTCTACTTGTCATAAGAGTTCTTTCAGTTGTTCTTGTGTGTCTGCTCTCTACATAGTATAATTAGAATAGATTATGTTGTTAAGATTAGGCCTACCCTGTATAGTGTCGCTCTTCTCATCTGAGCGACAAAGTACACCGGATGAAACAGAGTTTTTTTTCCCCCCACAAAGGGTTACCAGTTCATTCACTACAGAAAATTATTATTAAACTTCTTTAGTTAATGTTTTCTAATGAATTTCCATAGTAAAATATTTCGAAAATAATTACTATAGTAATTTCTTATAAATGTCCATAATAAAATAATTGAAAGAATTTTGCGAAAATATTTTGCTAAAGTTAAGTAAATTAACAGGAACCTTATTACAAATAAGTTCCAATGAATCACTAGAATAAAATAATAAGCATTGGATTAATATAATAGATGTTTTCCAACGAATTTCTATAGTAAAATAATACCCATTGTATTCCTGTAATAGATTATTTCCAACGAATTTCTACAGTAAAATAATACGCATTGTATATTTGTAATGGATGTTTTCCAACGAATTCCACAGTAGAAAAATATACAATTTATTTCTGTAATAGTTTTTTTTTCAATGAATTCCTATAGTAAAATAATGTGTATTGAATTCTTGTGATAGATATTTTCCAAAGAATTTCTGTAATAAAATAATACGCATTCTATTCTTGTAAAAGATGTTTTCCAATGAATTCCATAGTAAAAAAAATATCCAATTTATTTCTGTAATAGATGTTTTTTCAATGAATTTCTATAGTAAAAGAATGTGTATTGAATTCTTGGCATATAATAATGTGTATTGAATTCTTTTCCAAAGAATTTCTGTAGTAAAATAATATACATTGTATTCCTGTAATAGATGTTTCTAATGAATTTATATAGTAATATAATGGGCATTTAATTTAAGCAGCTGGCCAAGTGAATATATTTACAATCCATTTTACATTTTTTTTTTCAAAATCCAATAATGTTATGAATTAAATTGCATCTACCGTACAATTTGTGTGGAATGTTGCATGTCCATGAGTTGCATAAACGGTATTCACTTCTGTAGATAACTCAGGAATTGTATTGAAATTTTTGTTTCGTAAAAAATTGCACAATTGTGTTTGTAAAGGGTTAATAATTCTGGGTGGACGTTCAACGGGAGGCATGAGATATTTTTTCATGGGTGTATTGCGAAACAAAATCGCCTCTCCCAGAAGCAACGCCGTAAGGCAATTCACGTAATCCATTCGCAGTATTGAAACCGCTTCACTCGTTCCAATTTGCCGATATCCCAGCCAGATGTGAATCGCATTAGTCAGGGGAAAAATTCTGTAGTTTTCCCATGTGTTCTCGCTGGCCGCGGGCAATAATAATAATAATAATAATAATAATAATAATAATAATAATAATAATAATAATAATAATGTTTGGTGAAACCCTAAACGGAGCGAAGGCGTTAACTGGAAGGTAGAAATTAGTTTTTCGATCAATTAAACGCAGTCTAGTGTGATTTACGAGACCTGAAATCATTTTGCCAGTCTCTAATTCCCTTCTTAACTAAAAGGAATTAATTTTTACAGCTATTTAATGATTTCATTTAAAAAATTTAGTTGATCAGATGATTTTAATTCCTGCCTCTTTTGCGTTAAATATGTTTGTTTGTCTTCCTCTTCCTCTCTTACTTTCTCTCTCTCTCTCTCTCTCTCTCCTCCTATCTACCTACCTATCTATCTATATTTTTTTAAGCGTTTCACTCCAAGCAAGGCGGGAAGCCACTGGCACGCAAGGGGTTACAGAGAGTTGGAGTGAGAGCAAAGAGGAGTGATAGAGGAAAGAATGAAGAGAAGGATAGGGGATAGATCAACTCATCTGGAGACGTCGATTGACATTAAATTTGAATAGTTGGAGATTATAGCTATCAGGGAAACAGAAGGACCTTGAGACAAACAGAAGGGACACTACACCATATATGGCAGCAATACTCCATGCAAGGGCGAATGGTTGATTTGTAGATTTGAAGGATCGACTCCGTCGAGAAAAATTCCTGGCGCGGTGTGTGTGAGTGTATGTGTGTGTGTGTATGGATAAAGCCAAAAGGAAAAGTTTTCTTTACCAATGCGTTTCGTCCTCTGATAGACTTTAGCAAGGCAAATGTAAAGATTTTACTTTGCAACGTGTATTTATAAAGAGAATTATATATATATATACAACCCAAAATATGTTAAAAGGATGTAAAATCTATCGTACCAAAAGACGGACGTATAATAAAGTGATCAATGCGGCCGCTTTGAAAAAAGAAAACAAGCAGAGTAAGCCAATAAACTAAAAGAGGTAAAAACAGCGTATATTACCGCACCCTACCGTGGTAAGTAAGTTAGGCATCGTTTGTGAAAAAAAAGAGCCCCATGAAGTAATTCACTCCGCTATAAATTTTGAAACGGCATACTGTATTGCTTGACATTCGTGCCGGAAGCTCCAATACGAACATTTCTGTGTGTTTCGGTGTCAATCTGAGTACAGTGAAGAGGATTCGGAAAGAGCTTGGGTGATCTATCCAGTCAATATCATGATGTCTTGAGTGGTCCCTTTGATGTTGACATTATACCTCCATTTATCTTCCCACAGGACCTTAGACTCAACGCGGAGGCTTACATCAAGTGCTGTCCTTGGTCAAGAGGGTGACTTCTTGGAGACCCTATGTCTGGTAACAAGATTCTGCACCATGGCACACATACAGGGGAACCCAGTCATGGCTGTCAGACAATTTCTGCGACAGCATCGCCTCTTACATCTGGCTACCTTACTCCCCAGACTGCACCCCTCTTGGTTATTATGTGTGGGGCGCAGTTGAGCGAGAGACCAATAAAACTGCTTGTAACACCAAAGCTGAACTGAATTGCAAGGATTATGGCAGCATTCATCAACTAAAACAAGGAGATCGTCCAGAAGAGTTGCAGCAGATTTTGAAGTCGTCTGGAGATTGATTTTATTGAATAGATTTATTATTTAGTAAATCAAGATGTTTTTGTGTAATTTTGACAGATATATCTGTTAAAATGAGATGTTATTTTCACTTTTGCGTAATCTAGACAACAATTCATCCATTACTACCTGCATATATATATATATATATATATATATATATATATATATATATATATATATATATATATATATATATATATATATATATATATATATATATATATATATATAAGGAGGCACGGTGGAGTAATGGATAGCGGCTTGGACGAAGCGGAAAGACGATTTCGAATTCCAGTCGAATCCATTTACATTCACTTACGTGCTAATACCCTTGGGAAAGACGTGAATCCTCTTCTTCTCTCTCCAGCTATGGGTAAATAGCAGGACAGACTGGGTTCTATAGCCTTGGATGGCAAGGACAAGGACAACTCTGAACCTGTGGAGGGTCGTTTGGACACCTTGTGGCACGTAGTGCACCAGGTCTCTGCATTCGGCCCTTCAAAATGGACGAAACCTTCACCACTATAATCAAATCTCATGTGCAGTTGTCAGGCTGTCGGTTTCCTAGGAACTGATCTGCTTGACCCTCATACGTCGAATTTCGACGGGAGAGTCGAGTATATATATATATATATATATATATATATATATATATATATATATATATATATATATATGAAGTGAACATTGAAGTCAACAATTAGAGGCGACAGGTTGTTTCATGAGAGACGCAATTGTCAGGCCATCTAAGTGTCGACTTCAATGTTCACTTTTATATTTACACACGCTATCTCTCTGATTTAAGCACTTTATCCCATAAATATAGCACACCTTGAGAGTATATTTCTTCATATATCAAATATGTGGTGCAGTTCAATTAATATTACAATGAATTATTCATACAGAAAGTAGATTAGTAAAGTTAATGATATAAAATGGCGAAATCAAAGTTATTTCAAAATTTTAATGGTGCATTAACCTACAAATCACTCAATGAATGTTATGATCCTTGTTTTTAATACTTATAAGCTGTATAAGATCTTTTTTGTAATACGCAAGTACTTTCGACTGTACATTCAGTCATCTTCAGGCATGGAAATTATTTTGTTTTTAGTAAATCCAGGTAGCATCAGAGACAAAAATTAAATGCGAATCGAAATATGTTTTTTTTTTTTTTTTTTTTTTTTTTAGAAATGTGTTATTGTTAACGGATAAAAACTTTTGAAGCATGCAATCGCAACGCTCAGGTTGAATTTTTGTTTTTGAAATTTAAGAGAGTGCGTTTTTTTTTTACTAATATGGTAATTTGAGAATTAAAAAAAAAATATCGTTTCTAAAATTTATTTTACATTGCTAACTTATTTATATATTTATTTGTTTTAAATAATGGGTTGCATTTGCTCGAAGCTATTTTTAATCTTTCATATGAGATAGCGTTTGTCTAGAGGTGAATTCTGAACGAGTTTGGAGCCGTGCATTACAACCATTTATTAGTATTGGTTGCTCGGTTAATCAATGCCAAATGTTTCCTTGTAGGGAAACGGCTAATTTTATAGTTATCCTTACTATTGTAATTATGTAGCACCAGTCCACGAATTTTCATAAAGTATTGTCATCTCTAAAACCTACAGGATTCATTCGCTCGAAAACAGTTCTATACTGAATACAGTTTGAATTACTTCTGAACGAATGGACGTCATAATCTCAGTCTGACGCAGCTCCTTCGGAAGATGAATACAGCTGAACAACTGAAAGAGCCAAGCAATGGCTAGGCTCTGCATCAATTTTTCAACTGCTGTCTTTGATAAATATTAAATTTTAAATCTCTAGTTCCGACACTGAATACAGTCCATCCGTCTGGGTTGAATAAGACTAACGTACTCGGCGTCAGTTGAAATAGACTATACCCATGAGATTATTATTGATTTTCTGTTGTGTAATTTATATGCTTTGTAATAATAAATACATTGAGCTATTTTTGTTGATCACTTTTAATACTTTATATTATTAGGACCCACTTGGATTATATACCAACGGATTTTTTGCCTGTATTATTCCAGTCGAATTACATTCAGTTACGTGCTAATACCCTTGGGAAAGGTATGAATCCCCTTCTTCTTCCTCTAGCTATCGGTAAATAACAGGGCAGACTGGGTTCTATAACCTTAGATGGCAACTGGTCTAGGAGAAGGACAATTCTGAATTCAAAACCTGCGGAGTGTCGTTTGGGGATCTTGTGGCATGTAGTGTACTAGGTCCCTGTATTTGGCCCTTCAAAAAGTGTGGTTGGTTCTGCACAAAGCCTTCACCACTATAATCAAATCACATGTGCTGGTGTCTGGTTGGGGGTTCCTAGGAACTGAGTTGCTGAACCTCATACGTCGAATACGACAGGAGAGTCCACCAGAAATATATATAGAAGTATTAATTCAAAATAATAATTATTATTTAAACAAGAAATAAAGTAAAAAATGGAATGCACATATATTGTGAAAACTTTAGAAAACCCCAGAATATTTTGGATATAAACCTAATTATAAGTCGTCACTGACCACAGATCTTTTTTAAAGCAACCTCAAGCAAGGCGGGAGTGATACTAGCACGCAAAGGGTTAGAGAGGATTGAGAACAAGAGTAAAGAGGTGTTTTTAAGAAAAGGATACAGAGACGGACAGGGAACAAGCTGAGGGTGTCAGGCGTCGATTGACACTACACTTGAATATTTGAAGATTAGAGTCATCGGGGAAGCAAGCAAAGAGAAGGGAGTTCCACAGATGGGAAGTACGAGAGAAGAAGCTGTTTGAGTAGAAGATACTGTTACATTTAAACGTTTCGACATTGAAAAGGTGAGGCCGAGGTACCAGTCTAGTAGTTCGCTTAAATTCATGCAGTCTGGGAACCAGCAAAAGTAGCTCGTCCGAACAGTTGCCGTGAAAATATCAGTAGAAGAGACAGAGGGAAGCCACGGCACGTTTGTGAGAAAGAGACTGTAGAATAGATGCTAGATCAGGACCTATCATATTGCATATTCGTCTCTGGATTTTTGTCAAGGACATAGAGACTTACAGCGGGGCCACCAGGCCATATATGGAAGCCATATTCCATGCAAGGACGGATGGTTGATTTATAGATTTGAAGGATGGAATCGGGAGAGAAAAAATTTCTGGTGCGGCACACAGAACCAACCTTCCTAGCGGTAGATGATGCTATTGATTCAATGTATTTATTCCACCTCATGTCTGGAGAGCGTGAGACCAAGCAGGCGTAACGAGGCGCTCTCGACGAGTTGCGAATTTTCGTTACTTTTGAAATTCAAAGGCGAAAGATAAAGGAAATTAAGAAGTATAAGAAAACAAATTATGAAAAAAAAGAAAGAAATAACTACTAAATCCGACACATGTACACATACGCACACGTACAGGCGTATACACATACGCACACGTATTCATACACACGCACACACACACAAAGAACAATAAAAATCCAGTAATAAAAAAACACATAAATTGTTTATTTTAACTTACCATACAAATAAAGAAAACGCCATAACTCACAGACAAGTGGACCGAAAAATTGCACAAAGGTTCGTCTGCAAAACTTCGGAGGAGAGGAGATGAATATAACAGCCTGGAAAAGAATCAGAAATGAAGAATGCAACAGTTTGGTGATGGCAATGGGTTGCAGGTTTCGTGCAGTTCTTGCAAGCAAGGGATATGCAACCAAATATTAAATGTTATTTGCTTTAGGACTATGTGTTCTTCAACTTTTGCTCACCTAAAAATGGGGTGATCCTAAGCTGTTTAATACATCTAAAAGGCAAAGACCAGAAAATAGAGGCTGAAATTCTGAACTCAAATACAAATGAATTGACCTTGTTCCAATACATTTCGAGGTGACTATCTATCTCTCTCTCTCTCTCTCTCTGTATATATATATATATATATATATATATATATATATATATATAGTTGTATATTTAGGCAGCTATCCTTCCTTTATGCATGTTTCATTAAAAACGACAGACAAGGTACTACGGTTAAGCTTTTTATTTAATTTTTCTTGTGTTCGAACAAGAGCTTTCTTTTCTGGACAAAGGGCGTATAAAAACTGTCGAAATGTTTTATATTTCCGAGCGCTTTCGACAATACCTTTAGCCATTATCAAGGATGATTCGATTTTTCAGCTTTATGTGCTAACCGTATTCGGAAATTAAAAACATCCCTACAACACACTAAGACATACACATAATGAACACACTCAATTAAGCTGAAAAATTAAATAAAAAAAGCTTAACCGTAGTACCTTGTCTGTCGTTTTTAATGAAACATGCATATATATATATATATATATATATATATATATATATATAGAGAGAGAGAGAGAGAGAGATAGAGATAGATAGATAGATAGATAGATAGATAGATAGATAGATAGATAGATAGATAGATAGATGAGGTTGTGTGGTGAAGTGCTTTTGGCTCGGCCCACTTCCAAAAATTTGAGCAAATGAGCAACATTCAGAATTTTAGGGAGAAATATATTCTTGGTTGGAGCGAGAACCTTTCAGCAAAACAGGAAACGTTTGTATGTATGTATGTATGTATATATATATATATATATATGTGTGGAGACTAATCGTTACTTTCTCGTATATATGTATGTATGTAGGTCTATAGTCTTTACAGATGATTTATTTATGACATGCATCCAATTTTAAGTACTGCCCATTCGGCAATAAAATGTAAATGATTATTTTCATAAGCCTCAAATCTCGAATGACAAGTTTTTCCCGTCATGTGACCTGAAAGCGTCGACTTATTTGTGCCCAAAACGTGATTAATTAATTGAATCAGTGAATGCAATTAATTAAGTGCTAATGTGTCAAAACCGAACGAAGCAGCAAAATGTGGCCTTTGGGAAAGTGAAGAAGAAGAAGAAGAAGAAGAAGAAGAAGAAGAAGAAGACGACGACGGAGGAGGAGGAGAATGAGGAGGAGGAGGAGAATGAGGAGGAGGAGAAGAAGAGAAGAAGAAGATGGAGGAGAAGAAGAAGAAGAAGAAGGAGAAGGAGGAGACGAAGAAGCAGGAAGAGGAAGAGAAGAAGAAGAAGAAGAAGAGCAACAACAATAAGAAAAAGAACAAGAAGAAAAAAGGAAAAAGAACAAGAAGAGGAGGAAAAAGTAAAAACAAGAAGAAAAGAATGGATACAAGAAGAAGAACAGAAATGGAAGAAGCTGAATAATGATGATGATGATGATGATGGCAATGATGATGATGAGGAAGAAGAAGAATGAAAACGTAAAAAGAGTGAAAATAGGAAGAAGAAGAAAAAGGAGAAAGAAATGACAATGGTGATCCTGATGAAGAAGAAAAAAGAATGAGAATAGAAGTAGAAGTGACAAAATAGAATTGAATAAAAAAGATGGTGATGATGATAAGGGATAAAAAAAGAAGAAAACCTGTGAAAATAAAAGAATTAAATAAATAAATAAATAATAAGAAGAGGATAATGATGATGAAGAAGAATGAAAAGAAAAAGGAGAAAAAAGAATGAAAATAGAAGGAGAAGTTAGAATATAGAATTGAATAAAAAATGATGATGATGATGATGATGATGATGATAATGATGATGATGCAAGAAGAAGAAATCGAAAAAGTTACCTGGTATACAATTGGGAAGAAAACGTTAAAAATTATGAGAAAATACAACATATTTCAGACGATATGAAGTTGCTTACAGTAGCCAGTGTTCTCAAGTAAACCTCTCAATCTAAATGGGTAGCGGGGATGGTTTCATCCATTTCCGAATTGCATTTGCGCGTAAATGAATGTAATAATCTCGAATTCGAACTCGGCTCTCGGATTTCTTATTCTTAGCCGCTATCCATTACACCAACCGCACATCCGCTGAAGCACGAAGAACCGACTTTACTTTTAGAGAGACGGAAAGTAGTAAGTCTTTAATAATTGATTTTTCCTGTTTCATAATATACAAGAGTGGAACAAAAAAAAAAAAAAAAAATTGAAAAATACCAGGATCTGGCTCGGGAGTTGAATAAACTGTGAAACATGATTGTTTAAGTAATTCCGGTAGTAATGGCTGCGCTTGGAACACCGATGAAAAAAATTAAAAAAGCGGTTATGGAAAATTGAAACTGAGACCAAAATTATCGACCTCTAGAAAACTGCTTTGACTTACTCTGCGAGAATTCTCCGAAAATTTATTGAGTTGTGAGGAGTCTTGTATATACCATATCTCAAGAACAGAATTCCCATTGACCACAACAAAGTGTTACACTAACATAATAATAATAATAATAATAATAATAATAATAATAATAATAATAATATATTCAAAAAGCAGACAAAATACAAGGACCTTGAAATCGAAATCTCAAAAATGTGGCACATGGGAAAATCAACAATCCCTGTTGTAGTTGGAGCCCTCGGATTGATTGCAAAAGATTCCAGTAGGCTAATTGAAGGGATTCCTGGAAGTCCACGCCTCAAAGAGATACAAAAAATTGTTCTGACAAGTGCAGCCCACACTTAACGAAGGGCTTTATCGATGTAATTTTTTTTCTTGTCAGTGGAAAGTGGGATGAGGCCATCTCTAACCTTAGGTCCCTGGGCGGGACCCGGAAAGAAATGTGAAAACGCCAGAAATTAAAGGAAATAAAAACAATAATAATAATAATAATAATCTTACAAGACTACAACAACAACCGGACTTCAAAGATATCTGGAAACTATAGAAGACTTAATGATGATCTGTGTCAAAGAACACAAAAGAATTAAGAAAATGTATTCAGTAATAAATGAAGCCAAGAATTCGAAAGGGAATTTCAAGTGGGCGAAGAAATGCAACTAAAACATATACCCCACCCCCTGCCGCAGTGGTAAAAACATTAATAAAGAAAGCAAAGACAAATGCAATGGACCAGATACTAAAACGATGGTATAATAAACTTCTTCACGGTCAATATTCAGTCCGTACCAAACAAGCTGATGTAGACAAACTCCGTACACGTCAGTGGCCACGTAGTGCAAGGTTCGAAGCTGAAACCAAAGGTTTTATTCTTTCTGCACAGGACCAATGATTGCTAACTAGAAATTACCAAACGTACACACTGAAAAATTATGTTAGCCCAAAATGCATATTTCTGTGATAAATATTCAGAAACAATTGACCATCTTGTGTCAGGTTGCACGGTATCGGCACTGAATATAAAACTCGGTATGGCAGAAAATATGCCGATATCTGCTTTGGAAAATATGCAACATTTACGGAAAGGAAACGGCAAGAAATTGGTATGAACAGGTTATAGAGATAGGACCTATAAAAAAATTATGGAACTTTACAAGACCCACAGACAACAATCAAAGCTAATCGCCCGGATATCGTGAGCAGAGACTGCAAAAACAAAATGTACTTTCTCGTTGCTATGGCAGTCTCTGCAGATCACAATGTATTAGGTTGGTGCAAAAATAATGACGTAATAAAGTCGTTTTTTGACGTATTTTTTAACGTCAAAAAACGACATTATTACGTCATTATTTTTGCACCAACCTAATATCTTTCAAGATCTTCAAATAACTATCAAAACACAAGGACCTTGAAATCGAAATCTCAAAATGTGACTCATGGGAACTTCAATAATTTCAGTTGTAGATGGACTGGAGAAGTTTCCGACAGACTCATTGAAGGCATTCCTGGTAGTCTATGCCTTAAAGAAATACAGTAAATTGTACTCACAAGCACAACCCACAACTTACGAAGGGCTTTATCTATGTAAGATATGTGTGATCTTTTTTTTTTATCAAAAAATGCTCAGTGTAAAATGTCATGATGCCATCTCTGACCTTAGGTCACTGTTTGGGACCCGGACAAAATAAGTACACACCAGAAATCAATGGAAATAAAATAAAAATAATAGATTCACATATTGTCTCGTTCACACGCGCTTCCCTTTTCTTTTGAACAGGAGTAGTGGTTTATCCCTTGTTTCCTGTTTAGGACTGGGTTTCCGTTTTTTTCAAAAATCGTTTCATTCACTTTCACTCCCACTAAACCCTTGTGTCTTAGTGCAGAGAGGAACCCAGACGAGGCTATGCCGAATGGCAGTCTCTCATCTGGGATCTACGGGGAATTTTTGCTCAAGCCTACGCGCTCGGAACGCCCCACGTAAAAAAAAAGGCACATCTCGCCTTTATGGGGAGGACTTGGGTAAATACCGAGTCAGCATTAGGTCTTAGCCGCGCGCTAAGCTCTTAATGCTTGTCGAACTGTCTGCTTTTAGGCAGAGATTAACCTAGACGAGGCTATGCCGAAGGGCAGAGTCTCGTATGTGGAGGTAGGCAAACACGAACTCGTTATTACGGGGTCCCCGGGGAATTTTTGCCTGGGCCTACGGTCGTGGAAAAACCCGCGTTAAACCGACCTTGTGCGATATCCCGGTCTATGGGGTGCTCAGTTAAATACCGAGTTGATCAATTGCTATGTGTACCTGCATGTAGTAAACCTATTAGGTTTGTGCAAAAATAATGACGTAATAATGTCGTTTTTTGACGTATTTTTTTAACGTCAAAAACGACATTATTACGTCATTATTTTGGCACCAATATAATATTTCATTACTTACCTACGAGTTTGTCTTCTTTATTTATTTCCCTCTGTTATATCGAAAACACGAGGTACGATAGGGATGTAAGTTCATTGACCTCTTTTATTTCTGTCCCAACTTTATGTTGTTTAATACTCCCTCCCCTATTTGGTGACCGGAGATTTCAGTTCTCTAGTAGATGCGGTGCATCTTTCGTTTGTCGGGTGGGATTTTCGTATTTGTTGTTGTGTTTGAATGAGTGTGTCTGAGTGAATGATAGGACGAATAAGTGTTTTATATTAAAATTCCGCATTAATTTCGTCCAGTTAACTGATGTTTTTGTGGGGTTTTTATTACTATTTTATTTAGTTTCGTGTAAATACATTATTTCATATTGGGGCTTCGATTTTTAATTTACTGTTTTATTCCACTACCCCACAGAGAAGAATTGACCCATTAGGACTTCATAGAGATTCTGAGGCATTACGGTGGATGTAGTAAGAATGATAAGGAAGAATGTGTTGTTTTGGTGTTAGGAATATTGCGGTATGTTTGGGCCAGTGATTGTCGCTAGCTAAGACAGAAGAATACCGTCCTTTTGTCATTCCCCTCTTTTGGACTTGTGCCACATTTTTGTAAATTTTACAAAATAAATATTGCTCTTCGCTATTTTATTCGAATTACTAAGTTAGCAACATGGTCTAATCAAATTTACAGTTGAGTCGGTGTTATGGAGTGTGATTTTTTTTTCTTCCACCGTATGAATCCGAATATCTCGTCGCCAAATGTGTTATGTAGTAGTTTCACAGTGGAGGCTTGTATTTGTACTAAGTCGGTCCTAAAATAGGTTCGACGTACAAAACGTTAGGAACTTGATATAATAGGTAATGCCGCCTAGAAATCTAGTTGTGGTCGCTGATACTTTAGTATTCGACTGTCTTCCGACATCGACTGACTGAGCGACCGACCGACCGACTGCGCGACTCCCTCGTTACTATTACTACTCCTACTTATTATAGATGGGAGAGTCTATTAACTATAGAATAGGGGTGTTCCACTATAACAGTCGGCTAATTGTAACTTAAGTTCTATGCTAACAGCTTCTTTTCTCACAATTCTCTCGAGTGGAACTCTCTTCCGGCTCCGTGCTTTCAAGCCAACTTTAAGTTAAATTTAATTGCTATGTTAATCGTTATCTACTGTTTTCTTGATTACTCTTCTATTGTTTTCTCTCCTTAATAGTGTTTCTTTGTTTTCTTATTCTTTCACACTCAGCGACCCCTGATGTCTTAGTGGCTTTACAGCCTTGTATGAGGCGAAAAGATTAAAAAAGAAGAAAATAGTTAAAATCTAATTTCCTTACAGAAATTAGTTAAAAGAAAAAACCAAACAAAACAAGCGTACATATATATATATATATATATATATGTATGTGTGTGTGTGTGTGTGTGTGTGTGTGTGTGCGTGTGTGAACACAACAATATCGTAAAATCAAAAGAAAATGGTTGAATCTGCCAACACAGTTATAATGACAATATTTTCCACACGTGACAATAACTGAAGATATTTTCGGTTAACAATATGAAAATAACGTTCTCTACATTCCTCCAGTTGCGAAGAACATTCTGTTTTTTGTTATTATTAGTTACGTTCTTTAATTAAATTCATTTTGTTTTTTGCTTTGATAAAGTCCACATTGAACAAAACACGTCAGCAATAACTACAGTTTTCCTATTGTCATATATATTTATAAATATATGTGTATCTCTGATATTGAGCGCTTTCTAATAAGTACCGCGCATATAATATATAAATAATTATACACACACATATATATATTTATTTATATTTATATACACACACTTTTCACACGCACACACTTTTCACACACACACACACACACACACTCATATATATATATATATATATATATATATATATATATATATATATATATATATGAACCTGGGAAGCCCAGCATCAAACCGAAAGGAGAGGTGCAAGACATGTTTTATTAAGTTAAAGGGTTTTGAACAGAGAGTGAGTGAGAGAGAGAGAGAGAAAGAGAGAGAGAGAGTCACACACACAAAAGCAGAGGAAGAGACTGGAGAATGCGAGGAATGAGAAGAATAAACCAAAATATGTGTTTAGATAGAGAGAGACAAATATCAGAAGAGGGGAGAGAGAGAATGTAAGATGATGATGATGATGATGATGAGAGAGAGAGAGAGAGAGAGAGAGAGAAAGAGCATCAAAGAATGTGATCCCTAAGTGGGGCACAGTGTGCAGTGGTATTCCGTCATCGGGTCGGTTGGCGCTGACGAAGGCGGATATGAGAACAAAATGGTCGACGCATCTTCCGCGCCGATCTCATTTCCTGGAAAGTGGGGAAGCTGAGTGAAACGATGACGTCATTGTCACGTGACTACGTTTTAACAAACGAAAGAAAGAAAGAAAGAAAGAAAGAAAGAAAGAAAGAAAGAAAGAAAGAAAGTATGAAGTGTGCTAAGAAAAAGCACGAAAGAAAAGAACAAAAAAGAAGGAAGTATTAACGAAAAAAGAAAGAGAGAGAGAGAGAGAGAGAGAGAAAATCGAATAAAAGAAATAAAGAATGAATAATAGTACGGAGAAAACGTCCAAGAAAGAAAGAAAAATCGAGAAAAAAGCAAATAGAAGTGTTTAAAAGAAAGGAAAAGAAAAACAAAGAAATGAGAGTAAAAAAAATGGATTCCATTTGATAACGAATTCTCGATTCTCTAATAATAAACGCCGACAGTTTTTCCTAAAATTTTTTAACCACAAACCTTGACATATATCTGCTGACTTCTGATGAAGCTCGGGTTAGAAACAACATAATCTTAGTAAATTTTACCAGAATTTAATAAATTTTACTGAATTTTACTTGAATTTCATGATATTATATTATTATTTGCCTTAATAATAAATTTAACGAAATTTTCATAGTAAATTTTACTGGAATTTAATAATACATCTAACTAAATTTTACTTGAATTTGACTATAAATTTTATTAAATTTTCATAATAAATTTTACTTGAATTTCATTATAAATTTTACTAAAATTTACATTACTAAAACATTTTGTTCAATTTACATAATAGATTCTACTTGAATTAAATAATATGTCTGTATTATTACTGTAATAATACATTTTACTAAATTTTAGTTAAATAATAAATTTTACTTTAAGAATCCCATAATCTCGAACTTCCTAATATTGGTAAAAAAAATTGGGATCCACAGCTTCATGTAAATATCAGAAAACATCATTCATCCAAGACAGTAAGTCTAAGAGTGAGTGAGAAACGATTCTACGATTGCATCAATCTCCATTCGTCTAGTTTTGGTTTGGTTTGATTTGTTTAATGGCATATCAACCTCAATGGGTTATTTAATGCTGACAAAATATTTATTGCTGGTAAAATGTTTTTCTTCAAAAATCTATTTCTGAGAATATTTTTCCTTGAAGAAATCCATAGCTGGTAATATTTTTTTCAAAGAATGTATAGCTGTTTGTATTGCTGTTACTTTTTGTTTTTTTTTAAGTATTGCTGATAATAATGTTTTCTTCAAAAATTATTGCTGGTAATAATTTTTTTTATTACAAATTATTTCTGGTAATAAAACCTATTTTTACACAAGTTTGGGTGTTAACTATTTGCCCATAGCTTGGACCCTAACAGGTGCTACCACTTCGGGTCAGGGTGGACCTGGGAACACCAGCATTTAAGAGGTGGTTCCACGCTCTTCAAAACTTCCTGATCAGAGGCCTTGCTATTGGACATAGTTTATCGTCTTACCCAGGACGCGGATATAGTTTATCGTCATACCCAGGACGCGGATATAGTTTATCGTCTTACCCAGGACGCGGATATAGTTTATCGTCATACCCAGGACGGCCAGTCGCCTAGAAAGTACAAAATTGGAACGTAAGCAAATAATAGGCGGTTAGTTTATCTTTATCGAAGCCTTGTCAATCACAAGTATTTCTTTATTTCACAGTTTAACTTGCCGATTAATAGTCCAATATTTTATTGTAAATATATTTACAGAATTTTCGAATAAGTTGTACATCAGGATGAAAATTCTACATAAGTTGCACGAGGTTTATGTCCTAAACAAGAGAACAAAACATGAAACTCGGATAATTTAACTAATGTGATAAACCCGATATCTTATTTGAAAATTGAAAAAAATACAATAAAAAACTAAACATATATATATATATATATATATATATATATATATATATATATATAGGGTGACCCCAAAAAACGGGAATTTTTGAAGTGCGTATTGCCAGACAGGAGCAAGTGGCAATACTGCGAGACAGTGACCTGGAGCAAGTAAACATTTTGCCATTTAGAATTCAAGATGAATTTCACAGTATCCCAGCTGAGAGGTTGCAGCAGTCAATGAGGAATCTCAACAGCAGATTTCAAGAATGCATTCGTACAAGGAGGACGCCATCTACAGGACGTAATTTAAAAAAAAATGAAAATTCCATCATTGTTTTTTAAATGGCATATTTTAAGGTTTCAATTACTATGAATAAAACATTTTTTTTCTATCACTCTTGGTTTTATTGGATTATTAAAAAGTTCCCCTTTTTTGGGTCACCCTGTGTGTATATATATATATATATATATATATATATATATATATATATATTAGGTTGTTGCAAAAATAATGTCGTTTTCTCACATATGTTACTATGTTACAAAACGACATTATTTTTGCACCAACCTAATATATATATATATATATATATATATATATATATATGTATATATATATATATATATATATATATATATATATATATATATATATATGTATGTATATATATATATATATATATATATATATGTATATATATATATATACCTAAAGAGGCAGGCAAACCTACCTAGGTTTCACCTAAACGGATCGTCATGGAAAACTGGTCAGTTTTACCCTGATGATCCGTTTAGGTAGGCTTCCTGGCTCTTTAGGCTTATATTAGGTTTGCTCTACTTAGTGTATTGAGCACTTTACGTAGTTGCGTTTACTCGTTTTGGAGTTTTTTTTTTCTTTGGATTCTCAGCTTGAACTCTAGACGATTGTTTTCGCGTCAATTTTATGTCCTTAATTCTTTTTTGTTCGTCTTTTTTCCTGGGGTACTGGTTTGTTCAACTACAAGCTGAAATACCCAAGATTTTTCCAAGGGAGTACCACTATATATATATATATATATATATATATATATATATATATATATATATACCCAACTTATTCAACCATTTTTATCTATATATCTTTGCTCGTATAAGTTATACTTTAATAGGATGTTAGAATTCGTTTAATATTAGGTTGGTGCAAAAATAATGACGTAATAATGTCGTTTTTTGACGTTACGTCAAAAAACGACATTATTAC
Source organism: Acanthosepion lycidas (assembly GCA_963932145.1). Taxonomy (NCBI): domain Eukaryota; kingdom Metazoa; phylum Mollusca; class Cephalopoda; order Sepiida; family Sepiidae; genus Acanthosepion; species Acanthosepion lycidas. The sequence goes on from OZ010613.1 coordinate 40,754,803, forward strand.
GTCATTATTTTTGCACCAACCTAATAACAATTTCAAAATTTAACATTTCTTGGTGGATGTATGGGTGTATCTTTGTCAATGTATGTGTGTGTATGAGAGTGTCTTTGTCGGTATGTGTGTGTGTATGGTCGCTTGTGTGTGCTTTTCATTGTGTGTGTATATTGTTGTCTTTTTTTCTTTTTTTTTAAGGCTCGTGAACATATTTCCTGTCTCGTCTCGTCGCTTTTTTTTTTGCGTGTTTATATATCCAAATATGTCTGTGTTTTTCTGTATTATAATCTGATTGTGTATGTATTGTCTTTTTCTAGGTTTCCTCCTACCCTTCCCATAAATGTGTCTATTAAGTTGGTGCAAAAATAATGTCGGTTTTTGACGTATATTTTAACGTCAAAAACCGACATTTTGACGATTGAATCTAACATGAAAGTGAATTGACATATACAAATAATACGTTATTAAAAATAAATTACATTACGATTTAATTTATTAAAAATAATTAAAAACAAGAAACATTGTTTTACATTTTTGTGTTTACTTTATTATAATAATTTTAAAAAGTGCGTTTAATTGAATTAATTTTCATATGTTAATTTTGTTTATTAAAAAAATAAATTTCTTTACGATGTACTTTACTAAAAATAGTTAAAAACAGAAAAAAAATGATTCATATTTGACATATCTTTTTAAATGACTTATTTGAAGAAAAATATTCACTAATTAAGGTTTTAATCTTACTTATTATAAAACGCAGATTGTGTGTGTGTGTGTGTGTCTGTTCGTTTATATATTGGATCGGATTTCCTACATTTTTCAACCGATTTCAACAAAACTTCACAGGACTGCGTAAAATTAGCTTGCGGTGGTTCTGACATCGCCAGAAATGAGAAAAACAATTGTTTTTGCACGAAATCAATTTGAAAACACGATAAAACACGATTCTGTCGCCAGAATGAAAGGGGGACAACTCATATGGAGTTTATATTATTATGGAGTTTATATAATACTTATTATAAAACCTAGGTTGTTTGTGTGTGTGTGTGTGTGTGTGTTCGTTTATATATGGGATCAGATTTCCTACATTTTTCAACCGATTTCAACAAAACTTCACTTTTTTTGGCAGGTAGTGTTTCTTATTGTCTTGCACACTTTTTTATTTATTTTTACATTCAGAATGCTTTCAAAATTCCATTTACAAGGCAATTGTTTATAATAAAATTCTATTCAATCGATAGACTCATAACAATGGAAAACAATGTTTTTTTTTAGTTTGGGTTTGACCAATTTGTAAAAAAAAAAAAAAAAAACTAATTAAGACATGCGTGTCCGTCAACCTTAAACAATAATCTTTGTCAATTTTATTTTTCAGTCTTTATGATGGTCGATACTTGATCTATCTCTTACTGTTACATCCTCGGGCAACGCCGGGCTCTCCTGCTAGTCCTTAATAAATTACTTTTATTCAGTTATAAAAAAAAAGGGTTTCTGGTGCTGAGTTGTCTCGGTGCTGAGTTGTCTCTGTCCTGAGTTTTGCAGGCGCTCAGCTGGCGATGTTGAGTTGTCCCGCACATGCTACAGATACCTGCCTAAACTGTACCCTAGGTCTAAATGGCCGAGGTAGAGCAGATACGCTTCCCAGCGTCACGGCTTAGAAAGAAACAATGTGCAGACCGCTACACGAGTTTCACCCTACTGCGATCGTCAAGCGACTAGAACGCCAAATGAATAACGGAGAAACAGGACATTTATTCAAACATAACACAGGGAAAGAAGACAGAAAATAAACCCGTGGACAGTAGCCGCCCACAATGGGCGGAAGGGGGGTGGAAACAAGCAAAATAAAAAAAAATATCCGTCTATAGATATACGTATTTGAGTCCGAGCGACTTTAATCTAACCGAATAAGAGAGAAAAATCAACAGTCTGGTGGCAGATGGCACAATAGGTTTTTAATACTATGCCCACAGCTACTAATTAACTCAGACATTTTATTTAACAATCTAATGTCGATGCTTAGCTTTAATATAACTGACTTTTCTCCTAGGAGCAATCTACACCTATCCCGGCTATCTTTACTCTTTCTAAGTATATATACATACACAAACACACACACACACACACATACACACATACACACACATATATATATATATATATATATATATATATATATATATATATATATATATATATATGTATGTATAGGCGCCTCCAAAGAAAAGCGATGCCCACGGTTTAAAATGAATTTTTAAAAAGGAAAATTTTTTTTTTGAAGCTTTTAATTTAGTTCTAATTTCAAGCCAATAGATGAAGTTTCAAATTTCTAATAAGAAAAATATTTTGCTGTATTTCAAACCGAACTAAAATTGATTGGAATTTTTATTTATTTCTTTATTTTTGGAATATCTTCAGAATTATTCAAAGTCAGCCATTTTTTCAAATCCGGCATCACAAAATGACAACATTTAATTTTAAAAAAAGCTTTAAAAAAATAACGTTGTATTGACAGATTTTTCAATATGAACGATTTTAGTGATTTTACTGATAATAAAAAACTCATTCCAATTAATTTAAATTCAGTTTATTCACTTCATTAAATTGTTTTCGAAAATAAAATGTACTTTTCTGAAACTTTATTTCATAAAAAATAGCTGATTTAAAGTTTAATTAATCTGATTTGAAACAAATATTATTTGCTTTTAGTTTGAAATATCACAGAAAAACATTTTTTTTTAACAAGGAGGTGGGTGTTTCATGAGGTGTTGACAACTTTCTCGATAGACATATGTTTGGAAATTTTTTCTACAGGGGGACATAACTGTAAAAATTAGTTGACAAATATAACGTGAGCGTCTTTGTTATACAATATTTTAACTACACATTAAAATAAGGAAAATATTCTAAGTAATCTAATATTTTATTGAATTTTAAGTACTTCGGTTTTATAGTCTTACTTTTCTGATTGAGGAAAATGTTAGAAAATTACCAATAAATTTTAAGAAACTATAGTTTCCCTAACGCACTTATTTTCTAATAGTGTCGTGTATGGACATCCGTATTTACAAAAATCGGTACGTTTATACACACGCACACACAAAATTTAAAATTCTTTTTAAAATACTGTGGGCCGATGTATAGTAGTAAGCTTCTCCATTCATTATTTCCTTTCATCCAGTAGTAAGTATAGTTTTTACTTAATAGAAATATTATCTAAGCGCTACAAATTAATGTAGAATTTTTAAAGATTTAAAACATTATGAATTATTATAATTAAAATACAAAATAATTCATGTAAAAAATCATTATTCATCGAATTTTTTTTTCTTACACATATATAAGTGAAGAAATTTTTCTGGGCTTGATGAATTGCTATATATATATATATATTACTATATATAGTGATTTTCCAAGCGTAGCTTAGATGTGGCACAAGGCCGAAAATATGGGGCACCCAGTGAGGATCGAACTCACGACTCGGTTGTAAATGTTCTAGCGAGAACAAGCTAGCTAACCATTACACCGCCCCGAGGTGCCCACATTTTGCTATATATATATATCTATATATGAAATATAAATTCGAATAAAATATAAATTCAAACGTTCACAATATTAATTTAAATTTTTCTTGGCTCGATGAATTACTATATATATATATATATATATATATATATATATATATATATATAAATGAAATATAAATTTGAATAAAATATAAATTCAAACGTTCACAATATTAATTTAAAAATAGGGCTCATTACAACTTTCTTTCTTTTTATGTGCAATGTCCTTTCAGGACGTAGGCGATCAAGGCTCTCCACCTCCTTCTATCTCTTGAAGCTCTCAACAAGTTCCTTCCCTCTGCTTCGTCCCACCCCAGGCTACGATCTGTCATCCATCTGCTCAAGCCCGCCAGTTATGTCACTCGCTGTTTTCCTTTGTCTCTCTTTCCCTCTATTCGACCCGTGAGTATCAGATTCTCCAGTCCCTCCTTCCTCATTATGTGTCCAAGAAACTTCGGCTACAGAGCGATAATTCTTTATTATAGGATATTACATCAGTTATTACCTATTATTAATAAACCCTCATTTACTACCGCCTATGCGATGATATGCATCGAAACATGAATGCATTTATGTAGCGGTTTTACACATATGTTCGAATGTAATATCTATAACATATATATATATATATATATATATATATATATATATATATATATATATATATATACAAGTATATCATTGGTGTATACGGAATAAATTGCAATAACCAACAATTACTATTCTTAAAAGAGTGCTCAATACAGAGTAGAGCGAATATAATTATTTATTTAAAAATTATAGCATAAATATGTTATAAAATCACTACAAAAATAGCTATTTTGTTTCAACACCTCTGGTGTCTTATCAAGTGGTGGTGTTGAATGTAGATTGTAGAATAAAGGTTTTAAAAGTTTCAAATTAATTAACCACCCCTCGTAAGGGGAAACGCTGTTACATGAACTTGAATGACCAGAAATTTCAGTAGCTGTTATAGCTCTTTTCATTATTGACCGAGAACTCCCGAAACCGTCTATTTCATGTGGTATAGAATGTTAACACCTTGATTAAGTCATTATTTTCTCTTCGAGTTTCATGTGCTATCCATTTTAGTTGTTGCTGCTGTTGATAGTCTTCATATGTCGTGTTTTTTAGTTGGTACAGTTCTTTGTGATTGTGTAGCGCCAGTCCACAATATTCCAAAAAGGATGATCTTTGCCAAGAATCTTAGGCTATACTCGCTCAAAGCCTTTTTTTTTTTTTTTTACTATTGAACTGAAGAAGCGTTTGCATACAGCTGACAGTTTAAATATTTAGATCATGGACCTCCACAGTTTTATTCCCTTTGTAGCTCTTAATAAATTTTAACTTTTTGTTATCTCTCCTAAACCTAGTTCCGCCATCCATTTACTGAAGCTCGCTAGGTAAGTTATGTATTGTTTTCCTCTTGCCTTCAATCAGCCTTGTGAGTATCAAGTTTTCCAAGCCCACTTTCCTCGTTATGCGACCTAGAAATTTCAACTGTCTCTTTCTGATTTTAAGTGTACTTTCCGTTTCCATTTTCACTAAAACTTCGTCGGTTCAGTCCATCGTATTCTCATCATCCTTCTGTAGAATCATATTTTTGTTGCTTTAAGCTTCATCTTTGAGGAGATTGCCCAACATTCACTGTCATATAGCGGGCGAAATCACATAATTTGTCCAAATCGTGTAACAGCATCGGATAAGTTTTAGGAAAATATGTTTCTCAAGTCGAGTAGCTGTTATTGCAATTTTTAGTACTGAGGGCGGTCTCTTTCTTAACCTTTTATTTGAAGTAGTGTGGAATATCTTGATTATGTCTTTGTTTTCTCTTAGAGTTACATCAGTCAGTTAGGTGCTATGTGTGATACACACTTAGGTGATCATGTATCTTTCGATACACGACTGATGAGGCAGATTTTTTCCCACAGTAGCTTGCCATTTCTTTCTACAATAGACCAGTTGCCATCCAAGGCTATAAAACTCGGTCTGCCCTGCTATTTACTCATAGCTGGTGGGAGAAGAGGAGGATTCATACCTTTCCCAAGGGCATTAGCACATGAGTGTGCTAGCATAAAGTCACAAGTCATCATGTCCGAGGGCATGAGCATGCTGGCTTTGTTCAAATTCTTAATCATGATAGATAACATGCTCTTTCCCAGAAACTGTAACTAAGGTCTGCTCAGCATAGTTGCAGTATAAACCACAGGTGGGCTCTGTGGATGTTGAATAAACACAAATGCGCCTGAGAAAGCATCTGCAATAGGGACTGTCTACCCGCACTAGTACACTGGTATCCTCGAATACAAGTGGCCAGCTATCCTATCCTAGCACATAAGTGAATGTAATGGATTTGACTGGAATTCGAACTCAGCTCTCTGATTCTTCAATCGAAAGAATATTATTAAAGAAAAAGTGCTCTTTTTGAATATTTAGTCCAAAATTAAATAAGATTACTGTTTAATAAATAAATGGAACATCTATTCAAATATGAGTATCCATTAACTGTTTCCTTATAAGGCATTTATTGACTGAACAGCCAGTATTGCTTTTAGTTGAATTTCAGTAAATCTTTCTCTTGAAAATAATTTCCAGGAAAATAGGTTCCTCAAGTCGAGTAGCTGTTATTGCAATTTTCGGTACTGATGGTGGACTCCTTCTTAATCTTTTATTTGAAGTACTGTGGAATGTCTTGATTATGTCTTTGTTTTCTCTTAGAGTTACATATAGCATCCATTTTAATTGTTGCGGCTGTTGATAGTCCTCAAGTAATGTGGTTTCTGTTATTTGGTGCAGTTCTTTGTGATTCTGTAGCGCCAGTCAAGAATATTCAAAGAGGGATTGCTTTTGCCAAGAACCTCATGATTTATACGCTTAAAGCTATTTTTAACCATTGATCTTAGAAAGTGACTATATACAGCTGAGAGTTTACATATTTCTGAACAGGTTTGACACCAAACATGACATCCATATGAAAGTCTTAATCTGACGTGGGTATCTAAGAACATGATTCGAGTTTTCAGGTTAATGTTTCGGTTTTATAGCAACTTGGAATCTACCTCGAGTGCAACTTATTTTATGCACAATTATCTTTTCTCCGGTACTATTTATTAGACGTGTTTAGTATTTACTAATTCCTAAATTTTTATGATGGATTCAGGGTAGGTGTCATCACTGTTTCCATTCCAATTGCAAATCATAGTGTTGTGATAAACCCTCCTACAGTAGTATGAACTCTTCCTCCTCTCATAAATACTAACTGCGAGACTTCCTAGAGCGGACTCCGTCCTGGGTATGACGATAAACTACATCCGCGTCCAGGGTAAGACGATAAACTACGTCCAACAGCAAGGCTTCTGACCAGGAGGTTTTGAGGAGCGTGGGACCACCTGTTAATTGCTGGTGTTCCCAGGTCCACCCTGACCCGGGTGGTAGCACCTGTTAGGGTCCCAGCGATGGGCAAATAGTTAACCCCGAAACTGAGGTAAAAAGCATTATGAAAGTGTAAAACTAGGTTTTAATACCAGAAATACTCTGTAAAAAAAAATTATTACCAGAATTAAATTTTTGAAGAAAAACTGGTATCAGCAATACGTTTTTTTTAAAAAAAAAAAAAAATATTACCAGCAATACAATTTAAAATATATATATATATATATATATATATATATATATATATATATATAAAGAAATATAGTCTTAAGGTGTGCTATATTTATGGAATAAAGTGCTCAATATCAGAGATAGAGCGTGTGTAAATATAAAAGTGAACATAGAAGTCAACACTTAGAGGCCTCTAAGTGTTGACTTCTATGTTCACTTATATATATATATATATATATATATATATATTACCAGCTATACATTTTTGAGGAAAAAATATTACCAGAAATAGATTTTTGACAAAACAAACATATAACCAGGAAAAAAAAAGTTGTCGGCATTAAATAACCCATTGAGGTGTTGATATGCCGTAAACCAAAACAAACTAATCCCAAAACAGAGTCGTGAGCAGCTGAGAGGCAGTGTAACGCTACCGTTCGGACGGACACTTCTAACTGCTTGTTACTAATACTCTTGCTTTGTATATATCTGTTATTTCAGTACAATTATTCAACCTACCTTCGTCTTCCGCGTCTTTCTTTCTGGTCTCTAAACAGGCCACAAGACAGTTTCTGTTTTTTGGAAAGGCTTACCTAGAGTCCGATTTCTTGGAACACTTGGTAAAAAATACCCTCAGTCGGCAAGTGTTATTGGCTCAGAAGGACCTAGAGGCGGGTATTTATTGCTCTCGGATTCTAGTTATAAAAACGTAAGTGCCGTACATCTTCTTCTTCTTCTTCTTCTTCTTTGTGCCATCTCTCTTCACAACATTGGCGATCATGGTTCTCCATAATTTCCCGTCCTCAATAAATGTTGCCTTTTTGCTATCCCTCCCAAACCGTGCCCCGGCATCTACTTATTCAAGCTCGTCAGGAAGATTATGCTTTGTTTTTCTCTGTCCATCTTGCCTTCAATATGTCCTGAGAGTATCAAATTTTTCTCGCCTTCTTTCCTCATTATGTACCTTAGAAATTTCAACTGTCTCTTCCTGATGTGAAGTATAAGTATTTTTTCTAGAAAAACACTAAGATAAAAAAAAGTATTAATAACTTAATCTAAAAAAAAAAAAAAAAAAATACAACTGAAACGAGAAAAAATATCGACTTTAATGAGACAAAAAGATAACAGAATTTAAAAAAAAAAAACAAAAAAAAAAACTAGGAAAATAATACAAAAATGTCCGCCGAAGAATCACCGGTTGAACAACAAAGATGAAGATAACCGTCAGAAAAAAAGTGTTTTACCCTTTTCGGATGAGCCCAAAATGCGATTTGCAGGGCGTGGGTACTAAAATCAAATATGTGCAGGAGTTTAAGTATTTGGGAAGTGTTCTGACGGTGGACCGTATGTGCAACGCTGAGATCCGAAGACGGATTGGAATGGCCAAGGATGCATTGCAGAGTACTGCGAAACAAGAGGATTTCTATGGTGACAAAGAAAAGAGTACTGAGCTGCTACGTGACATCTGCCCTCTTATACGCCATCGAATGTTATCCTCAAGGATGTAGAAGAGACTCGAGGCGACGAAGATGAGGTTCTACAGAAGGATGCTTGGGATATCACGGACCGAGCATGTAAGCAACGATGAGGTCTTGGAAAGGATGTAAACAAGGACGAAGCTTATACTTAACATAAGGAAGAGGCAGATGAAATTTCTAGGACACGTGATGAGAAAGGAGGGCTTGGAGAATCTGACACTCACGGGACGAACAGAGGGAAAAAGAGACAGAAAAAAGCAGCGCATGACATACATGGCGGGCTTGGGCAGGTGGATAGTGGACCGTAGTCTGGGAGAAACACAAAACCCTTTGAGAGCCACAAGGGATAGGGTGAAGTGGAGGGCCATGACCCCTACGTCCTGAAAGGACACGACACATAAAAAGTAAGAATTAACCTTTTCACGGAGCATAATCTGAATAGCAAAAGGCTAGATGGTGGTAGAATGATTGCATCGCCTACAATCTGTCCTGTGAGTATCAAATTCTCTAAACCCTCTTTCATCATTATGTGCCCTAGAAATTTCAATTCTCTCTTTTTAATGTTAGGTATAAGTTTGTTTTTTTTTGCTTGTATTTTTCTCTAAAACGTTGTTGTTGCTCACATGTTCGGTCCATGACATTCCCAGTATCTTAACAGGCAATAACCAATGATTGTGTTGCGCCAGTCTTCGATGTGGAAGGAGATTGCCTAAAAAGAAACAGTACTCGAGTTACAGCCAGTCTCGGTTAGATAACTACCAATTCAAAACACGCAACCATTTCACCCATGAAGCAGTCTTTTTTGTCCGATCTTGACAGTATGTCGATAGTGAATTTTGGTTCACGCTCGCGTGCAGCTGGGTACTGGACTGCATATTACTTATCGTATGTGCATTGTGTGCGCTTTTGTTTGAACAAATGAAAGTTGTGACTTTTTAGTTGTCTGAAAAATAGTTTATTTCCTGTGGGCCACAAGTGGTAGATTTCTCAAAAGATAAGCCGTCCGGGGCTGGATTAGCAACTTATGTCTGATTGAGTATTTCGGGTTAGTAAAGGCGTCAAAGTCAGGGAAGTATCTGATTTGATGCATATCTACAATGAACGCTACCAACGCAAGCTAATTTCTCCATAGAATGGGTAAACGGACGGGTATTGGGGTGAGGTTTCGTTAAGCATATGTGTCGGATCAATTTTTTTATTTACGATATAAGAGCTAGAATCGTTAAAAAAATATGAACAATTTCTACATTGTCTTGAAGCAACTAGTCGTTCCTTTGTATAAAACTCTGCTGCCAGGAAAGTGGGTTCACTGTGTCGTGCCAGGAATTTTTTCTTGCCAGAATCTATTACCTATTTATAAGTCTACCATTCGTCTATACATTGAATATTGCTGTCGAATCTGATCTGGTGCTTCTGCTATAAATTTAGGGATCCTTGATAAAATTCAATAAAGAACCTGCAATATTATTGGTCCTGACTTGGCAACTCGGCTTCAGTCACTTTTCCACTGCTGTAGCGTAACTTTTCTGTGTCTCTTTGTCTAGGAGCATGGCCCGGCGTTGCCTGTGCTTGATTCAAAAATCGTACGACTCATACTGCAATCGCTATCACTTGACTTAAAATATTTTTGCCCTTCCTTGCCTTTAAAGGAGTTCCCTTTGCCGTACTGATGTTGCTACATGCCTTACTTCTTGCCTATCTCACACTGCAAATATTTTCTAAGCTTTATACTAAACATTAAATCCGTTACGAAAAAAGAACTAAACAAAATGAACACAAAACGATCAGCTTTAAAAAAAGGACTCGTAACTGGAAAAACCGAATGAAAAAAGAATGTTAACAACAAATACTTTTTCACACCCAACCCAGTTCTGCAGAATCAGAATCAACATTGAGTTTAAGCAAGCGAATGAGCCAATTGGAGTAAAGTGCCATGTAGATTTAAATTTTTCCCACTTGTGACGAATGCAGCTATCGATTTTTTGCATGGTAGCATGCTAGTTAACATTCTTGTCAGTCAGCTGTTGGCTCTCACGCTGGCCAATAGAATCTTCCTGCCTATTCGTGGCAGCCAGCTATAGGCTCTCACTCTGGCCAGTAGAAAATGGCCGCAAACTACATGAAAACTGCCGTAGAAGCATGAAAAAATCAATTATTTTCAATATCGATAGGAGTTGGAAAATGCAAAGTCAGTCTTGGCCTTCCACCCTGAGATTTCATAGTAATTTTTCTGAGGGGCTTTCCTTTATGGTACCTATACTTTAAGAATTTAAGCGCAATACTAGATTGGTGGTAAGGTCTTATTATTTTTCAGTTGAAATGGCTAGATATAACCGTATGTTCTATGTTAACAGTTCCCTGAATCGCACTTCTCACTTGTGGAACTCTCTTTTGGCTTCATGCTACCCAGTCAACTTTTGTCTTTTATTTAAATGTAATTTCAATCGTTATCTTCCGTCTTCATAATTCTTGTTCTTTTATTGTTCTCTCTCCTTCATAATGTCTTTCGCATATCATTTCACGCCAGTAACCCCCTTGCGTCTTAGTGGCTTTATTGCCTTGCTTGGGGCGAAAGATTTAAAACATAAATAAATAAAGAGAAACTACATAACAAGAGTGTCACTTGTCTGTTGTAATCAATAATACGTTATTTTTTTTTTTAATGCCATGTTCTGTCCTTTAGAACTTCATGAGACTAAATTTATGCTTATGTTGATGCAACTGCACATGCGCACTCAGTGGGAATTTTAAATTTAAAAAATAAGTTTTATTTTTTAATATGCATTTTGGGTATATGATCTAGTCGATTTCATTTAGATTTTTTTTTTTTTGTTTCCACCACTTTTGTTAATAGATAAACAACATTGTGATAACAGAATATCTGCCAAGATTGGGGAAACGTTAGGCACGCAAAAAATACTGCGGATAATCTAGCAATTAAAGCACTTTCTATACATTTTCGTCTTAGCGCAGTTCTTATGACGGCATTGTAGTCAGATCATCTACTAGTATATATATATATATATATTCCATTATGGAAAATAAAGCATAATATTTTTTTTTTTAAATCCTCATTACAACAAAAACGTTTGCTTGCGGTTTCTCTCTTCTTTTTAATATACACACTTTTCTCTAGTTGGAACTACTATAACCTCTTCCTTTCATATATATATATATATATATATATATATATATATATATATATATATATATATACGTAAAACATTAGGCAGCATATAATTTACATACAAAGAAATAATCACACATAGAATCAATCAGAAATATTAATGCCATTAATGGTGACATCCGTCACTAGAAACATAATATATGCATTAAAATACTGTTAATCCATAGAGTGAAGTGATCCTCGTCGAAACCATAGATGTCGGTAGTTTTCAGTTTATTTGATGTTAAAATGCTAGTACTTACGAATAGTCCTCTATTCATCATCAGGCATGTGTTTTTTCCTTATAAAATCAAAAACTTGAAGACGAAATATTTGTTTGTCGACCGAAAGATGTTTTTTGAATATCTGCTATTAATGACGGTTATGAACAATTTTCGGAACGTGCAAAAACGCAACGCTAAGTTTTTCAAAATTTTAAGTGAGAATTTTATTTAAATATTTCTTGTGATGTGTTAAAAAACTAAGCATATAGTTCAATAATGTAGTGTAATGTCTTAGTAGTAGTTTTATATATATATATATATAATTATTTATTTAAAAATTATAACATAAATATGCTATAAAATCACTACAAAAATATCCATTTGGTTTCAACACCTCCGGTGTCTTATCAAATGATGATGTTGAATGTAGACTGTTTACATTCAACATTATCACTTGATTTGACACCAGAGGTGTTGAAACCAAATGGATATTTTTGTAGTGATTTTATAACATATTTATGTTATCGTTTTTAAATAAATAATTATATTCGCTCTACTCTGTATTGAGAACTCTTTTAAGAATAGTAATTGTTGATTATTGGAATTTATTCCGTATACACCAATCATATACTTGTATATATATATATATATATATATATATATATATATATATATATATATATATATATATATATATATAGCATAATGATATATAATTTCTTTTATATATCAAGAACAATTTTAAAGGAAAGAAATATGACACAGTGGAAAAAGTGAGACGCGTTTCGTTTTTTAGGGCTTCATCGGAGTAACTTTATTTTTATGTTGATTCGTATGAACGAGGGACACTGGGAATTTTAAATTAAAAAAATATTATTATTATTTTATTTCTTTAATACGTGTTTTGAGCATACAATCTATCCGAATTCATTTAGATTCTATTTCTTATTTGTTTACATTTGCACCACTTTCGTTACTATATCTATCACATTGTGATAATAGAAGACCTGCCACGAATGAGGAAATGCTATAACCTGGACGCAAATTTAATGTGGATGATCTAGCGATTAAAATATTTTCTATACATTATCGTCTTAGTAAATATTATATAAAGATTAAAATATTTTCTATACATTTTCGTCTTAGTAAATATTTTATAAAGATGAAAATATTTTCTATACATTTTCGTCTTAGTAAATATTTTATAAAGATGAAAATATTTTCTATACATTTTCGTCTTAGTAAATATTTTGATTCGAGTAACATATTTAAATCGAAATTGTGACCAGTCTCTTTACAGTGAGTACCTAATGCATTTAATGTGTTGTTTTGTACAAGTTTCCTTTTATGTTCATATAATCTTTTATTTAAATTCCTTGCGGTTTCTCCGAGGTATTCCGTGTGACAATTATTACAGGTAATAGAATAAATTCCTCCTCCAAATTTTAGCTTATTATTTTATGCTGAGTTTAGATAAATTCCAGTCAATTCTAGTTGCGATAGAGTTGGTCGGTAGAATAATATATTTTGATTCGCTGGGTTTATCAGGGAGAACCACTCTTCTATTTTGAAATATTTTATGAGTCTTTTGTTTTACATTGAATATGAAATAGCACAATGGAAGCACTTGAAAGTATTTTCGATGCATTTCTCTTCTTCATGTAAGTACTGAGGGCTGCAAATTATGAGTGCTCTTAAATAGAATCTGATGTTTTTTTCCGGAATTTATTTTGTTATGATGAGAATAGAAATTTATGAAATCATTTTTCTTAGTTGATTTTCGGTGGATACTAAGTTTTAAACTACTGTTAACGTGGTGTAGCATGAGATCAAATAAATGTAATGCATTGTTTGTTTCTATTTCAAATGTAAATTCTGTTGTATGTCCAACTTTTTTTTGTTTATCTACAAGATCAGTACCACTGGGATATATTAATAGAGTATCATCAATATACCGGAAGTATGTTTAAGTAAAATATTTTGAAAAGGACCAGATTCAATAAATTCTAATAATTTACCATCATTCCACTTACGATACCATTGGTAATCCACATCTTTTTTTAAAAATAAAATTATTGGTAAGGAAAGGTTTATTTTTATTGTGATTTAAGCATTTATTAACCGGGACATTGGTGTAAAGGGATTTTATATCTCGACCGGCCACGAATTTGTAAGTCATATTTGTTTCTCTTAGTTTTTCAACGGACTGATTGTTCCAAGGAGAGTGGGGTAACATCTCTGTTACGCCTTTGGCCAGTTTGTGGGGAGCGCTGCCAATACCTGAAATAAGGGCGCGCATTGGGGGTGACTGTTATTTTGGTTTTAGGGAGACCGTAAATTCTGGGTATTCTAGGGTATCATTCTTTTAGTCTATACCAGTAGTTCCCAACCTTTTTTTTTTAGCTCATGGCCCACATTGAAACCAGAATTTTCCTGTGACCCATGACATTATCATAGTGTAAAAAAAAAAAAAAAAAAATCTTTTCATTTTACTTTGTTCTATCTTCATCGTACATATTCTATGTCTATTTATTGGCAATCCACATCTTTTTTTCACCATTCTTAACAAATCTTCTATTATCACAATGTGGGATATTTAATAAAGAAAGGAAAAAGAAAAATAATCTGAATGAACAAAAAAAAAAAAATGCAATAGAAAGTAACATATTTTTTTTCGAAATTTAAAATTCCCAGTGTCTCTCGTTTGCGCGCATGTGTAGTCGCCTCATCGTAAACAAACCTAGTCTGATGAAATCCTATGGGATGAAACGCGCCACGCAAAAACTTTTCTACTTTGTCTCACTAGTTCTTCATATATAAAAACATATATATATATATATATATATATATATATATATATATATATATGTATACATCTTTATGTCTATACATTCTTTTTATAGATACAAATATTTAAGTAAATGCACTGTTTCGTAATAAATAGAATTAATAACATTTACCGGCCTGAATACCCGAGAAATTTCCCTAGAAAATATCCGTTCTCCGACAGGAATCAAACCTGTATCCTATACGGAAACCGTCATTTAGCCTGACGTGTCTGAACCGATTGAGCCACGGAGAATCGTTTGATTGGCAAGGTCGTTTTTACTCCTTTTAAACTTCAATCTTCCATGAATCTCTCATGTACATTCATATCCGCTCAAAGCGCATCCAAATGTAAATGTAAACAAATGACGTCACACATTATGAAATGGACAAAGTCCGACACTGTCTTAAAATAATTCTCGGACTTTGTCCATTTCATAATGTGTGACGTCATTTGTTTACATTTGGATACGTTTTGTCCATTTCATAATATATATATTCATATATATTAGGTTGGTATAAAGATAATGTCGGTTTTTGACGTTAAAAAATACGTCAAAAACCGTCATTATTTTTGCACCAACCTAATATATATATATATATATATATATATATATATATATATATATATATATATTATGAATTTTAAATGAATATAAATCACGAAGTCTGTAAAGAGTAGCCAACATAATTCTGAAAGAGAAAACTTTAAATAAGCTTTAAAATATTCTAAATATAATAAAATTAGACAGCTACGTAAAAACAGATTAAACAATAAAAAAAATTGTAACTGGCAACTCAAAATTAATTTCTTAGCAAGTTAAATCATAAAATAACATTAGATATTCCGATCAATCGCTGGTGGTAAGTTTGTATTATTCATTATTGTATTCATTATTTCTTATATATATATATATATATATGTGTGTAGATGTGTTGGTTTGTTCTTTCCCCTGAATTTGTTTCCTCATATTTGGTTTCCAAATTTCTGGCGTCATGGTGCTCTTTTTCTCACAGACGGTGCCCAACTGACCCTACTATACTGGGCAGTCGATAAAATCAAAAATAAACAACGCGCATGCTCGGAAGTAAAAATATAAAAATGGCGACAATTTACCCATCGCACACTATAGATAGATAGATAAAGAACAAACTGAGATAGATAGATAGATAGATAGATAGATAGATAGATAGATAGATAGATAATGAACAAAATGATATGCATAGATAAAGAACAAAATTAGATAGATATATAGCTAGATATGAACAAAATGAGATAAACAGATAGATATGAACAGAATGAGATAGATAGATAGATAGATATATAGATACATACATACATACATACATACATACATACATAACGGCAATCTGCAAGTTTTTCCTTCCTACAAGTATATTTCTGCCTCTTCTAACCATTTCATTTTTTCTTAGCGAACAATTTGATCGATTTATTAGGAAAGTTAGTTATCGATCACCTACAGGCAGGAATTATTTTTGTATAATTGTCGCTATATGAGATAAACTTCAAAAGGAATTATTTTTATGACTGGGAACAAAGTGTGTGGCTTATTAGCAGACGACGAGACGAGATGAGATCCGACGAGATTGCACGAGACTACACTTTTGTTTTTAACTTGTGTTCTCTGAAAATGAATTCTAGAGACTTGTAATTTTCGCTTTTTGTTGGAATGGTCTGGGTTGGGTCGTAATAAGAACCGAAATTAAGAAATACTATGAATAAATTTCGCTAAAACTTTTCAAACTGTTGATTATATAATTTAGTGCTGAAACGTTCTTGTCCGGGTAAATGTATTCCAGCTAATGGGCTCCCAATTTTTCATGGAATCTATTGGTTTTATAACTTTTACTATTGACTTCATTAGTTTTTTTAGTTTTTTTTAAACAGCTGTTGGTTTAATAACTTATTAATGGTGTCATCAACTTTTTTTACAAGAGTTTACAGCAGTTAATTGTTTTATAAATTTTTTAATGGTTTCATTAAGTTTTTCATACAAAAGTTAATTCTTTCAAGACATTTTTAATGGTTTCATTAAGTTTTTCATACAAAAGTTGTTTTATAACATTTTTAATGGTTTAAGTTTTTCATCCAAATGTTAATTGTTTTATAGCATTTTAATGTTTTTATTAAGTTTTTGAAACAAAAGTTAATGGTTTTATAAAAATTGTTAATGGTTTCGTTAACTTTTTCCTAACATTTAATTCTTTTATAACATTCATTAATGGCGTCATCAAATTTTTATTACAACAGTTGATGGTTGTATAACTTACATTAATAATTCTTTTACAAAAAAATGGTTTCATTATTTTTTATAAGGGCTAATCTTTGTATAACTTTTATCAATGGTTTCATTAATTTCTTTTAATGGTTTTATACATCTGTTAATAGTTTTATTAACTCTTTATTACAACAGTTAATCGTTTTATAACTTATATTAAGAGTTTCATTATTTTTTACGACTGTTAATTGATTCATAATATATATTAATGGTTTCATTAACGTTTTAAAACAGTTAATTGTTTTATAACGTTTATTAATGGTTTCATTGAATCTTTTTATTGATTTTACAGCATTTATTAATGGCTTCATTAACTTTTTTCATAACTGTTAATGTCTTGTAACTTTTTATTTACAGCAGTTACTAGTTTTGCAACTTTTATTAAAGGCTTTATTAACTGTTTTTCATAAAACGCGCTATTATTTTTCATTGGAATAATTAAACTTAGTTGTAAATAGGTAATAGTGATATCATCCTGTTAAGGTTGGCAAGAGATGCAACAGAATATTTTTGGAGACAAAGTAGTAGTAATATTGGCATTCATTGACCGAGCAGCTAGTGCTACTGTTGGTTGAAATTTATAAAATTTTCTCTTGAAACTACTTTTCAGGAAAATAGGTCTCCAAAGTCTATCCGAAAGTACTCAGAGATTGGACAATTTATATTCAAATATGTAGCAAAATACAAGTTTTCTCAGGTTGACTAAATTTTATTGTTCTTTCCAATGTTAATGGTGGTTTCCTTCCTAACTTTTTGTTGGAAGTAGTGTGGAACATCAACATCATGATTGTGTTATTATTTTCTCTTCGAGTTACATGTGCTAACCATTTTATTTGTTACTGCTGTTGTCATGTGTTTTTCTTATTTAGTACAGTTCTTTGTTTGTGATTATGTACCGCTATTCAACGATGCTTAATAGGAATACATAGGTTCACCTATCGCCCGGTTCACACACCTCCCCGGTTGATTTGCAAAGGAGTACATGTTTATTCTTTGTTAGCTGTTTAGGATTCTTTCTAAAGTCTTTTTTTTCTCTTTCACTTCCAGTAGCCCCTTGCCTCTTACTGGCATTGTTGTGAATGTAACGAGCTCGACTGGAATTCGAGCTCGACTGGAATTCGAGCTCGACTCTCCGATTTCTGGATTACGATCATGACACGGGGGCGGGTATGTCCAGTACCATGATGGGTGACCACTTAGGAATGACATGTGCTGTAAACTTGGATGTGCAGGTGGTGGAATGGATAACGACTCTGAATTTGAAATTGGCGAGCCGAGTTCCAATTCCAGTCGACTTTGTTATATTCAAATAATCTTGGGAAATGTATGAATCTACCTCTTATCTCCCCATCTATGGGTTAATTAGTTGGACTTGTATTATTAAAATTATTATTATCTCCAAAAAGAATTCTTACAATTTGAAAATATTTTATTGATCTGAATAACTTGCAAAGGGTTGATAAGCCGTAAAAAACAATCAAATCAGTCAGCCTTGATTACTGCAGCACATATTTTTGGCATTCGTTGCAAAAGTTTCTCAAAGTATAAGTTTGATAATTGATTACATTCTTTTTTTAATCACGCTTTGAGCTCTTTTTCATTTTTTTTGTCACTTTTCATTGCTTCGTCCACCGCAAGGAAAGTTGGCTCCTTGTGCCGCGCCAGGAAATTCTTCTCCCCGGAATCGATCCTCCAGATCTACAAATCAACAATTCGTCCTTGCATGGAGTATTGCTGCCATATACGGTCTGGAGCCCCTTCTGTTTGTCTCGGGGTTCTTGATAGGCGCCAGAGGCGGATATGCAATATAATTGGCCCTGCTCTGGCATCTCGTCTACAGTCACTTTCTCACAGACACGCCGTCGCTTCTCTCTGTCTATTTTACAAATACTTTCATGGAAATTGCTCCGAGGTGCTGCATTTGCTGGTTCCCAGATTTCATGAGTTCAAACGCCCTACGAGGCTGGTATCCCGCTCTCACCCCTTCACTGTCAAAACTCCTAAATGTAGCCGTCTCTTCTACTCCAATAGCTTCATGTCTCGCACTTCTCGCCTGTGGAACTCCCTTCCCTATTTCTGTTTCCCTGTGAGCTATAATCTCCCGCTATTCAAGTGTAATGTCAATCGACATCTCCAGTTGACTTGATCTATCCACTACCCTTCTCCTCATACTTTCTTCTATCACTCCTATCTGATCTTGCTCCAAATTTTCTGTAACCCCTTGCGTCCTAGTGGCTTCTCGCCTTGCTTAGGGTGAAACGCTTAAAAAAAAAGTCCATGCTAATTCTGGAGTGCTTTCAAACTTTTTGAAATGTAAGGTTAAAAATTTGGTTAATCTATCATCATCATCATCATCGTCATTCGACCTCCCTGTGGTCGGTCGGACCTTTATATACAAACCCTTTCCACACTCCTCGGTCCTGCATTGATATCCCCAGCTCCACAATGTCCAATGCTGAGTCCCGAGCCATGGTGTCTGGTAAAGTCAACTTTCGCGAGAAGACACCTCCAGAACGATGCCATAGAAGTAAGGATGAGACGACCTCGCCGTAGCTCGGTGGCACGGTCTTGCAAGCTGCAATCGCTTTTGTTTGAGCTTAAGAGAGATTGGTCTTAGCTCTCCTTAAATTGTGTTAAGCGCTGCATGGGATCACCAACTAATATATAAGATGGTTAATATATTTAATATGCATCGGAAAATAATTTATATTTATCGGTATCTGACTCATTTAAACCGTCATTTAGATCCTCTCTTTAAAACTTCTCTCTGTTAAATTTTAATCCCCTCTTCATCTTTAGACCTTCCTGTTCTTCTCTCGTCTGTTACCCCTCTCTATAGCTTTCATTTACTCTAGCATTCGTCCCCCACTCTCACTAAATTTTATTTTTTATCCGCTTAAACTCTGATATTTTATTTATTATTTATTTTTGATTTCCCTCAATAGGAGTAGATAGATTCGCCTATCGCCCGGTTTACTCTCCTCTCCGGTATTTTGAACACGAGTAGAGGTTTATCTTTTGTTTCCTGTATAGTACTTGGTTTCTGGTTCCTTCTGAGTAGCCACTGCGCCTTATACAGGGTGAATATCAATGTAACAAAAAAGAAAAAAAAATGACGGCAGGTGAAATTATATTGCATGATGACACCTTTTCTATTCACCAAGTAGTTGCTATTTGATTGAATCCCTAATTGCATGAAGTCAGTAGCAGGAGGGACTGGCCAAGGTACGGACTAAAAGTTGGAGAGACGTCAGTGTAGAGCAAGTCCAGAAATTCAAATATCTAGAAAGTGTTTTAACAGAGGACGGAAAATGGAACAAAGATATCCAAGGGCATGCTGGAATAGCGAAAGATGCCTTCAAAAAGCTAAGCAAAGTATTAAGAAACAGAAACATTTTCGTTCGAAATGCGTGCTGAAATGTTATGTAACATTAGGTTGGTGCAAAAATAATGTCGGTTTTTGACGTTAAAAATACGTCAAAAACATTATTTTTGCACCAACCTAATCACAGTACTCTTCTATGACAGTGAATTCTGGACAATCGCCTCACTGATGGAAAGAAAACTGGAGACGAATGTATAGTTTCCAGTAAACGGAACGCCACACGATGAGAACTGCGAACTGTAGATACTAGAATTAAGCAAGTGAGAAAATTTTAATATCTCGCAAGTATCTTAATGGAGTACAGAAAAGTGATATTTAGCTACCTCACCCACGAGGGTTACATGTGGCACAAGGCCGGGTTTAACGTGGGATCTCCGAGCCCGTAGGCTCGGCCCAAACTATTCCCTCTTTGAACATGCATAAACGGGTTCAGGGGCAGTCAGCCTCCCCGAACAAGACTCTTCCCGTTGGTGGAGCCTCTTCCGGGTTCCTCTCCGTCCGAAGGCAGAGAGTTAGACTATTAGCCAAGTTATCCGAAGGCGGATTGAAACAGCGAAATATGCTTCAAAAATCTAAGCCAACTTTTAGAAGAAAGGACTAAACATCAATTACAAAAAGAGAGAATACATGGTTGTTAGCAAAAGAGACACCCCCAAAGTATAAATTGCAAATTGGGGATACCAAAATCAAACGAGTGCGGAAATTGAAATATTTAAGATGTTCTATAACAGAGGACGAAAAGTACGATACTGAAATCCGATCATGCATTGGGATAGTGAAAGAGGCCTTCCAAAAGCTAAGTAAAATATTAAGAAACATAAAAATTTCCTTAAAAACAAAGAAATGTGTGCTGAATTGTTATGTAACTCCTATATGCTGGAAAATTTCCCCACAGACGAAGAAGTGAATGTAGGCCATAGAAATGTAGTTCTACAGAAGGATGCTGAGAATATCATGAACAGGGCGAGTGAACATCGAGAAAGCCTTAAATTAAATAGGAACAAAAAGGGATTGGATAAAGACAGCTGAAATTTCTTGGGCACAACGAGGAAGGACGTCTAGGAAAATTTGATACACACAAGACATATGGAAGGCAAAAGGTGAACAGGAACAGGTAGCGGGTCACCTACCTGATGAGCTTTTCTGAATGGATGATTGAACGAGGGTTAGGGTGGGATAATAAAATCACTAATATCTAAATGTACATTGGAATGGCAAAAGATGCATCCCAAAACTAAAACAAAGATCTGAGAAATAGAATTCTCACAGGAGACAAAGAAAACGGTGCTAAACTGCTATATAATATCAATCCTTCTACTAGGCAGTGGATTCTGGACAATTTCCTCACAGATGATAAGGACACTTGAAGCAACAGTGATATGGTTCTACAGAAGGATGCTGAGAATACCACGGACGGAATATGTGAGCAAAGAGGAAGCTTTAAGGAAAATGGGAAACGAAAAGAAGGCTTGTGATTAGGATCGGGAACGACTATTGCAATTTGTAGGATACATGATGAGGAAAGAGGGCTTGGAGAATTTGACACTCACCGGACATGCTGAAGCCAAGAGGATCAGAGGAAACAGCTTAGTAATATAATTAATGAGCTTATGCAAATCGATAGCGTGTTACATTTAGTAGTTGATAGAGAATTCCTTTTCTCTTTTTTATAAGGAAAATGAAATGAATAAAACGTACAACA
This sequence comes from Acanthosepion lycidas, assembly GCA_963932145.1. Lineage (NCBI taxonomy): Eukaryota > Metazoa > Mollusca > Cephalopoda > Sepiida > Sepiidae > Acanthosepion > Acanthosepion lycidas. Next base: position 40,777,044 of record OZ010613.1, read on the forward strand.
TACAAAAATAAAAACTTTTGAAATTAATGACAAGAATGTGTATTTTTCTTTTCGTGAATATTATCATACTTATTATAAAACCCAGGTTGTATGTGTGTGTGTGTGTGTCTGTATGTTTATATATTGGATCGGATTTCCTACATTTTTCAACCGATTTCAACAAAACTTCACAGGACTACATAAAATTACCTTGCGGTGGTTCTGACAGCGCCCAAAATGGCAAAAACACAATTGTTTTTGCATGAAATCAATTTGAAAACACGATTAAGAGGCATCACGAGAATGAAAGGGGGACAACTCATATCGAATTATACTTATTGTGTGTGTTGTTTGTGTGTGTGTGTTCGTTTATATATGGGATCGGATTTCCTACATTTTTCAACCGATTTCAACAAAACTTCACTTTTTTTTTTGGCAGGTAGTGTTTCTTATTGTCTTGTACACTTTTTTCTTTATTTCTACATTCCGAATGCTTTAAAAATTCCATTTACAAGACAATTGTTTATAATAAAATTCTATTCAATCGGTAGACTCATAACGATTGAAAACAATGTTTTTGTTTGAGTTTGGGTTTGACCAATTCGTAAAAAAAACAAAACAAAACAAAAAAAAAACAACTAATTAAAACATGCGTGTCCATCAACCTTAAATAATAATCTTTGTCAGTTTTATTTTTCAGTCTTTATGATGGTGGATACTTGATCTATCTCTTACTGTCACAACCCCGGGCTCTATTGCTAGTTTACAATATTGGTTTTGTGTGTGTGTTAAATGTTTTCAGGGTTATTGTCTCTTTTTGTTTCTTTAAAATTTAGGCTTACTTGTTTCTAATTGCTTCGAGAATTTCATGGTTAAGGGAAGCCTTTGAAACCGTCAACTTTGGATTTTCACGGAGCGAAGAAGATACGTCTATATTGTTCTTTTTACTACTGCTACTCTTGCTTGTGGTGGAAAGGTTGTTTTTAGAATGATGAAGTTTCAGATCTTTATTTTTAGAAGGATGAAATGTCATCATCGTCATCATCAATCATAAAAAGTCAACAGACTTCCCTGAACAAACAGTGAACAAGACTAAACCAGCAGCGGTCAGCAGGTCTCAGCTTTTAAAGGACTTTATGACCGAAAAGAGGAACTAGTGTTATGTCCCTTAGGGTCCACCGGTTAGGGAACACTTACGGCCCTTGGCAGGTCAGCAGATTTTACGTATCACCGGCAATAAACCACGACAATGATATATTGCTATTTACGTGTTTCTTACTAAAACCAAGTCGGTTGGGCACCTCGAGGCGATGTGATGGTTAGTTCGATCCTCACTGGGTGCCCCCTACTTTTGGCCTTGTGCTACATCTAAGCTACGCTTAGAAAATAATTTGGACACCTCAGCGTGATGTAATGGTTAACAAGCTTGCCTCGTTAAAACAGTTACGACTGAATAGAGAGTTCGATCCACACTGGGTGCCCCCTACTTTTGGCCTTGTGCCACATCTAAGCTACGCTTAGAAAATAATTTGGACACTTCAGCGTGGTGTAATGGTCAACAGGCTTGCCTCGTTAAAACAGTTACGACTGAATAGAGAGTTCGATCCACAGTGGGTGCCCCCCTACTTTTGGCCTTGTGCCACATCAAAGCTACGCTTGGAAAATCACTAAAACCCAGTCGGTAACATTACAGATATGGACGGATCGTTCTGATGCCCCCACCCCCAAGTTTCCGGCTTCCGTAGGTAGTGGTTTTATTGGCGGTGAATAGTGAAGGTCACCTCATGCCAACCCACTTGCTTCAAGAGGGCCGTCGGTTGAATGTTCGGAGCTATATTGAGGTATAGAAAAAAAGCTGTGAAACTCTGGAGAGTGCGTGTATGTATTTCAGGAGGACTCTGCTTTTGTTCTTGCTCGCAACACTGTGGCGACCTAAGACTGTATAGCGGTCAATCTGCACGAGCAGATAATACAAAATATAGGGCCACCTAGATCGTTAGACCTATATCCACTTGACTATTACATTGGGGCGTTGTTGAACGGAGTGGGGGAGCAAATAATCATTCTGACAATACGACTGATTCTCTGAAAGCGGCCATTACCCGTGTAATGTCCAATATCAACACAGAACATGTGATGTCTGCATATTAGCGAATCATTACTGCATCTGTGTACCAAGATTTGTATCAATAGATTTAGTATTAGTTTGGTGAAAAATAATGACGTAATAATGTCGTTTTTTGACGTATTGTTTAACGTCAAAAAACGACATTATTACTTCATTATTTTTGCACCAACCTAATAGTTTGTAAAATGTGGTTGTTTTTCTCACGGTCTTCATTTAATGTGTCCTCAAATACCTTACACATTATCCATATATATGTGAATATATGTATCTTAGTCTGTTCATATCTATCTATCTATCTATCTATCTATCTATCTATCTATCTATCTATCTATCTATCTATCTATCTCACTAGTTTCATGTCTATCTATTACTATATTTGCATATATGTAGCTATATATCTCACTATGTTTATCTATCTATCTATCTATCTATCTATCTATCTATCTATCTATCTCAATATGTTCATTATCTATCTCAATCTGGTAATTATCTATCTATCTATCTATCTATCTATCTATCTCAATCTCTTTATCATCTATCTATCTATCTATCTATGTTCATTATCTATCTATCTATCTATCTATCTATCTATCTATCTATCTACGTGCATGTATGTAGTGTTACGAAATTTATCTTTCGGTAAAAATCAAACATGGCTGAATGTGATGGATTCGACTGGAATCAGATTTCGAATTCCAGTCGAATCCATTATATCCACTTACGTGCTAATACCCTTGGGAAAAGGTATGAATCCTTTTCTTCTACCCTATGGTTAAGTAGCAGGACAGACCGGCCTCTGTAGCAACTGGAATACTGCAGAAAGAAATGACAACCTACTGCGCCAAAAAATCTGCCGTGCTAATAGCCTTAGGAAAGGTATGAATCCTCTTCTTCTCCTTCCCCAACAATTGGTAAATAGAAGGACAGACGGTGTTCTATAGCCTTGGATGGCAACTGGTCTACCGCAGAAAGAAATGGCAACCTATGCGGGGGAAAAATCTTCCTCGTCAGACATGAGTTTGTAAAATGTGGTTGTGCTTCTTACGGTCTTCATTTAATGTGTCCTCAAATACCTTACGCAGTATCTCTATATATGTGGATATATGTATCTCAGTCTGTTCATATCTATCTATCTATCTATCTATCTATCTATCTATCTATCTATCTATCTATCTCACGACGTTCATATCAATCTATCTATCTCACGACGTTCATATCAATCTATCTATCTCACGACGTTCATACCTATCTATCTATGTATGTGCGGATACGTAGTGTTACGAATTTCATCTTTCGGCAAAAATCAAACATATGTAACGGGTCGTTTAAAAGAAAAAAATGGAATTTTCTACTCAGTTAGGGACCAATACACACAGAGAACGTATCGTCCTGTATATGACGATAAACTACCGATTAAGAAGATGAACTATAACTAACAGCAAGAACTTTCATCGGGAGGTTTTGAGAAGCGTGGAACCCGGGTCCATCTTGACTCGGGGTGGTGGCACATGTCGAGGTCCCAGCTACCGGAAAATATTTTACCTCCAAAAGGGGTCAAAACACAATCAAAGTGTAAAAATAGGTTTTAATAACAGTAATACTTTATTGGAAAATTTTTTTACCACCAATACATTTTTACCAGCAGTACATTTTTGAAAAAGGAAAATATTACCAACAGTACATTACCAGTAATTCATCTATCTATCTATCTATCTATCTATCTATCTATCTATCTATCTATCTATCTATCTATCTCTGTTCATTATCTATCTATCTATCTATCTATCTATCTATCTATCTATCTATCTATCTATCTATCTATCTATCTCTGTTCATTATCTATCTATCTATCTATCTATCTATCTATCTATCTATCTATCTATCTATCTCTGTTCATTATCTATCTATCTATCTATCTATCTATGTTCATTATCTATCTATCTATCTATCTATCTATCTATCTATCTATCTATCTATCTATCTCTGTTCATTATCTATCTATCTATCTATCTATCTATCTATCTATCTATCTCTGTTCATTATCTATCTATCTATCTATCTCTGTTCATTATCTATCTATCTATCTATCTATCTATCTATCTATCTATGTTCATTATCTATCTATCTATCTATCTATCTATCTATCTATCTATCTATCTATCTCTGTTCATTATCTATCTATCTATCTATCTATCTATCTATCTATCTATCTCTGTTAATTATCTATCTATCTATCTATCTCTGTTCATTATCTATCTATCTATCTATCTATCTATCTATCTATCTATCTATCTATCTCTGTTCATTATCTATCTATCTATCTATCTATCTATCTATCTATCTATCTATCTATCTCTGTTCATTATCTATCTATCTCTGTTCATTATCTATCTATCTATCTATCTATCTATCTATCTATCTATCTATCTATCTCAGTCGATTATGCGTGTATATAATTTTACACATAAAAGCTTCTACTTGCAAATTCGTCCGACTTGAGAATTTCTTTCGGTTTCCTGATTCCCTACCTTTTCTTCTTCTGGCAATTTGTCCCGTCCTCGTTAAAAACAGAATCTCTTGACAAATCTTTCCCACCCGATTCGTGTAGGAGATGACCCTACGTTGATAGATATATTCACTAGTATCGTAACACCTAGCAATGATTGTGAGTAGCCAAATGTTTTTTTTCTGCTACTGCAACTGGTGCCTCACTCCCATCAAATTTGGCACCCCAGGTCAAACACTCCCACCTGCCCATACCTAAGTCAAACCACCAGCCGACAAAGTAAATTTTTTTTTTTTTTTTTTTTTTTTACATAAATAACAGACAATAAAAGAAATCAGGCGTTTGACTTAAGGTAAACACCGGAATGTTATCACATCAACTGGAAAAGAAACAACAACAACAAAAAAAAAAAAAAAAAAAAAGACGAAGAAAAACTTTACTAAATATACGATGACATGACTTGTATATTTTTGTTATAGCTCGCGATATTACAATATCTAATCTGACAAAAAAGCTTTTGTGTTTTTTTGACATCAAAGAATGTTTTCCTTCTTTCGGTAAGAGGCGAAAGGGAGGAGAAAAAAAGCACGCCGAGTGGTAAATAGAATATGAGAATCGATTTCGTAAACTGTATACGCAATGATATTCGTATCGAAACAATAGGTGCTTAAAACGTGATTGATCAGATTCGCTGTCGGCCTGACTATTTCAGTCTTTCAGGTTCAAAGTATCAAAGGCCATGAAGAGCTCGTTATAAACATATATCGTAACATAATATAATATACCTAATTACATATCTATCTCAATACGTTCATGTCTTCCTATCGATATATATGTATATATGCCTCTATATATCTATTCTAGTATCTTTCTTTCTTTCTTTCTTTCTTTCTTTCTTTCTTTCTTTCTTTCTTTCTTTCTTTCTTTCTATCTATCTATCTATCTATCTATCTCAATACACTCATATCTTACTTTCTATATATATGTATATATGTATCTCTGTTTATCTATCTATCTATCTATCTATCTATCTATCTATCTATCTATCTATCTATCTCAATACTCTCTTACTTTTCTCTCTCTCTCACTCTCTTTCTCTCTGTATGTATATATATATATATATATATATATATATATATATATATCACTGTGTTTATCTATCTAGCTTGCTCAATACGTTCATATGTTACTTTCTATATATATATATATATATATATATATATATATATATCACTCTGTTCATCTATCTATCTATCTATCTATCTATCTATCTATCTATCTATCTATCTATCTATCTATCTATCTATCTATCTATCTTACCCTTCAAAGTTATTACCATGTCGATTCAATTATTCAAAACACAATCTGAAAACTTTTCTCGACAAATCGACCATTCAAATCGATATCCCTTTGTTGGGCGTCAAAGATTCTTTCGATGTTCCCAATCAACTCAATCGTTCCTCTCCTCATTGCTGTAATATCCGACAGAGTGCAGATCTGACCTGTGCTGTCAAATGTTCGAAATGCGTTTTAAACATGATAACAATACTTCCAAAACCAAATAACTCAACAGTTTCATAACTTTGATAACTTCGTCTTATCACCATTTGAAATGTTCGTCGATATGAGGCTGATTTTGACCAACATGTTTTTTGATCTTTATTAAAGCAGGAACTACTTTCCAATATAAGGATTTTATCAACTGTAGTTTGAAGTTTACAGAACTTAGTTTCGATTTAAAATATCGAAGAATTGACAGATTGAGTGTTTTGTTTTTTTTCTACGGTTTATCAAACAATTGTGGGTTATTTGAAGCAAACAGCAAATTAAAATAATAATAATAATAATAATAATAATAATAATAATAATAATTGTAAAAATAATAATAATAATTGTAAAGAACAATCAAAGCTAATTGCCCAGACATTGTTATTAAAGACAGCAAACAAAAAATTGCCTCCTTACTGATATGACAGTCCCTTCAGACTGCAATGTATCTTTGAAGATCTTCAAAAAGCTGTCAAAATACAAGGACTTTGAAATTGAAATCTCAAAAATGTGGCATATGGGAACATCAACAATCCCTGTTGTAGTTGGAGCCTTCGGATTGGGTGGAAAAGATTCCAGTAGACTAATTGAAGGGATTCCTGGAAGTCGATGCCTTAAAGTAATACAAAAAATGTTCTCACGATTACAGCCCACACTTAACGAAGGGCTTTATCTATGTAAAATATTTCTTTTTTTTGTCAGTGGAAAGTGTCATGATGCCATTTCTAACCTTAGGTGTCTGGGCGGGACCAAAAAGAAATGTGTACACACCAGAAACCAAAGGAAATATAATAATAATAATAATAATAATAATAATAATAATAATAAAGGATGGATCTAACCCGAAATGCAGGATCTGCGGAAGATCTAATGAAACTGCTCAGGCTGCCTGGAACTAGCAAAAAATGGTTGTGCCCACAGACATAACAAGGTAGCGACATATGTGTACTGGAAGGTATGCAAGAAGCACAAAATCGAAACCACTGAGAGATGGTATGAGCACCAACCAGATACAGTTACCCAAAATAACGAAATGACTATCCTGTATGAAAATTATCGAGAAATTGTCCAAATACAAGGATCTTGAGATCAAGATTAACAGGATGTAAGGAATGAAGACTGAGATTGTACCAAGAGTAATCGGAGCACTGGGCCTCGTAAGAAAAGGAATGGATAATTTTACTAACAGTGTCCCAGGTAACATTAACATACAAGTTTCCCAGAAGATCGCCCTACTAGGAACCTCCCATATATTAAGAAAAGTGCTGTCAATTAGATGACAGTTCTAAGGACCATAGTTTGGACCCGGCTCTACAGGATACAAAGCAGGAAACATGACACACCCAAATAATAATAATAATAATAATAATAATAATAACAATAATATCAGTGGTTACGTAGTGCAGGGGGTAAAAGCTGAAACCAAAGGTATAATTCTTGCTTCACAGGACCAATACTTGCTAACTAGAAATTACCAAGCACATATGGTGAAAATTTGTGTTGACCCAAAATGCAGATTCTGTGATAAATATCCAGAAACAATTGACCATCTTGTATCAGGTTTCACGGTGTTAGCACCGGCTGAATATAAAACTCGGTATGATAGAATTGGCCAATATATGCTGTGGAAAATATGCCACTTTTACAGGAAGAAAACTGCAAGAAACTGGTGTGAACCCGATTACAGAGATAGGACCTGGAGCTATTTTATATGACTTTAAAATGCACACAGACAGAACAATTAAAGCTAATCGCCCAGACATCATGATAAATGTATCTTTAAAGATCTTCAAAATCTATCGAAATACAAGGATCTTGAAATGGAAATCTCAAAAATGTTGCACATGAGGACATCAATAATTTCAGTTGTAGTTGGAGCCCTCAGATTGATTGGAAAGGGTTCCGATAGACTCAATGAAAGGATTACAGGTAGCCCATGCCTTAAAGAAATGCAAAAAATGATACTCACAAATACAGTTCATATATTATGAAATGCTTTATCTATGTAAAATGTGTGTGATCTTAGTTTTTATTTTACAAAAATGATCAGTGGAAAATGTTTTGAAGTCATTTCTGACCTTAGGTCAGAAATGAAGGTATCCCTTATAAACCATGCCTTCAAGAAATATAAAAAATGTGTTCACAATTGGAGCTTACACTCTACGAAGGACTTTATCTATGTAAAATATGTGCATGCTCTGAGGTTGTTTTATTTTTATTTTTATTCTTTCTACAAAAATGTCCAATAGAAAATGTTGTGATGGCTTTTCTGTCCTTAGGTCTCTGGTTGGTACCCGGAAGTAAATTCGTATACAACAGAAATCAAAAGAAAATAATAATAATAATAATAATAATAATAATAATAATAATAATAATAATAATAATAATCAAGCACATATACTAAAATATTGTGTTAGCCCAAAATGCAGATTCTGTGATAAATATCCAGAAACAATTGATCATCTTATATTATGTTGCACGATATTGGCACCCACTGAATATAAAACTCGGCATAACCCAGTAATCTGCACTGGAAAGGAAACTGAAAGAAACTGGTATGAACACCACCCAGACCCGGTTACGGAGATAGGACCTCTTACAATTCTATGGGACTACACAATACACACTGACAGAACAATCAAAACCAACCGCCCAGACATTGTTATTAAAGACCACAAACAACAAAAAAGTGCCTCCTTATTGATATGGCAGTCCCCGATGACTGCAAATATATCTTTGAAGATATATACAAAAAGCTGTCGAAATACAAGGACCTTGAAATAGAAATCTCAAAAATATGGCACATAGGAACATCAACAATCCCTGTTGAAGTTGGAGCCCTAGGACTGGTTAGAAAAGATTCCAGTAGACTAATTAAAGGGATTCCTGGAAGTCCATGCCTCAAAAAGATACAAAAAATTGTTCTCACAAGTACAGCCCACACTTTACGAAGGGCTGTGTAGAATTTTTTTTTTTTTTTTTTTTGGCAGTGGAAAGTGTCATGATGCCATTTCTATCCTTATGTCTCTGGTTGGGACCCGGAAAGAAATGGGTACACACCAGAAATCAAAGGAAATAATAATAATAATAATAATAATAATAATAATAATAACGAGAAGCAGTGGTAGAAAATGATGTTCATTGAATTATTATGGAATTTTTCACCACCTAGATAGAAGCACGAAGTTTGTTTGATTTATGATTGGTTTCTTTATTTTTTATGGTTTATCAACCCTTAATGGGTCATTTAAAGCCGAAACATATTTTTGAATTGAAAGAATATAGATATTTTTTCTTTTGCAAGTGAATATTATTTTAACACATGTTAGAGATCAGAAAGAATTTTTCCAGATACAGATTCATACTAATTAACCCA
>OZ010613.1:40794080-40806580 GCA_963932145.1 Acanthosepion lycidas
TCCTCAGATTAAGTCATTTGGAGTGGTGTGCAGTAATATGACTTTATTCTCGTTGTATGTGATGAAATTTGTTTGGTCTTGAAAAATATTGCGTCAGATTTTTATCACGCCCAGACACTATTGTCTCAACTGTCGATTAGTTGTCCTGTGGATATTGTCTGCGATGGACGTCACTCTAAGGAAGCGTACAAAAATTGTAACGCTGCACAAACACACTGGCAAGCCTTACCAGTGAGCATATTAAAGTACTATAGACAGGCACAGAAACTCTCCTGATTTAAATCCAATCCAGAATCTGTGGTCAATCTGCAAGGAACAATTTTGTGGAATGGACATACGAAGTACTAAGATGTGAACTGGGCCATGTTTCATTGGAAAATACGAAAAAAGGAAATAATAACGGAATTATTTGTTTTGTTTCAATTAATTTGCACGACGGTGTACACATAATTATGTCATAAGAAATATGTTTTATTTAAAAATAAATTACTTACGTATAGTTAAAGTTAATATCAATGTATTCAAATCGCAGGTTATGTTAAGATCAATTTTAAACTACTTCTTTTTAGTTTACTTTTCTTTCCGAAGGAAAAGTTTTCACAATGAATTCAGTAAAGCCATTAATAAATCATAAGCATGTTACAAATTATTTTAATTCGCCCTTGCATGGAGTATTGTTGCCATATATGGTCTGGTGCCCCTTCTGTTTGCCTCGGGGTTCTTGATAGGCTCCAGAGGCGGATATGCAATGTAGTTGGCCCTGCTCTGTCGTCTCGTCTACTGTCACTTTCTCACAGACGCGCCGTCGCCTCCCTCTATCTGTTCTACAAATATTTCCATGGAAATTGCTCCGAGGAGCTGCATTCGCTGGTTCCCAGACGTCATGAGTTCAAGCGCCCTACGAGGCTGGCATCCCGCTCTCACCCCTTCACTGCCGAAACTCCTAAATGTAGCCGTCTCTTCTACTCCAATAGCTTCATGTCTCGCACCTCTCGCCTGTGGAACTCCCTATTCCTGTTTCCCTGTGAGCTATAATCTCCAGCTATTCAAGTGTAATGTCAATCGACATCTCCAGTTGCCTTGATCTATCCACTACCCTCATCCTTTCTTCTATCACTCCTATCTGATCTTGCTCTAAATTTTCTGTAACCCCTTGCGTCCTAGTGGTTTCCCGCCTTGCTTGGGGTGAAATGCTTAAAAAAAAAAAAAAGGCGTTAGTTTTATTTCAGAGAAAAACTAGAAGGCAAAAAACATCTGTTTCACTTTTTATTTTGAATGAACCGGATTTATTTTTCGTGGGTGATTATTTGCCTTTACACCGTTATATCGGTGTGCGTTTTGCATTTTTTATTTACATAGAAGGCTTTTAAAAAATATAAAGTAAAAAAGCAATATTCATTACAAATATTTTAATTAAACTATAAATTGACAGCGTGGTTAATTTATTATTATTTCCTAGAGTAACATTTTTCAAACGATAAAATGCCTGAAGGAAAACGCAAGACAGATGAGAGTCACTTCCTTTGCAGCATCTTTTGCTGATGCCTTTCTTTTGTATTTACAGGCTAAGGGGCCTTTTTAACCTAAGTTTTAATTTTAAAAACATAATAAATAAGCCAATAATAGATAGAGAAAAGGTTAGAATAAAAGCAATGATACGTGGAAGACACACTGTATTAAAAAGCTTGTCACTTTAGGAGTAGTTGATGGCAAGATTTATGAAGAAACATTGTTGTATAAAGAAGTTATCTTTTAGTGTTTTGGAAGAATTTGATAGCATATAGAGCCTGGACAACAGAAATACAAATAGGAAATGTAAGGCAGGCTTTGCAACTGCTCTGGGGAAGAAACTCCATCGAAAATTAATGACGTAATAATGTCGTTCTTTGACGTTAAAAAATACGTCAAAAACGAAATTATTACGTCATTATTTTTGCACCAACCTAATACATAGAATTGACTGTTCATTACATCAGAATGAGCTTGCATTTAGAACTGTTTTAAATATGTTTATGGTACAAAAAGAAGCTAGACTGCTTTTACAGGCCCTCTAGGACAAATTATTTGGTTTGGTTTGTTTTGTTTTACGGCATATCAATGACAATGGGTTATTTAATGCAGGCAAAATTTGCCATTTTTTTCAAAAATGTATAGCTGCTAATTTTTTCAGAAATGTATAGTTGGTAATATTTAAAAAAAAAAAATGGATAGTTTGTTTTGTTTTGTGGCATATTAAACTGAATGGGTTATTTAATGCTGACAAGATTTTTATTGCTGGTCATATTTTTTTTCAAATATTTATTGCTGATACGAATTATTTAAAAAAGTATTTCTGGTATTAAAATCTATTTTTACGCTTTCATAGTGTTTTGAGTCAGGTTGTGGGGTCAACTATTTTCCCATAACTGGGACCCTAACAGGTGCTATCACCCCGGGTCAGTGTGGCCCTGGTAACACCAGCCATTAAGAGGTCGAGGACAAATTGTCTGACAAGGACTATCATAATTTGCCACAAGAAAAATTTATGCAAATCCGTTGGTCACTTGATAATATATAACCTATAATGAAAATGGGGGTTCTAAGTAAAGACGAAAGGTCCCTTTTGAAATATTTATTGACCCGAAAGATTTTATTACAGCAATATAAGAGTATCCACTGAAACTAACGTTTAAGTATTAAAATATATATTGTTATCCACAGACAGACTGTTTCGCTGTATCACCAGTGTGACGTCCGGTTGCCTCAGGCTAGGATCGAAACCAGGCTGAATTGATGTCAGTCGGAAAATCTACCCCTAATCCGTAGGCGCATGGCTATGATGAGGGTGAATTTAAGCGTATTTATTTTTAGATACACATCAATGACTGAGAGAACTCAATTCGTTTTCTTGAAGAGCATTGCATTAGTAGCAGAAATAGTCACTGTTTACAAACTCACACTTTCTCCCCAGAGAGCCCAAAGAATAAGAATCTACTCAGTCGGAGAATATATATATATATATATATATATATATATATATATATATATGCAAATGAGAGAAAAAACAGAGGGAGTAAATCCACAGGTCGTAGCATTTACTTTTAAAACAAGTACCCAGTACAAATAGAGCGATACATTATTCTTATATTTTTATTTTAAGAGATTATTATGTTATATTCCGTGCTAATAGGAATATGGAATGGACAAACATGGTGGATAAATTGTAACAGGTTTATTGTAGAAACCAGTACAGCAAGCAAAGAAGTAATGGTTATGCGCACGGTCGTCGCATTTGTGTGCGTGCTGCTATCACAAGGCAGATCCCAGCTCGCCGCTATTTAGTAACTGCCCAACGCAGTCACATGTGGCACAAGGCCGTATTTAAAGTGGGGTTCCCGAGCCCGAAGGCTCGACCAAAAGATGCCCATAGACCCCACATAAACGGGATCTGGTCTGTTTACCTCCCCGGACGAAACTCTGCCCTTCAGCATTCTCTCGTCCGGTTTCCTCTCTGCCCGAAGACAGAGAGTTCGATAGGCGCAGCTGGGAAAGATCCTAGCTCGACGCTATTTAGTAACTGCCCCACGCAGTCACATGTGGCACAAGGCCAAATTTATGGTGGGGTTCCCGAGCCCGGAGGCTCGGCCAAAAAATCCCCGTAGACCCTGCATAAACGGGATCGGGTCTGTCTACCTCCTCGGACGAAGCTCTGCCCTTCGGCATAGCATCGTCCGGGTTCCTCCCTGCCCGAAGGCAGAGAGTTCGACAAGCACAGCTGGAAAAGATCCCAGCTCGACTCTCCCGTCCGCTGTCCTTGCGGATACTTTATAGGGGGTTACCACCTCTAGTGCCGGTTGGGACGGCAGGTTATTCCATCACATCATATGATAAAAACATTCTGAAATCGCTACACAAAAGCTTTCATGTTTCAATACTAGGATTGTATTTCTTCAGGCGATGGTAAGTAACTGGTGATTAAATAATTTTGCTGCTTGGAAAATTGAACCATTAAGTAATTCAAGATGGCTAACATTAGCAACCAGATTAATGTGTATGTGGACCAAAGGTATATACCCTTTAGAACTCTATGACAAGCGTCATCAACTTATTAAATTCAATAAAGTAGCGTATGCAGTTATCTGGTTCGAGATTAAGGGTGGGGGGTAGTAAATTCCATAACCAACAGCTGGATATATTCAATATAATCCAAAGGATTAAGAGTGTCTGAAGTAATTCAAAATATCACATTCAGAAATATCCAACAATGATTATAACTTGGAATGTGTTGTATCCGATGATGAAGTCAGATGAATTGGAGGGGAGAAAAGTAGCGCTTGGAAAAACTCTGTCCATTAGGTACGTAAATATACAGAAATAGATTAATTTATCTGGATTTAAAGGACAGTTTTTTAAATTCTATTCACTAAATAATAGAATAGAATAGGTATGGATTGTTTATTTAGATGGAAACTGACTTTTTATCCTTTCAGAAGTGAGAAGCTACACAAGAAAAGGTTGCATAAAATTCCAGCCATCACGGAATATAACATTATAATCTCTTAAAATAAAAAATATAATAATAATTTATTGCCCTACTTCGTATTGAGCACTTTTTAAAAAGTAAATGCGACGACCTGTGGAGTTTTACTCCATCAACCTTGGAGCCTTGCATTGATCAGAATTAATCAATCTATCCTAAAATGGAATTTGTGGACTTGAAACGACTGAAAATTTTTCAGAAAAAGAAATTCAAGCATCTCTTATAAATAACAAAATTAGAGTTTTAGAAATTAGATTTTTCTTTACTTTGTCGGGGTGCTGAAAGAGTAGAGAAATTAACATCTGATGCTTCTGATGTTGTTTACGGTTTTAAAGCAAGACAGACAGTTTTGTACAAACCTTGCGTTGTCAACTAAGACTTTCCTTTGTTTTTAAAGGCCTTTACACGGAAAAATTTTGATATGGTAATTTAAATATTTGGATTAAATTAGTTTTCATGTAATATAAAATTTATTTATTAAAATAGCAAACTTGATTCATTTACTGTAGAAATAACACTTTTCAATCAAATATTGCCAAAATGAATGGCTTTTTAAACGTAGTTTCAATCTACGAATCTAAAAGTTGTCGTGACTTTTTATCTAATTAAGTTCCAACTACATATACTTGTCCAATGTTTATTTTGGGAAAAAAAGTGTAAAATTCACCTACCATAAATAATAATAATAATAATAATAATAATAATAATAATATATATATATATATATATATATATATATATATATATATATATATATATATATATATATATATTGAATCGATAGCTTCATCTACCGGAAGGAAAGTTTGTTCTACGTGTAGCACCAGAAAGTTTTTCTCGCCTGAGTTCACCCACTTCAAATCTACAAATCGACTATTCGCACTTGCATGAAATACTACTGCCACATATGGCCTGGAGACCCAGCTGTTCGTCTTAAGGTCACCGAGAAAAATCCAAAGACGGATATGGAATATGATTGGTTCTGATCTGGCATCTCGTCAACAGTCACTTTCTCACAGACGTGCCGTAGCTTCCCTCTGTCTTTTCTACATATACTTTCACGATAACTGCTCCGACGAGCTACTTTCTCTAGTTCCCAAACTGCGTGAATTTAAATGTGCTACTAGGGTGGCATCTCAGTCCCACCCTTTCACTGCCGAAACGGTTAAATGTAGCCGTCTCTTCTACTCCAATAGCTTCATATCTCGCACTTCCCGTCTGTGGAACTCCATTCCTCTTTACTCGCTTCCCTGATAGCTATAATTTCCAACTACTCAAATGCGATGTCAATCGACATCTCCAGATGCCTTGATCTATTCCCCGTCCTTCTCTTCATCCTTTCCTCTATCTTTACTCTTGCTCCCACTCTCTGTAACCCCTTGTGTGCCAGTGGCACTGCCGCCTTGCTTGGGATAAAATGATTATATATATATATATATATATATTGGTAGGACCGCCCTGCCAAGTCCATTCCATTCCCTTTGTGTTCCTTTGATAAAAAACAAGTTCCACTCAGACAGCTTCATCCCCAGAACTATTACTTTGTGGAACAAGCTTCCGAGAGAATGCTTCCCTGACAACTACAATCTTGGTCTCCTTAAGTGCAAGCTCTACTGATATTATCCTTCTACTTCACAAAATTCTCTCTTGCTTCTCTCTCCCTGATAATATCATGCAATGACCCTCTACCTTGAATGGCCCTTGGGCCTTGTATTGGGCGATCTAGCAGATTCTTTCTCTCTCTACATATATATATATATATATATATATATATATATATATATTAAGACGGATTATAAGTGTGTAAATATATAGAAAAATAGGAAAGAACACGTTAGGTAAATAATCCGGAGTTCTTTAGTATTTTTGTTTTTATTTTTCAAAAAAAAAAAAACAACAAAAAAAAAAAAACAGCTCCTTAACAGAAATAGAGCTTAAATTATAATTATTTTTTTAAAAAGAAATATGATTCCTTCGCTACATAAGAGTTCTGATGTTTCAAAAACAAGAGCCATAAATCTCAATATAATTATTCAAACTAAATTAAATTAAAGTATCAAGCCCTGTCTCATCCTCAAGCGAAGATTCATAAATTTTCGCTTGAAGATGAAACAGGGCTTGATACTTTAATTCAATTTAATTTAAATAATTATACTGAGGTTTTTGGGCCCTTGTTTTTGAAACATGAGAACTCTTATGTAGCGATGGAATCATATTTAAAAAAATAATTATAATATATATATATATATATATATATATATATATATATATATATATGTATATATATATATATATTAAGACGGATTATATATAACGGTGTTTCATTAAGACATATCAAAGTCAGTAGTACATAAATCAGTGTTATTGATGAAAATTTATTTATTTCTCTATTGGATACTATTATGTAAGTAATGGCAATTATGTGTGATAAATAATATCGCCAAAATATCCGCCAAATTTGAAAGAAAAAGAAAGACGCTTAAACTTAGTTCATATGTAAAATCGGTCCAAATCATTGGAACAGTCTTTATATATATAAACGTCCTGGGTATGACGGTAAACTACATCCGCGTCCTGGGTACGGCTATAAACTGCATCCAACAGCAAGGTCTCAGATAATGTTTTCAGAAAAATAATGTTGCCAGCTCTAAGTTTTTGAAACAATAATGTTGCCAGCTCTAAGTTTTTTTGTAAAAAAGTAGTGTTGCCAGTTATACGTTTTTTGTAAAAAAAGTAATGTTGCCAGCTATACGTTTTTTTGTAAAAAGTAATGTTGCCAGCTATGCGTTTTTTTTGTAAAAAAGTAATGTTGCCAGCTATACGTTTTTTCGTAAAAGAGTAATGTTGCCAGCTATACGTTTTTTGTAATGGAATAATGTTGCCAGCTATACCTTTTTTTTTAAACAATAATGTTGCCAATTATACATTTTTTATTCCATACAAACTAGGCATTTAAAATTCATATAAACTGGATTTGGCATTAAATAACTTACAGTGGTTGATATGCCATAAAACCCAAACAAACAAACAAATCTATATATATATATATATATATATATATATATATATATATATATATATATATATATATATATATATACATATATACATATATATATATATATATATATATATATATATATATATATATATATAGGTAGCATATCTTCATTCAAGTATGTTTGGTTGAATAATGTGGACATATGTCTATTTATTTTCTTTTAATCCTCTCGAATTCTCGGATCAACTTCTTAATGTTGATATTAAATTCATTAAAGAAGGCGCCGTATTTTTTTCATTTCTTTTATTTTTCCCATGTACTTTCAATCTCATCTTCAAGGGTGAATTGCTAAGATAAAAAGTTAAGGAAATTCATAGTTGCGAATATTTTGTAAATGCCCATGAAACGCGCTCTATTATAACTATAAACACGTATAAACGCGCCCCGTTATAATTAATTTTAAAATTAACCGCTAAAACTATTATGTTTTTTAATGATTTATCTAAGGGAGGGAACCTTAATTTATATAACTGTATTTTTTTAAAAAACAATTTAAATAATTTAAAATATTGCCATTACAGACATTTTAGAATATTGTTGCTATACGCATAACTAAAGTTATTTAGTGTTGGTTGTATGTTTCTTATATAGAATTTTAAGTTTTTTGTTTTTTATTTTCATGGTGAAGTATACTTGTATTGTCAATTAATATTTCTCTAAATTGTGAATGTGGACAGGAATGTTGCTTTAAATGTTGTGCTATGGAACTCGGATCTGACATATGTAGTGTAAGTGTCTTGTATATGTAGTTAATAATTATAACAGAGCATTAATTTTTTTTGTCGTAGTAATTCATTCCTGAAGATGATCTTGGATGAGATTGAAAGTATTTGGGGGAAAAAAAAAATGAAAATCCACGACGCCTTCCTTGGTGAATTTAATATCAACATTAAAATGTTGAGAATTCGTGACGATTAAAATAAAAATAGACATATGTCCAGATTATTTCACCAAACATGCTTGAATGAAGATATGCTGCTTAAATACACACACACACACACACACACACATATATATATATATATGTATGTATTAGGTTGGTGCAAAAATAATCTCGTTTTCTCACATATGTTAATATGTGAGAAAGCGACATTATTTTGCACCAACCTAATATATATATATATATGTTAATCCGTGTATATACGTATATAGGTTAAACGATTCTTGAACATCTCTGTATCTATATATTTATCCCATTCTGTTACAGATTTAGATAAGTAAATATAGATAAGAACAATAATAACTTTTGGAGATTACTAAAAAGTTTAGATATTCCTTATATAGACACTGTGTCGCATATTACCAGCCGCGTGATGCTTTATCGGTATATAAATGTTATATAAATGTTTATGGCAACATCTATCTGCGCAGTTTAGATGAAAATCGGTCCCTTCTGCCCCGATCTAAACAGACAGCCGCCATTTGTATTTAATATTCTGAATCTTGAATTCTCGAATTAGTAGCCACGTTACGAGTCTGAAACTTTCAGTTCGGTCGTCACTCAGATTTGGTAGATAAATGAAAATGTTTAATAATTCCGGAACGTGCAACAGGTAAAACAAATGGCAAATGGAATTTCCGACAGGTAACATTGAACTGTGAAGAAGTTCCTAGAAGTTCCTGGGCAACTCAGATGCTGCTCAAATCAGGACCATTTTTTGTCATCGAATTAAAAGATAAGTTCTAAAAAAAAATACATTTTTGTCAAACGACAAACATCTATTGCATGGTAGCAGCGAAGAACTGTTTAAAACCACAAGATGTTGGTACCTAAGTCAAACAGCAAAATATGCTAGTGAGACCAGTATACATAAAATAAAAATATAAAAAAAACATACATATGGTAAATATAATAAAATACATGTAGACTAATTTGTCAACTGTTCTTTTTACAGACAAAGATAAAACATGTCTGGAAAATGCAAGATATATATATATTAAGAAAGACCTTCGGATTATATATATATATATATATATATATATATATATATATATATATATATCAAGAAAGACATTCAGATTACAGACACAAAAACAGGGAATGTCTCATATCGAGAATATTTAACATTGAAAAACATAAAGAAAGAAATTAATTATTTTTAATATGTGGAAATCTCCGCCTTTTACCTGAAGACTGTCGCGAGAACAGAAACACGTGTAGTAAAATTATGGAAAATAAAGCATAATTTAAAAAAAAAAATCCACATTACAACCAAAACCGTTTGCGGCACCTCTCTTCTTATATACTTATATATATATATTTATATTTATATATATATATATATATATATATATATATATATAATAAAGTAATCTAAGCAATTTGATTTTTTTTCTTTCAATCTGATGAAGCCAATCTAGACAATTACACTCGGGGTATCAACGTGTGTATATATATATATATATATATATATATATATATATATATATATATATATATATATATATATATATATATATATATATATATATATATGAATAAAATAAAAATAAATATAAATAAATGCGTCTAGCATGAAACATTCTGTCGCCTCTGAGTGTTGACTTCAATGTTAAATTTTTTAAAAACATTATATCTTCATACATTCTTTTTATAGATACAAATACTTAAGTAAATACTCTGTTTATCATAAACAGTATTTACCGGCCTGAATGTTCAAGAAATTTTCACAGAAAATACTCATCCTCTGACAGGATTCGAACCTCTATCCTATACAGAACCGTCATTTAGCTTGACGTGCATTTACCGAATTGGCCACAGAGGCGCGCTCAGTTAGCAAGGTCGAATTTACTGTATTTGATACATATATATTGATATATAGGATACAGGTTCGAATCCTGTCGGAGGACGATTATTTTCTGTGAAAAATTCTCGGACATTCAGGACGGTAAATGTTCCACTGTAATTGACTTCTTCTGCTACCAAGATAAGTGAAAGACTTTACATAGTTCAGAGGTTTGTCTTGTACTCTCAATGGTCTCTCTGGAAATTTGTAGACTGATGGTTTTTGCTTCGGAATAAGACAAGGTTGGTGCACAACTTCAGTTTTCTTTATGCTAAGTGTAAGACCAAATGCTTTACATGCAGCAGAGAAACGATTTATTAGATATTGGGCCTCCCCAAAGGATGTCGCTACAAGAGCCGGCCTGAATGTCCGAGAAATTGTCATAGAAAATATGACGTTACACATTATGAAATTATGTATAAACATAAAAATACCTTTAAATAATAGTCGCACTTTGTCCAATTCATAATGTGTGACGTCATTTGTTTAAATTTGGATACGCATCGAGCATATATGAATGCACGCGAGAAAATCATGGAAAATTGTAGTTTAAAAAACAGTAAAATCAACCTTTCTAGTCGAAACGCTCCTCTGTGGCGAAATCGGTAAAAGCACGTCAGGCTATGTTAGAGTTCCGTATAGGATACAGGTTCGATTCCTATTAGAGGACGAATATTTTTATGACAATTTCTTGGACATTCAGGCCGGTAACTGTTGTTAATACTGTTTATTGTAAACAGAGCATTTACTTAAATATTTGTATCTATAAAAAAGAATTTATAAACACAAAAATGTCTTAAAATAATTATCAGATTTTGTCCATTTCATAATATATATATATATATATATATATATATATATATATATATATATATTACGTGCTAACAGAGGTATTAATCCTATTCTTCTCCCTCCAGCTGAGTAAATAGCAGGACAGACTGGGTTCTATAGCCTTGAATGGCAACTGGTATAGGAGAAGGACAACTCTGAATTCAAAACCTGCGGTAGGTTGTTTGAGGATCTTGTGGCACGTAGGTCTCTGTGCACCAGGTCTCTGTATTTGGCCCTTCAAAAAGTGCAGTTACTTCTGCAAAAAGCCTTCACTACTGTATCATATAGTGGTGATATAAATCATATGTGCTGGTGTCTGGCTGTCGATTCCTAGGAAGTGAGCCTCTTCATACGTCGAATACGACGAGACAGTCAACCATATATATATATATATATATATATATATATATATATATATATATATAAGTAATAATATATATATAGATAGATATAAATAAGTAATAAAAAATATATATATATATGTTTATAAATATAAAATATATATATGACATGAGATGAAAAAACGATTGTTTACAACAATGTGGAGCGGAAATGTCTTGAAGAACAGGAAACGAGTCACAGTTAATACCTCCAAAACATCAGCTCAAGATGAAGATTAGAACTGATAGAAATGTTTGCATTCGACAGTCTAACGAAAGGCGGGTGACTGTGGTGAGCTTGGTTCACTTGAACGGGGTAGCCTTGATTTTGTCCTTTAGGTCAACCTATATGACATCAGGGTGGTTTCCTGTGGAGGCCACCCCTGGTTAGGCTACACAAATTGTTGTGTACCTAGTTAATGTGAGTAAGTGTTGTTCCTGGTCTGCCCCCGGCTACATCTTTGGTTATAATCCAAGTTGATATTCCCAACCTCCCCAGTTTGTTTTGGGCCCCTTTCATCTCGACCGGGTCAGCTTTATTGATTACCCCTGCCCGTCTATATTTTCTCTTTCCCCTCTCCCTTAGCGAGAGAGCTTCTTGATTTTGTCCAAGGACAAAAAACAGCGGCTTCTCTTTTTCGAAGGGTTGGACGTGTCCTACTAACATCAGTTATGTTGATTTTTGCTTTTATTTTGATATTAGGTTTGTTTCGGGATTCACCCCCGCCACTTTCATGATCATTCATCCGATTTGTATATATATATATATATATATATATATATATATATATATATATATATATATATATATTGTAAATAATATAATAATATTTATCATTTTATTGGGATTTTTTTTTTTTTTGATGTGGTATAATGGTGTATAGAGGATTGATTGACGAAGGATGAGTTTTTATGATGAATGA
>OZ010613.1:40811580-40839080 GCA_963932145.1 Acanthosepion lycidas
TTGCCAGACCCTATGTCTGACAACAAGATTCTGCATCATGCCACACAAACAGGAGAACTCAGTCATAGCAGTCAGGCAATTTCTGAGATCACATCACCTGTTACATCTAGCCTCTATTCTCACCAGACTGCAACCCTCTTGATTATTATGTGTGGCGTGCAGTTGAATGAGAGACAAACAGGACTCCTTGTAACACCAAAAATGAACAAGAATTATGGCAGCATTCATCAACTTAAACAATACCACTCTTTACATTATTCGGACTATTGTCCTCACCTTTGTCGCCATATTTATTACAACGTTTTGGCCGTTGTACGCCCCGGCCTTCTTCAGGTGATTGAAATGTCGAACTGAACCCTTTACTTCGCTCACTGGGGTAGACTGTTCTAGTTCCACGTGCCATGTTTAATGGAGGTCAATTATCAGTTATCTCCTGTTAATTCCCCTCTACAAGGTAGAGGGGAATTAACGGCCGAAACGTTGTAATAAATACTGCGGCAAAGATGAGGACAATAGTCCGAATAATGTAAACAGTGTACATAATACCTCATCTCAGGAATATAGACAGATACTGAAGGGACGAAACGTTGTAATAAATATGGCGACAAAGATGAGGACAATAGTCCGAATAATGTAAATAGAGTACATAATACCTCATCTCAGAAATATAGACACATACTGAAGAAGGCCGGAGCGTACAACGGCCGCAACGTTGTAATAAATATGGCGACAAAGATGTGGACAATAGTCTGAATAATGTAAATAGTGTAGATAATACCTCATTTTAAACAATATCATCCTGTGCATAGAAAGATGGAAATGCAACTGATGTGTATGCAGTGCCATTAGCAGAAACTAGTATCTGTGTGACTCCAAATTGACTGAGGATTTGTTTTAACTTTGTTTCATCCGAGGTGATGCGATTCATCTGAAAAATTTCTGGCCATTTTCTGTAAGCATCAACAATAATAAAATAATAGTGCCCCTCGATGGGCCCAACAAATTCAATGTGAAGGCGTGACCAGGGTGATTCAGGGATATGTGAGGAACTGAATGTAGTTTTTCTGGGAGGTTTTGCTGCCAGTTGGCAAATGGAATATGTGCGTACCAATTCCTCTAACTGCTTGTCCATGTTTGGTCAATAAACACAGTTGCATGCTAGGGATTTCATACGACTAATACCTTGAAGACCATATTTGAATTTCTTTATCGTTCTTCATGTAATAAAAATGGGACAATCACGCGTTCTGCAAAAAGGAGACGGCCGTCGACTTCTGACAATGAAGATCAACGTTGAAAGAATGTCTGAATTCTTTTGTCAGTGCATACTTCTGGCCATTTTGTACGATGGAAGTATATCACTTTTTTTAACACTGGATCAGAAGCTTTGTCTTCACAGATCATTGTAGAAGTGACTGGTAATGTTCTTACAGTGGATACAAGCACCGAAATGAGTTCTGGATCTAGAGATAATACTGCGATGACCGAATCTTCTAGTATTTTATTTTCTGTAGTCATGAGCCTAGATAATGCATCGGCATGACCAATTGTATTTGTTGAATTATATTTTATAGAAAAATTAGAATCTAACAGCATAGTACCCCATCTTTGCAGATAGTTTGCTGTATACACTCGGATACCTTTTTTACATCCAAAAATATTAACAAGAGGCTTGTCATCTGGGATCAGAATGAAATGACGCCCGTACAGCATTTTGTGGAACTTTTTAATAGCAAAGACTATTGCTAATGTTTCTTTGTCAATTTGGCTATAATTACACTCTTCCAGCCTCAGTGATCTAGATGTGTGACGTATCAGGGAAAATGTGAGAAATGACAGTTCTAATACCATAATTGGAAGCATCAGAGACCACAAGAATATCCATGGATGGGTTGTAGTGTGTCAGCAAAAGATTAGAAGAAAGTAAGGATTTTACGTTTTTGAAGGCTACCTGACATGCGTCAGACCACTCCCATGCAACATTTTCTTTTCAAAAGATTTTTGAGGGGTACACGAACTCTATGAAGTTCAGGCAAAAAAAAAAAAAAAAAAAAGACTCTAGTAGCTAACTAAGCTAAGGAAAGAACGTAATTTTGTTACATTTGTCAGTGCTGTCAGGTTTTTTATTTCATTTGTTACCGGAAAAATTCTCTTTTCACCTTTAACACGGAATCTGTATTGTTGAATTCAGTTGAAAACAGAAAATAAACGTTGCAAATGTTCATCTTGATTTGTTCCTGCAACGATGACGTCATCGACGAATGCTGCAACTTCTGTCGATCCAGTCAGCATGGCGTCCATTGTCTGCTGGAAAATGGCTGGTTCTGGTTTGACACCAAACCTAAGGTGGTTAAATCTGAATTCTCCCTTGTGGGTGTTGATAGCAATGGGCTCTTTGGATTCCTCGCCAACTATCAGTTGAAGAAAAGCATCGGAAAGAACAACCTTTGCAAAGCAAATTCCGCCGTTGAATTTTGCGAAAAGATCTTTCGCCATTGAAAGTGGATACTGATGCGCATCCCAAGAATTATTCAATTCAGTCGAGTAATCAGCACATATCCGGACATTTCCATCTGATTTTTTAACAACTACAATAGGAACTGCCCATGTGGAGTAATTCACAGGCTCTATTACGCATTCTTGCTGAAAACAGTGCAGTTCTTTTTTAAACATATTCAAAGCAGCATAAGGTACTGACCTTTTTTGTCTAAAATTGACTTTAAATCTGGTTTTAATTTCAGAGTAGCTTTAACTTTTGTACAGCACCCAAATCCATCTTGAAAAATGTCCCGAAACTTATTTTTAAGTACGTACGTGAAATGATTTTCAATATCATAAAACCGACGTGAGGTTAAATGTATTGAACGGATATTTGACAGGAATTTCAAAAAGGTTAAGTTTTTCTATCCAGTCAAGATTATTTGCGACATAGCATGCACCAGAAAATGTTCTATTTTAAATCACCAATTAAGCGAATTGTACTTCCAGATGCGCTCGTTCCTATGTGATCGGTTTCAGATGCAATTGGCTTTTCAATTTGTTCTTAAGTCGAATGTGATATTAACGTTATGTCCGACGCTGCATCAAACTGGAAACGAACCGTTTTGTAACCCCCCCCCAAAAAAAAAACTAGTAATTCCAACGGATAATTTATTGTTAAAACAGATTTTGACTGCTACTTTTATATGTATATGACTTTTATTGTCCAACATTCAATGTAGTCTAGTGACTGTTTCATTTATTTCTCAAGAGTGATCAAGGATTGCAAAAAGCTTTCCGAAATATATCTGTTTTAACAATAAATTATCCGTTGGAATGACAAGTTTTTGATCTTTTTAATTCAACTTCACCAATGGAATCAAGCGTTTTTACAAGTGAACTGGTTTGTTGTTTACATAAACAGCAATATATTTTCTGCGGGATTCGTAATCAACTTTAAACGTAATCAACTTTGAATTGGTATTTTGGTTTGTCCAGAGGAACATCGAGTTGATTCTGGAACTGTGCAGTCATTGCTCTCAATAACAGTTGTTGTGACTTCTGAAACTGTTCTTACTTTTGCCGTAAAATCTCCATAAACAACTTTGGTGAAATTGCCATGTTGATTTTGAAGTCCAAGTTCTTGTTGACAAAAATTTCTTATATCCCAGGTTGTTAGGGTGAACAAAAATGAATAAAAATAAAATAAAAGTGGGTTTTAACATATAATAAAATAACTTTTATTCGTTTAATGCCAGAGAAAAGCAAGGATTGTTTGGATTTAAACCATGAGTTCATGCTGAATTCAGAAGTGACGCGATCAAACTAGTGGACAAGGGACGTAACTCAATTGTATTTTGAGTTATCGTCCTTTATAGGGGGAAGCAATTTTGCACCCCTAAGAAAAAACGAAAGGAAAACTTATCATGGCGAACGCGTTTCCTCCTCAGACGGACTTTATTAAGGCAAATGTAAGGATTTTATCTTATGACAAGTATTTATATACAAGAGTAAAAATGTTATTGGTCTTTCAAATTTTTCGTGTATAGGGGCACCTCATGAATATTCATCAGGTTAACGGAAAAATCAGGAAGGTTCATGGACATCAGGTGATACAATACAATGTCCGATAAACGAAAATGAGTAGATGATTATATATATATATATATATATATATATATATATATATATATATATTGATGTATGTTTCATTAAATAATATAGACAAGTTTTGTTTGTTTACTTTATGTAAATTCTTATTCATATTGATACATATTTTTAGTCCTATCAAAGCTTTTGACTTGCATAAGCCATTATCAAAGATGACAATTACATTACAATATATTAACGAATATACGGAATTTACATAAAATAAATAGACAAAACTTGACTATATTATTTAATGAAACATGCATCAATGACAAAATGGTGCCTAAATAAATACACACACATATATATATATATATATATATATATATATATATATATATATATATATATATATATATATATATATATATATAATTATTTATTTAAAAATATGATAAATAATTATATTTATGCTCTACATTCGTATCGAGCACTATTTTTTAAAAATAATAACAAAAATACTAAGGAACTTTGGATTATTTACCAAACCAGTTTCTTTCCTATTTTCTATAATATTTTCACATATATATATATATATATATATATATATATATATATATATATATAGTCATCCACAGACAGCCTGTTTCGCTGCATCACAGGTCATCAGTATGGCTAGACATTTCATTGCTTCGAGCCAGGGATCGAAACCCAGCCGATTTGACAACACTGGCTATCGACGTACGGCAGAGTAAGGGAATTTTTAACGCATTATATACGTGCTATATAAACGGCATAAATAGGTTTCCGCAGACATCCTATTTCGCTGTATATCAGCTCGTCAGTGTAGCTAGATATCCTATTCCTTCAAGCCGGACAGTAGCCGTAACACCCCATTGTTTAAAAAAAAATAGTAAAAATCGAGTGTCTATTTTATAATAAGAAGTAACTACAGTAACGTTTCTGATTATAGTATTTATACGGCCTTAAACTTAACGTTTCATTATAGTAACATTTCAGGTTGTAGTATTTATACAGCCTTTTATTTAACATTTCAATATAGTAACGTTTCAGGCTATAGGATTTATACAGTCTTTTATTTAACGTTTAACTATAGTAACGTTTCAGGTTGTAGTATTTATAGAGCCTTTTATTTAACGTTTCAGCATAGTTAACGTTTCAGGTTATAATATTTATACTGTTTTTTATTTAACGTTTCACTATAGTAACGTTTCAGGTTATAGGATTTATACAGCCTTTTATTTAACGTTTCAGCATAGTTAACGTTTCAGATTATAATATTTATACAGTCTTTTATTTAACGTTTAACTATAGTTAACGTTTCAGTTTGTAGTATTTATACAGACTTTTATTCAATGTTTCACTATAGTGACGTTTCAGGTTATAATATTTATACAGTCTTTTATTTAACGTTTCACTATAGTAACGTTTCAGGTTATAGGATTTATACAGCCTTTTATTTAACGTTTCATTATAGTTTACGTTTCAGATTATAGTATTTATGCAGCCTTTTTTTATTTTTTTTTTTTATTTTTTATATATGTTTAACCTCGCATTATAGCAAGCGCATTTTGCGCGCTGTGATGACGTCACGCGCGAGGCAACAATCCAATCGAAATACTTCACCGGCTGAACGTATCTGTCACTTGTTAAATGCATTCAAAATCCCAGCTTGCAAACCGAAGCATATCATAATCCCATAGATTATGTTACCATTTGTCCGGTCAAAGTGTGCATTAAGGAACATACATTTCGAAGAACTGATATTTGCACTAATACACGCCCATCATCATTCATTCAGTTCGCGCTTTTTGTGCCGCTGTGGTCTCACAATTGTGGTTCATTGTGACATTCGAGAAAGAATAGTGCAATGGCTTGCCAGTTCCTTTTGCATTGGGGAGGTTGAGGTTATCCCAACCCTCTTCTCAGAGGTTAAAGAGGCATTTATGGGCTTTTATTCCCTGGATGATTTTCACTTCAATTATGGAACTGTATTAATGTTAATTGTAAGTTCATTCAAGTGAGAATTGTGCAGTGGCTTGCCGGCTCCTTTTGCATTGGGGAGGGTGAGGTTACCCCAACCCTCCACTCAGAGGTGGATTTGTTTTTGAAGTTACATTTTTCTATCTGTTACTTAAAGAGGCAAGACCTACAAGGCATCAGGTGGTTTTGAATTCAGAATTTCCTTCTTCAAGATTGGTTGCCACATCAAGTAATATAACCCAGTCTGTCTTGCTATTTTACCCATAGCTAGGGAGAGAAGAGTATTAACACGTAAGTGAATGTAATGAACTCGACTGGAATTCGAACTCGGCTCTCCGATTCCTCAATCCGAGCCAGAATTTTGGTATATATTTATTTTGCGCGGCTGTGGACACCACTCTCCTCCATCTCACAATTATGGTTTATGGTAAACATTCAAGGTAGAATAATGCAATGTTTTGCCGGCTCCTTTTGCACCGGGAATGTTAAGGGTACCACGTCCCTCCTCGAGGTGCATTTGTTGTTGCCTTTGCCTAATGAAGCAGCGCCTTACAAGACAATAGGTGGTTTTGAATTCAGAGTCGCCTTCTTCTAGACTGGGTGCCACCCATGGCTATTGGACACTGCTATTTTATCCATAGCTAGGGTGAAGATATAGATATATATATCATTCTCAAGGATAATGAATATAAGTAAATGTAATGCATTCGACCGGAATTCGAACTTGTTTCTCTGATTCTTCAACCCGAGCCGCTAACCATTACTCCACCGTAAATTACTTACAGAGACAAAAGGGGGGACATTCTGCTGCAATACGACATTGGAATTTTGTTGTAAGTTTTTCAACCCATAACTTGGGCCTGAAAAGAGATTCATACCTTTCACGATAGTATTAGCACGTGTACGTAATGAACTTGACTGTGATTTGAACTCGGCTCTCCGATTCCTCAACCCGAGTCGCTAACCATTAATCCACTCTGTCTCTATATACGCTCATTTTTTTAAAACCATGTTTCTTCGCGACATTAGACGACCATGATGCGCCAGAGTTTTTTTTTTCTTCAATACCTACAAATTGCCATAACTGAATTATGGTGGAGTGTCTTTTTCCACGATCTGAAATAAATTCAGAGTAGACCTTCTCCTAGGCTGGCTAGCATCCAAGACAAGAAAGCGCAGTCTACCTTGCTCTACAACCCATATTTAGTGGACGGAGAAAACAGATAGATTCCTATCTTATTAGTGCGAAAGTAAGTGCAACTAGATAGGACGGAATTTGAACTCGTCTGACCAATTCCACTTGTTATATAGGAATAAAGTGTCACTGAAGAAACTGGAGTTTGAACACAGATCACCAGGGAGCAAGCACAGACGATTCCATTTTGAATAAGTAGTTCACGTGATGGCGAAGGAAATGTATATATGGGAATTAGCGTGGTGTCTAAGTAATCACTATACAGATTACTATTTGGATCAATATTTGTTAGTTACTATTTGAGCGAGTATTATCGAGCAAGTACTATTAGTTCGAGTGGTATTCGAAGGCGTCCGACACCAGTATTGTTTAACGGCGTTACTATAGTTGTATCTGCGATTACAAAGTCTCTACTACAACGAGCATTAAGAAAGTGACAACGAGTATTCGTTGACATTACAAAAGTGGCAACTACTTTTCACTCTGGTAACCGTCACTGTACCCGCGTACACTCTACAATGTTAATTAATTGTAAGAATAAAGAAAACATGGCGTTCTTTAACCTTTGTGACCGCAGAAAACGGTGTGTCGAAAGGAAAGTTTTCTCCTTTACACCGCTGTTATTTTAACGATCTTTACTCCTTGTTTATTGTCTTAAAAAGCGAAGACTAGAATTTTAATAAAACATAAACACTCGGACCCATTAATTCACTAACGTACTGTGGCCTGTGGTGTTGTGGCCTTGTTATTCAGTTAAATATATTAACAGAAACAGTAATACAAACATACAAACGTGAGTGTTACAACAAGAATGTTCTCCAAAAAGGCAATACCTGCTCCTATTTATAGCTGGGAGAGTCCATGCGTGCGTGGGCAAATTACCATAATAATTATATTCATTTATGTGCTAATATCCCTGGGAAAGTTATCCATCTCTTATTCCCTTTAGCTATAGATAAACTAGAAGGACATACTTGGTCCTATAGCTTTGGGTGGCAACCAGTCTAGGAGAAGGAAACTCTGAATTCGCTAAAAGCGTATATATGTGCCTGGGGAACTTTTTTAAATTGAAGTCAAGAGAGACAACGTATCACATACCCAGTGTAAATGGATGGCTGAGTAAGCTTTAGGAGAGATAAGAAAAAGGTAAAATTTATTAAGAGCTACAAAGGATTATGGAGAGCCATGATCACCTACGTCTTGAAGTAACTCATCACATAGAAGATGATAATTTCCATATAAATAGGTATTTAATAAATTTATTGAAGTGGGTACTGCCTTTTACATTTATGCTATTGAGATTATTTTTCACTGTTGTGACTGCATGTTGGGCAGTCAGAAATGTATCATCAAAACACGTAATAGGAGTAATAATATTATACTTTATCGTAATTTATATATAAAATGACGCTCAAAATATAATAGTATTATACCATAATATAATAGTATTATACCGTAATATAATATGATAGTATTATTACCAATGGTAATAGTATATCTACCAATGGATAGATTCATTAGACATTTGAAGATATATTGGAAATTTACATTACACATGAAATAGCAAATGAATTAATAAAAAGGTTGGTGATAGATTATCATCAAATACACTGGGTTAGGCATGGTACTGGGTTATTGAAACTTGGGTGACAGTCGGTCATGCAGAAAGATTGTTCTTAATTCAAAACTATGAAAAACAGGAAGCCATTCCACTATGTATCCCAATTACGCGTCACAATTCAAGAGTAACAAAGAAAAAGAATGTATAGCGTGTCATGATTGCTTCCATACTGAAGGGACATGGTATATAAAAACAAAGTAAAATGATGCTTTTAATATTATAGAAACCAGGCTTTTTCTTTGCGCCGTATCCTTTCAGGACGTTGGGATCATACCTCTCCACACTTTCTTGTTCTTTTTAGTTCTTAATACCTTTTGTATTTTTGTTATCTATCCTAAACCTTGTTCTGCCATCCAGTTACTCAAGCTCGCTAGATAGGTTGTGCGTTTTTTCCCTCTTGCCTCCAATCTGTCCTGTGAGTATCTGATTTTCCAAGCTCTCTTTCCTCATTATGTGACTTAGAAATTTCAACTGTCACTTCATGACGTATAAGTGTCCTTTTTGTTCCTTCTTTCTCTCTTTACTCACATGTTCGGTCCATGTTATTCTCAGCATCCTTCGGTAGAACAACATTTCTGTTGCTTCAAGTTTCTCTTCATCAGTGACTAGATTGTTCAACATTCGCTGCTATTTAGGAGGACTGATATTACATATTAGATCGGTACACTTTTCTTTGTTTACTAATTTGTAGTTTTTTATATATAAGTGTATTACTAGTTACAATACAATTTTATAGTAAAATTACCAGGAATATATTTTACAGCAAAATGATCAACAATAGTAGTTGAAGGCATTCCATTATATTCAAAATATATTTAGTTGAAGCTATAAAATTGTGTTCAAAATATTTAGAATTCGGTATTAAATGACCCATAGAGGTGTTGATAAGCGACTAAAGAAAATCAAACAACCAACATGAATTTTATTCATTAATCTATATGTGACACTATTTAGCTATGGTAATTGGCTAACTAATTAACCATAGAAATTAAAAACAGGAAAGATTTAAGGCGAGAAAGAGCTATATCGAAAGATAGACTGATCGACGTTAAAAAAAAGATTTTATTTTATTTACGAAGAAAGATACTTTTCGCACGAAACAGAAAATCCGTAAGGAAAAGCGAGATATGAGATTCTATCAAGACTGATTAATGTCATGTTAAGGGAAATAGAATTCAGAAAGAAAAGAAAGCCAACCGACACATGCGGCCATAAAAAAATTTCGGCTTGAGACCACCACGGAGAATAGATATTAGTTATCTTTCAGAGATATCATTTAATTTTAATTCCTGGGTCTAACGAAGGGAGCCATCTGGCGTGTGTTAGAATTCTGGCATGAGGAAGAAAATCGTATTATTATTGCTTATTCAAGCTGTTAACGTCAGGCAAAGCGTCATCGAAAATGGGCATTTGATGATAAGAGGATTTTAAGGCATGAAAAAAATAAAGAATTTGATTCTCAGGTAAAATACGGCCCTCTCCGCTAAAAAGTTGACTTAGAAGAAAAAAACAGGTGTCGGGTTTTGACAGTGATTGATGAGTCGGTAGAGAGACCCGACTAAGTGAATTTTGGGTGTCCCCGAAAGAAAGATGTGATAAGAATTATTTGGCAATCTCGGATTTGTAAATGTTTTGGCCGAAGAAAAAAAAAAGAAAAAAAGGATTTTGTAAACAAAATTCTGGATAACAATTTCAAGAGGGCCAGTCTAGCCACACCCACACTACCGAGAGATCATTGGTCAAGTGGTAGCATGGGTGATAGGCGGAGGTGAATGTATGAGAAAGACGGAGAAGTTGTTAACACCCACTGAGGGGATTGGTATGAGATACCAGTGTGAGAGAGGAAGAGTATAAGAGAATAACTCTCCTCCGACATTCCATCACGGACGAGGGAGAAACCCTTGAAATGGAAACTGATTAATCTTCCAAAAATGGGAAGTAATTAATTTTCCTGGCCTAAGAACAAAGAGAATTCTTGCTGAGAATCGAGAATTATCGGGAACCCAAACCACGTCAGGCACCCTCACCGGATTTTGGTCGGTATCCATATAAACGAACGTCTCGATGCAGCTGATCAGTAAGTTAGTTCCAGGAGTTCCAGCAGTTGATTCGTAGTTGCAATCAGGCTGTTGCCTCGCAGAAGCTGACCGAGAAAACTAAAAGCAATTTATATTGACAAACGACTTAAGATACCAAAACTCGCTTAAGAAACGCAAGTGTCACGAATCCATAGAAACAGACGGATAAAGATAATTTGTTATTTCTCAACATATTTGAACCTCTTGATTTTGTTTTATTGCTTCTTTTACTTACGCTTGTGCGATATCACCTTTACCTCGGATTCTGCTTGCACTACGACCCGACGCCTGATTGAGATCGTCTACCTAAGATCAAAGTCACAGCGTGGGTAGGTTAGACTTGAGATCAAAGTAGTTACTTCGGTAACCAGAAGTTGGAAGTGAGCTGGGAACGACAAAGGTGGTATCGAACCGGAAACAACCAGATCGACCAGGATACAGGCTGGTGGCAGCAACAAAGAGTCAACCCCAAAACGCTGGTGGAAGAAACCTTACAGCTTCGCTCCGCAACTGGCAGTTGACCACGTGCCGACAACGCAGTGTCACATATTGGCGCTGCGACCGCGACCACCGCTGGGTGTCACACATATAATATCCGACAATTTCTTTTTACAGTAACGTTCACTCTGTACAAGGCCCGGAAGCCACTCGAGGTAGAGGGTTAAGTTTAGGGGTCTTTTCATGGATAGGAGGTGAAGGAAACGGTTAACTCTAGATTTGTTGTGATCGTGGAAACATCATCTTGGGAGTCTGTTGCACAGAGCAGTGGTTCGGGGGATGAAGCTGTTCGAGTGGAACTTCTCACTAATGGAATACCAGATGTATGTTGGTTCTATCACTTAGATTAGACATTGAAAGTGATTGATTATTCTTTACAGCTTATCAACCCCTTTGTGTGTTATTTAAAAAATAAATCCTTTTTTTTTTCACGTGAACAGTGCAGTAGCAATTTTTTTCTATTTGAAAACAATGATTTTTCCAGATACAAATTCTGCTATTGAACCCATAGCTGAAGAGTGAGAAAAGAGATGGATTCTTGTTCATATCTTCCCCGATTTTTTGTGCGTAAGTGAATGTAACGAAATCCGATTTCTCATTCCTACCCGTTATCCATCACACCACCCGCACACCCATGGAAGACACAGTGAAAGCCTAACTTTCACATGTAGAAAGAAACTGTTTGCCATATTAGAAGATACAATGGACGTATAACGTATGCATGCAGGAAGCAAATAAGAAACAAATAGTTTTGTTTTGTGTTGGAGATTCTTGGTGTATATTTATCGGAAACTTTGGACATAAAACGAACAGACTAAAAGGTACAAAATAAATAATATATTTTTATTTATATGGTTTAGAGTGGTATTTCGTGTAGCAAAATGTTCGTTTATAAGGCGGACATTGGTAGCAGTCTGGAGAAATGTCCGTTTTGTTAGTGGGTAGTTTCGGAGTTAAACCGTGCTAGTGGTAGTATTAGATTGGTGCAAAAATAATGTCGTTTTCTCACATCTGTTACTATGTGAGAAAACGATATTATTTTTGCACCAACCTAATAGTTATTTTAAAAATAGGCTGGTGTAAATCGATCGTGCTTTTCTCGGCCCTAAGAAGGGCAGAAAATAACGTGAGTAAATGACCTCTTTACTTCTTCACTCGTCACGCATGGTAGATTCTCCAGCGGTCGGATTCTCTTGTTCTGTAGTTTCTCTTGCCGTTTCTGCTCCTCCGCTAGCTCAGAGGTGTTTGCTTATATCCTTTTGACCAGACTCCCAGACTCTGGCGCAAAGGCTGGTTTCGGCTAACACCAAAAGTCTCTTTGTGTTAACTTCTTTCATTCGCTAAAATTATTTTATTTTCGGTGTTCCTTTCTTTTTCATTTTCTTATATAACGGAAGTTGTATGTGGAGCGTGTCTTATTTTGGTAGATTTGTAGACATACTAGCTTAAAAGCCGCCCTCTCAAACCAGTGTCCCAACCCTAATTAAGTCTGATAATGGCACTCTGGTTAGCGAGTTTGAAGGTCCGGGACCTGAGATCGGAGTCTCGAAGGGCGAGACTTGATCGCGATCTTCAGCGCCTCGGAGTGGATGTATGTTGCGTACAGGAGACCTATTTTTTATCTCGCGACCATGAGGACATTCTGTCTAAGTTCGTCCTCTATTCAGCATGTTTCGATGGACGCTCGAGGGGTGTTTCCTGGCTGGTAAGCAAGTCTCTTTATGCGGCGTGTGCTCTTGTCTTCGCGGATTCGGCGGGCTGGCTTTGCGTGCTGGATATTACCATAAAGGATAAGGCTCTTCGTCTCATTGGGTTTATGCGCTCAATGCCTCTACGCAGCGGCCTGTTTTTCTTCGGCACATCGATCCGTTTTGGATGCCATCTCGTTCGGTAGTTCTAGCGGGTGATTGGAATGCCGTCCTTGATCCCGATATAGATCGTATAGGGCAAAAACTGGGTACTAACAATCCGGATGTGAAACCGTTTCGAGGCTTTATCGACGGGTTTGATCTTGTCGATAAGTATCGAAATGAGCACCCCCGGGAGGTAGTATGGACTTGGACTAGGGGTGGCAGGTCAGATTCAGTGGTGAGCGCAAGCTACATCAACCAAGTTCTAGTTAAGAGAGTCGAAGTAGGGCTCTTAGAATGTCCACATTTTCATTTTCTAGTTTACTCGGATCATAGGCTTGTCCCGGTACGGTTATACTTAGATAAGCCTAAGATTAAGATGTCTGGCTACTGGAAATTGAACGCATCATTATTTGGTGAGCAAGATTTCCGGGACCAGCTTTTACTAATGCTACAGCGGGAATTGTCGGGGGCTATGGTTGGGAATATGTGGTGGGATTCGTTGAAATCAAAACTTAGGTCTTTTTCTGCTGATTTTAGTCGACGATTCAATATAGCAGGGTTAGCAGCACAAAAGTCTTGCGAGGAAAAAGTTGATCGGGCGATAAAATACCGTGTTAGTGGAGACGTAGCCGTAGCTAAGGCGGAGCTGGCCTCCTTGCTTATCAAGTAGGATCAAGCTCTGGTAGTTAGGGATGGGCTTGAGGAATCGTGCATAGATTCCAACAATTTTTTTACATTCGCACGCGCGTATTGCACCCCTTCCCTTCACGATCGGTTTGATATAGCAGTAAACCAGCCTTTTGTTGCCGACTTCGACGTTGCTAGCTGCTCCTGGTTCCAGCTTGGAGAGGATTTGAATTTTTTCCGCGCTTTTCTCTGACGTCACGGACGAACAGCGTTTTCAAGTCAGTCGCGGCTTGTTTCCTGAAGTAGAAGGACGACTCATTTATTTCGCCGGGGTCACCAATTTTGTAGCGGACCCGGTAGCATGCAGTGCTGGCCTACGAAAAGGTGGCCTTGTGCCAGACACTACTTACGACTGCCGAATCCACTAACAAAGTAAAAAAAAAGAAAAAGAAAAAATAACTGTGTCCAACACGTACATAAAGGTAAAAAATAAGTAGCCAGGAGGAAATGACGGACACAAGTCTGGTGGAAAACAAATGCAAAACTTTATTTTAATAAGAAGTAATTTTTGCCTCAAACAGCGGAGACTATCAGAAAGGAAAGAACTGTTCTTAGCCAGTAGGCAGATTATATAATGTAGTGACTAGTAGAATGTTAATGTTCCGCGCCAAAACGAAAATCAAAATGGCTAAGGCGGGAAAAGTTTCCTCAGCAGGAAGGTCCTGGAAAATAGTCTACTTGTGCAAAAGTGTATGCGTACACAACAAGGAAAAATACTCACTGCGAGGTTTAATAATGTGTGTGTAATGTAATCTTTTTTTTTAGAACTGGTTCGTAAAGATTAGAATTCAAAAGAGGTGTATGAAAAGTTCATCAATCGTCAGTGAAGAAAAACTCTACGTTCGCTGGCAGTGAACGGAGGAAAGTTCGAACGAGTTGTTCGCTTGAAGACGAGGGATTATTCTTGGAAAAGTATCATGTCGACAGTACATGGTCTCTGCGTTTTCTAGCAGAAAACGGAGGGAAGTTCGAACAAGTTGTTCGAAGACAAGTTGCAAATCACAGGAAAATTATTCGGCATGATGAGCCAAGGAATCACTAGGAAATTTTGGTTAAGATATTCCGGCCCGCGTATGGGTAAAGGCGCGCGAAATAAATGAGTCGTCCTTCTACTTCAGGAAACAAGCCGCGACTGACTTGAAAACGCTATTCGTCCGTGACGTCAGAGAAAAGCGCGGGAAAAATTCAAATCCTGTCCAAGCTGGAACCAGGAGCAGCTAGCAACGTCGAAGTCGGCAACAAAAGGCTGGTTTACTGCTATATCAAACCGATCGTGAAAGGAAGGGGTGCAATACGCGCGTGCGCACGTAAAAAAAATTGTTGGAATCCATGCACGATTCCTCAGGCTAAAAAGAATGTCTTGCGAGGCTATGAATATGACCGTTTCTCCGCGCGCAGAGGAAGCTCGTAGGGCATCTAGTCGGCATATCGCGTGCATCACATTGCCGGACAAGCGGACTGTGACTACATTTGTGAGGCTTTCCGTGACTACTTTCAGGAGCTTATTACCAGGGAGCCCGGTCTGAGCGCTGCTCAGTTCGATGTCTATTTAGCCGAGTTTCCCCGCCTTGAGGCGCATGAAGCGACTGGGTGCGAGGGTACCATAACAGAGTCTGAGATCTGGGATGCGCTGAAGCAATTGGCCTGGACAAGACTCTGGGATTAGATTGTCTTTCCTATGAAATGTACTTGAGGCAGTGGGCCGTCTTTGCTGGCACTGATTTTCAACAACTGGATGAAGCAGGGGTCTATACCTCAACGCTTCATCAGGAGTGTGATCAAGTTGTTTCGCAAGAAGAAGGACGGTGGGGATGGGGTAGATAATTAGCGGCCTTTGATAATGTTAAATACAGAGTTGAAGATTTTAGCCAAGGTCTTAGCCGCCCGTTTGCAGGCTGTCCTTTCTAGTCTGATTGGTCCTAAGCAGACTTGTGCTGTGAAGGGCAGGAATATTCAGGATAACCTTCATATTGTATGCTTGATCATCGAGCAAGTCGATAGTGATACCGCGCTGATCAATTTGGATCAGTCCAAGGCTTTCGATATGGTTGACCATCGGTTTCTGGAGGCTGTTCTTTCGGCCGCCGGTTTCAGGCCTGACTTTTGCACTTGGATCCGACTGCTGTATGCGTCCCCTGGTGCGCCAGTAGAAGTGAATGGGGTAAGATCGAAACCTTTCATTTTGTCTCGTTCTATTTGTCAAGGTTGTCCGCTGTCTTGTAGCTTTTAATAAGTTTTATCTTTTTTGTTTCTCTTCTAAACACTGCCCTGCCACCCATTTACTCAAGCTCATAAAGCATGTTTTGCATTGTATTCCTCTGTCCCTCTTTCCCTCAATCCGTCCTGTGAGTAACATGTTTTCTAAGCCCTCCTTCCTCATTACGCGCTCCATAAATTTTAACTGCCTCTTCCTGGTGTTTAAAACCTTTACGCGCCAAAAAATCGCTATTCAAAATCTTGTTTTTTTATTTGGGTTCAAATACCGACCACCGAATTTTGTGGAAAACCCCAAATCCTATATTAATTATGCTTGCCCCCCCCTTCATTAGTTCGCACGACCATTACGCACAGCCAATACCTCATAGAGACCCATTCGCCCCAACCCTCAGCCTAGCTGATGCTAACCACCAGGAAAATAACACATTGCGCCTTTTCAGGTTAACATTCTCGGCTGAACACGAAATGAAAAGACTACATTGAATCCATTGCTAGGTCAGCTACTCAGAAAGTTGGCTCACTGTGTCGGGCTAGACAATTTTTTTTTATCTCCAGAATCTATCTTACATATTTATAAGTCTAAAATTCGTCCATGCTTAGAATGTTGCTGCCACTTATGGTGCTCCTGCTATATAATTACAGATTCTTGATAAAATCAAAAGGAGAATCTGCAATATTATTGGTCCTGATTTGGCTTCTCGGCTTCAGTCATTTTCCCACTACCATAAAGTTGCTTCCTTGTACAATTTTTCAGATGAGCTCTTCATTTCGGGACCTAAATTTGCAGTTGAAACTTCTCTCTATTAATCATCTGAGAGACCCCTTTGTGCCTTCCATCAGTTATGGGTGATACTAAGCTTCAGAAAATGGAGTCGTTGCGTCTTCTCGGGCTCACGTTCTCTGCTGACATGAAGAGGAAAGACTATATTGAATCCATTGCTAGGTCAGCTACTCAGAAAGTTGGTTCACTGTGTTGTATTAGACATTTTTTTTCTTTTCAAAATCTATCTTACATATCTAAAAATCTACCATTCGTCCATGCTTAGGATATTGATGCCACTCATGATCTCGCCATATATCTAGATCAGCGTTTCTCAACTGGGATTCCCCGGAACCCTAAGCTTCCGCAAAAAGTGCCCAAGGGTTCCACGAGAATAGGTGAGATAAGCAAATGCACTTTTGACTTTTTTATTTAATTTCATATGCATAATATTATTAAACACACAATATATTCTTGGTTGTTGATTCATTTTCTTAGCCTATTTATTTGATTTTGCCTTGATTTACTTTATGCCTTTTCAACATTGCCAGGAAAGAATAAAAAATTGATGCAGCAATTATCTGTTTTCGTTCTGTTTACATTTATATTATTGTTATGGTCCGGTTCCTTGTACCACGGTGATAGTCCAAGATAGAACCAATAAAGAAGAACTCGAATACAGGTACGGAATAACACAGATATATTACAAACAGGAATATATACAGAGAAG
Source organism: Acanthosepion lycidas (assembly GCA_963932145.1). Taxonomy (NCBI): domain Eukaryota; kingdom Metazoa; phylum Mollusca; class Cephalopoda; order Sepiida; family Sepiidae; genus Acanthosepion; species Acanthosepion lycidas. Next base: position 40,829,292 of record OZ010613.1, read on the forward strand.
TAGAAAGTGTGAGTATGAACAATCAGGTTTAGTAGAGAGAACAATGAAGTCTCGACCAGTATCACTATTCCAATGTCTTGCAGTAATTGTCTGAACGTGACTCTGTTTCGGACTGCCTCTGACTCGACTCTTGACTCGACTTGAACTACTGACTCCTACCTTGCCTACTCCTGAGGCGCAGTATTTATTAAGTATGGAATAGTCCATTATTATTATTATTATTATGGGTAAGATCCCATAACACTATCTCAGTTTAAGATTTATCTATGTATCTATCTATCTTAATTTACGCAGTATCTATCTATGAAAAGAAGTCGTATATATGTTATTATTATTATTATTATTATTATTATTATTATTATTATTATTTCCCCTTGACACGTGGCCGAGTGGCTAGAACGTTGGCTTTCTGACCATGAGACTGTTATGGTCCGGTTCCTTGTACGACGGTGATAGTCCAAGGTAGAACCAATAAAGAAGAACGCGAACACAGATATGAAATAAAACATATATATTACAAACAAGAATATATACAGAGAAGTAGAAGGTGTCAGTATGAACAATCAGGTTTAGTAGAGAGAACAATGTAGTCTCGACCAGTATCACTATTCCAATGTCTTGTAGTAATTGTCTGAACACGACACTGTTTCGGACTGCCTCTGACGCGACTCTTGACTCGACTTGAACTACTCACTCCTTGCCTACTCCTGAGGCGCAGTATTTATTAAGTATGGAATAGCCCATTATTATTATTATGGGTAAGATCCCATAGCAATTATAGGTATATGATATTTATTATTTATGTTTATTTTTTACGTTTGAGTTTAGAATTTTTTTTTTTTTTTTGTGAATGAAAACACTCTAATGAAGTATTATAAACGAACAGTATAAATTTGATTTAGCATTTCCGAAAAATTTGACAAAGAAATATTAATTTTTCCTTAAACCAGTTATTCCAAAATATATACTATGATATTTACAACGTGAACTACGATGAAAATAAAATGAGAAAGTTATCGTATATAATTTTGTTTTTGCGCAGGGGTTCCTTGAGACATGTAATTTATTTTAACGGATACGCAAGGATAAAAATGTTGAGAAACGCTGATCTAGAGATTCTTGATAAAAATCAAAAAAGAATCCGCAATATTACTAGTCCTGATCCGACGTCTCGGCTTCAGTCACTTTCCCACACCCAGAGAGTTGCTTCCCTGTATCGTTTCTACAAATACTTTCATGGTAATTGTTCGAATGAGCTGTTCGGTAGGTTAACTAGACTTTTATGAATTTAAGTGCAGTATTAGACTAGCGTCGATGTTTCGTCAATTTAGAGTCGAGTTGTCTAGGTATAACCGTAAGTTCTATACTAACAGTTTCTTTTCTCGCACTTCTCGCTTATAGAACTCCCTGACGGCTCAATGCTTTCCAGCCAACTTTAATCTTTAAAAATGTAAATGCAATGTCAGTTTTTATCTACTGTCTTCCTGATTACTCTTTTGTTCTCGTTCCTTAATAATATTTCTGTTTTCTAGTTCTTCTATATCCAGTAACCTCTTGAGTCTTAGTGGCTTTACTGCCTTGCTTGGGGTGATTTCAGTTTAAAAAAATAATGGAGTAGTCTGCGTTTTGATCGTCTGGAAAGAGGGGAAAAGATATTACTTTGTTTTAATGAGAAAATGAAAGAGAGAAGAGAAGATAGAAGTGGAGAAAGAAAATCAGATTAAGCTAAGAACACATACTACACTTTGATCTTAACCAAAAAGCCAGAAGCTATGGCGACCGCGATAAACGTGACATTTTTTCAATCGAACTGTATCGAACGACGGAAACCGAGTAAGGTAATCGCCAAACATCCAGTTTCCATAAATTAAACAAAATAATATCGCCTGCTGAATTATTTTTAAATTATTAAAAGAAAAGTTCGTAAGACGGGGATTTAGCAAAGAAAGAAAGAAAGAAATAAGGGAAGAGAAAAGTGTTTAATGTTTCTGTTATATTCTGTTATATCATACTTAACGCCAGGTGGATAATAGAAGTAAGGTTTATTGTACACAACCAGTACAATATGAAATACGGTACAGTTATACACACAGGTCAATCTAGTAGTGAGTGCCACTAATTTGAAAGTCGGACGTGCTTGCGTCTTCTCTTTCTCACTCTTAATATTTAACAGCCCCCCACCACCACAAGAGATGTATGTGGCACAAGGTCGAGTTTACCGTGGGTTCACCGAGCCCGTAGGCTTGGCCAAAAATATTCCCTTAGAACCCGCATAAGCAGGTTCATGTTCTGTCTACCTCCCCGGAGGAAACTTTGCCCTTCGGCAAAACCTTGTCTGGGTTCCTCTCTGCTCAAGTCAAAGAGTTAAACAGTGAAGAAACGGAGAGATCATTATTCTCTCTCACACTCTTCCTTAAGTCTCTCGTAGACAGTTGACTTTATAGGTACTTACTATCTATAGTGTAATCATTCATGGGGGTGCCGGGTTATTCCATTACATCATTTTCTTGTCAATACCTCATAAATAATGCACTATCCCGTTTTGATCACGTGGAAAGAGGGGAGAATACACTACTTGATTTCAATGAGAAAATGAAAGAAGGCAAAATAGAAGTGTTTAAAGATTGTTTCAGTGAAATGGAAAAAGTTGTTAATTAGAAATCATTTCATTTGTACCCACTTCTTAAAATAACGGCCAGCATTCATATTTGTTATATATTAGGTTGGTGCAAAAATAATGTCGTTTTTTGACGTTCAACTTTATGTGAGAAAACGACATTATTTTTGCACCAACCTAATACCTTATATATGAACACTAATGGGTATGTCCCTAAGCTCATAAATATGTTGGACGCTATTGTAAATGGGGGTAATATGTTGTCTAGGCTGGCAGCGTAAGCTCTCAGCGTGGGAAGCTCTTGCCATGTCGAACTTACTACCTTCGTGCAGAGAGAAACCTGGACGGGGCTATGCCGAAGGACAGGTAGGTAGACAGATACCCGATCCCGCGTATGCGGGGTCTACGGGGTCTACGGACAATTTTTGCCCGATCTCACGGGCTCGGATTTCACCACATTAAAATTGGCCTTGTGCCGTATCCTACCTCGTGGAGAGGCAGGTAAATATCGTAATATGCTGTCTACATTGGCAGCGTGAGCTGTCAGCGTGGGAATCTCTTGCCGTGTTCAGAGCGGAACCTTATGCCGCATCCTACCTCGTAAGGAGGCAGGTAAATATCGTAATATGCTGTCTACATTGGCAGCGTGAGCTGTCAGCGTGGGAATCTCTTGCCGTGTTCAGAGCGGAACCTTATGCCGCATCCTACCTCGTAAGGAGGCAGGTAAATATCGTAATATGCTGTCTAAGTAGTCCACCTAAAAACGCTGATTATAGGGAGAATTGAGGAAAGGGCACAAGCTGAGCGAAATTCAAGACAGAAGATGGCGATTGACGTTGCATTTAAAATTTTGAAGATTGTAAGAAATAAACGAAAGGGGGTTGCGCGAGCGCAAAGAGCGAAAAAAGAAACTTTTGGAAGTAGAAGCGTCGGTTGCATTTACATATTTCAATAGTAAACAGGTGGGACCGAAATGCCAATCTAGTAGCACGCTTCAATTCATGTAGTCAGGGCACCAGGGAAGAAAGCTCGTCAGTGCAGTTACCATGGAAATATGTGTAGAAATGACATAAAAAAGCCACGTCATGTCGGCGAGAAAGTGACTGAAGACGTGATGCCAGGTCAGGATCGATTACATTGCATATCCTTCTTTGAATTTTGCCAAGAACCTTGCGATAAATAGCAGGAGCGCCAGACCAGATATGGCAGCAGTATTCAATGTACGAGCGAATGTTAGATTTGCAAATGGGCAAGATGGACTCTGACGAAAAAAAAAAAAAAAATTCTAGTACGACATAGTGACCCTATTTTCCTTGCAGTAGGTGCAGATATTGATTCAATTTGTTTAAAAATGGATATTGTGATATTACCGACAATTTTCGCGTTGGAAGACAACTTACTATGAATGAAGAACTTTTGAAAAAGACGATAGAATTGGATCCACGCTAAAGAAGCAGAAATAAATCTCCCGTAAAAACTTAATGTTTTAGGTCCAACTGCCCATGACCAACTCAAGTGCAAAACTTACAAAAACAATTTCTGTCCCAAGTGACCTTTTGATTGTTAAACGAATATAACTTTCCATCATCTGCACCAGTCTTTTAACCAGGAATGTTGACCTTGCATCGCATTGTTTATAGGTGATGAAAAATGGGTTTTGCATGTCAATGAAAAAAATACAAACAAAGACAGAGTGTTTATCACAAAATAAGGAACCAGCACCAAGATCAAAAACAGGACTTCATCCATAGCAGACCTACTTTCAAGTCTGGTCGAACGGTGTCGTCCATTACGACCCGTCGGAACATGAAAGGACCAAAACTGAAGTCATTTATTCCCAGCATTACATCGAAAGTAAACAGCAAAAGGTGCCATTCTTTAGCATGACAATGCAAGGACACACTCTGAAAAACAAGCCCAAGAAAAAGTTAAATTATTAGGATTAATTGATTTGTTTTTAAGGTTTACCAACTTTTTGCGGGTTATTTAAATCCAGAAAATATTTTTAGACTGAAAAAGGCTTTTGGAGATAATAGTAATTTATTAATACAAGTCCTATTAATTAATCCATAGCTATGGGAAGAAGAGATGGAGTGATACCTTACTCAAGGGTATTTGCGCGTAAGTGAATATAAAGAAGCTAACTGGAATTCGAACTCAGTTCTCCGATTTCCAATTCCGAGCCATTATCTATTAGACCACCCGCACATCCAAGGCTACAGCGTTTGGTATTTTCAAGCGGTCAGCCATCTAGGTTCTGACCAGGCTCGACATTGTTTAACATCTGTGATTGTACGATAACTGGTGTTTCAACGTGATATGACTGTAAGCCTTCAGATTGTTGGATTGGGAGGCTCTTCCTCAATATTATCAGAGTTATCCCCCATGGATTTTCATTTGTTTTGATCTCGAGGATATTTTATTAGCGGCAGAAGAAAAAGTTAAAAACAGTTTTTTAAACTTTTTTTTTTTGGTGAAAATAAAAAATTTAAAAAAGAAAATTTGTAAAGTTTGCCTTACCGTTGGGTTGCAGTCATTGGATCAAATGTAAATGATCACCTTTTCGATAAATAATATTTAAATCAGTGTTTCGCACGCTTTTTAAACAACGGCACACCTAGGAGAAAATATCACGGCACACTTATTAACATTTTTATCGAAAATTTCGACAATATTAATTCATATTAATATTAATTCGACATTATTAATTCATAATCCAATATAACTTTGCAAAAATTTTGAATTAAACAAAGAATGTTGAATACAGTTATAGGGGAAAAAAAGGTTAATATTCATTTATTCATATAAAGAAAAAATTTTAAAAGTTAAATTTAAAAAAATAAAATACTTTTAAAGATATATATTAAAATAAAGTATTTAAAATACATAATCGAAGAATATCGAAAAGAATTATTTGAAAAAAAAGTTTAATAATTATTCATTTATTCAAATACTAACGCTTTATCATTATTAATTCCGCATACACATATATTGTAACCTAGGGAATATTACTGAATAGAATAATAACACGAAGGTTGGTAATGAACGATAATACTTAAGAGAAGAACAACACATATAAGATTCGCCAGCGGCGAGTAGAAGTAGTAGTCTACAGCTAGAAGGGAATCAAGAGAATTCCACAATGAATCTCCAACTGCAGGATAACTACCAACCGCGCCATGCGGTCAAATGTGGCACAAGGCTGAATTTAATGTGGGGTATCTCAGACCGTAGGCTCGACCAAAAATTCCCCGTAGACCCCGTATAAAAGGGGATCGGGTATCCGTTTCCCGAGACGAGACTCTGCCCTTCGACATATCCTCGTCTGACGATCCTCTCAGCCCGGAGGCAGAGAGTTTGACCATCACAGCTGGAGACAAATCTCCAACAGCAGGATATCTACCAACCGACCCACGCTGTCAAATGTGACACAAGGTCGAATTTAATGTCGGGTATCCCAAACCGTAGGCTCGGCCAAAAATTCCTCGTAGACCCCGTATAAAACGGGGTCGGGTATCCGTTTCTCGAGACGAGAGGCTGCCCTTCGACATAGCCTCATCTGGGGATCCTCTCTGTCCGAAGTCAGAGATTTTGACCATCACAGCTGGAGCCGAATCTCCAACTGCAGACCAACATACAGTATTTACTACTGTATTTATGTGAATGGGGACATACCCATTATCGTCCGGAGGTATGTTACAACAATATATATGCCGTGACAATATTTCGCGGTACACTTTTCGCGGCACAAAAGTGTACCGCGCACGGTGGTTGAAAATCACTGATATAAATATATGTAACCTACTTTTTTATATATAATTTCTGGTAAGACGTAATTACTTTTCAAACACCCTAATACTTGTCCTACTTATGTTAAATATCATTGTGCTTGCGCATATAAGACTGTACAGCTCCAATCCGTTTTAATTCAGATAAAACTTTCATAAGGCCTAATATATGGAGCGCTGGTGGAAGTAGCAAAAATCAAGTTTTATACGATTTTATGCAAGAGTTCCGTTTCTTTGACGGCATCAAGCAGCTATTGTGTACGCGAGTTCGTCGGGTATTGTGTTGTTTTATGCGTGTGCCGGTGTTGGGGAATGACTATTCGCGTGTGTCCACAGTTCAATATCAAGAGTCAATATTCTGGGCAAGGTTGGCGCGTTTCTACAAACGGATAGCGGGACAATGACACAAGGCTTTCAATCTGTTCTCTAATTTCATTCCTTTATTCTATCACTGATATTTAGTCTTTCTTTCTTTGAATCTTTTGCTTTTCTTCCTTTCAATTATTTACCTATTATTTTCTATCTTTCATTTTTTTTCTTTCTTTCTTTCTTTCACTTTTTCGCCTATTTTTTTTTTCTTTCCTTCATTTTTCTTTCTTTCTTTTATTTTTCTTTCTTTCATTTTTTCTTTCTTTCTTTTATTTTTCTTTCTTTCTTTCTTTCTTTCTCTCTTTCTTTCACTTTTACCTATTATTTTTCTTTCTTTCTTTCACTTTTACCTATTATTTTTCTTTCTTTCTTTCTTTCTTTCACTTTTACCTATTATTTTTCTTTCTTTCTTTCTTTCTTTCTCTCTTTCTTTCACTTTTACCTATTATTTTTCTTTCTTTCTTTCTTTCTTTCTTTCTCTCTTTCTTTCACTTTTACCTATTATTTTTCTTTCTTTCTTTCACTTTTACCTATTATTTTTCTTTCTTTCTTTCTTTCTTTCACTTTTACCTATTATTTTTCTTTCTTTCTTTCTTTCTTTCTTTCTTTCTTTCTTTCTTTCACTTTTACCTATTATTTTTCTTTCTTTCTTTCTTTCTTTCACTTTTACCTATTATTTTTCTTTCTTTCTTTCTTTCTTTCACTTTTACCTATTATTTTTCTTTCTTTCATTTATTTCTTTATTAATTTTCTTCCCATCTTTCTTTTTTCTTTCATTCACTTATTTACCTATTATTTTTCTTTCCTTCTTTCTTTCTTACTTTCCTTCTTTCTTTCTTTCTTTCTTTCTTTTATTAATTAAGCATTCTATTTTTAGTCTATTTTTATTTGTTTTAATATTTTCTGTTGATTTTTTTCTGTTTTCTCTCTTTTTTTTCAGCTTTTTCTCTATTTCATATATTTTCCTTCCCTTTCTCTATTTCTTTATAATTTTCTCCTCTTTTCTTACTTAGAACTATTCTTTCTTTCTTTCTTTCTTTTTTCCTTCTTTTCATTTACTTACTTATTATTTTCTTTCCTTTCTTTCCCTTATTTATCTATTATTTACTTTCTCTTTATTTACCATTTCTTTCTTCCCACACATTTTTAAAAGAGTAAGACATCAAATTGAATATAAAAAATTGAGAGAAAAGAAACGAATGAGAGAAGGATGAAAATAAAGGAAATTAAGAAAAAATGGTAAAAAAGACGCTGGAAAGAAAGGCAGAAAGACTAACCAAAGATAAGAAAGAGAGAAATAAATAAAGAAAAGCAAGAAGGAAAACAAAAGAAAATTGCAAGAGAAAGAAAGAAGAAGAGGTAAAGAAAGTTACAAAGAAAGAAAATGAGAAAAGAAAGATAGTAAGAAGAAAGAAACAGACGAGAAAGAAATGAAGAAAACGACAAGCGAAAGAAAGAAAGAAAGAGGTCAACTCGTAGAAAGAAAGGGAAATATACCGGTAAAAAGAAAGAAAGAAAGAAAGTAAGTAAGTCAGCCTGTAGAAAAAAAGGGAAATATACTGGTAGAAAGAAAGAAAGAAAGAAAGAAAGAAAGAAAAAAAAACGAAAATAAAGTATAAATAAAGAAAATTAAAGAGAAAGAGAGAGAAAGAAAAGATACATGAATAAGTAATCGGTACAGAAAATAAGGAAGAATTAAATAAGGAAAAAAGAAAGAGGGAATAGAAAAAAAAAAAAAATAAACGAAGGCCAAAGAAAGCAAGAAATTAAAAAAAAAGATAACAAAGAAAGAAATGAACAGAAATAATGAAGGGAACAAAAAAAGAAAGAAAAAAAGAACGAAAAAAAAAAACTATAGAAATGGAGACGAAGAAGAAGTGCGAAGGAAGAAGAAAAGATGAAAACGAAAAGGAGCGAAGAAAAAATAATGAAGAAAACCGCGGAAGAAAACAATTTTCGAGTAGTCAGTTGGGCAGATCGAATCCCAGTACGCGCCGAATGTGATGAATCACGTGGTGAATCACGTGACGTCGCTCGTCTGATGTCGGAGCGGCGACTGCATGCTTCCCAACCTCGCCCCCGTGTGTCCGGCTCGCCATCCACAAACCAAAGCTGCCCACCACCGCCCCTTCAAGTATTTTCTCACACAATCCCAACTCGTTCGGTCCTGCTTCACTTCTTCACCCACTCCCCGGCGAAACAACCGAAAAAATCGATGCGTCGAATGGATTCTTCCTAGGCAGAAGCAAGCAACCAAACGCCAGCATCTGAATCAGACCAAACGGAGCCCCGCATCGCGGCTAGAAATCGTTCAGGAGGGCTTAGGGTGGAGGGGGAAATAGGGGGCAAGGCTAAGGGAAAGAAAGCAGGGTCTCCTGCAGAAAATATCGGGTCATCAACTATTGGGTTCTTGGCTTCGCTTTCATTCTTTAGTAAAAAAAAAAAAAAAAAAATGGGGGAAGAGAAGAGAGAGGAGGAAGCCATTTTGTTTTATTAATTTCTTTTTACTCTCTTTCTTTGTTTTCTACAACAAACGTCTGCTTTTCCCGCCTTTTGTCCCTTGGCGAACGGTGACCGACGTCGCCTAACTTCCTGTCTTTCCCCATCGGCCGTTGCTAACCAATAAGTTCCGACATAGAATCATAGAATTCCTGCTTCTCCACACAGACGAGGCGAACGGGTCGCATAAAGACGCACAAACAATGCTATTGCCTCCAGAATACCACTTGCGCACACACACACACACACACACACACATTGTCTCTCGCTCTCAAGTTGAAAACAAACGTATATACGCACATACGCAACATTAACAAATCCACACTAAGAAAAATGCACACACACACACACACACACACACACGCACACACACACACATTACACAGAAACGCTCAAAACCAAGATCGACACAAGTTTCATAACACTGTCAGAAAATCACCTAACGTGAGCGTGCACACACACACACACACACACACATTCACGAGCAAACAAACCTATATATACACATACGCAACA
>OZ010613.1:40844080-40891580 GCA_963932145.1 Acanthosepion lycidas
ATGAACAGAATATGTATTCTTTGTAAGAAATCAGTTTGGTTTGGTTTATTTTGTTTTACGGCATGTCGACACTGGGTTATTTATACCGACAAGATTTTTAGAATAGTTTCGTATGAATGTAATATGTATTCTTTGTAAGAAATTAATTCGTTGATCAGGTTTCATAGACGCATTTTTGAAAATAAATTTTTTTTTGTCGAGAGTCAAATGTATTGTTGGTAATATTTAAAAAAAATGTATTGCTGTTATTTTTACTATAAAATTCTATTTTTATAGTTTCATATTTTTTTTACCCCAGTTTGGGGGTTACTGGGACCCTAACAGGTGCTACCACCCCAGGTTAGGTTGTCCTGGGAACAGCAGCAATTAAGAGCTGGTTCCACGCTCCTCAAAACCTCCCGATCAGCCAACTTGCTTCCGGTTGTAGTTTATCGTCATACCCAGGACGAATATATGGTTTGAAAATAATTAAATAAATCTAAAAAATAAAATAAAATGCTGTCAGACGCAACTACAGTTCAGAACAGAACATTGAAATGATTGAATTTTTCTCTGGAGCTAACTTCCCTCTTAGAACTGATTCTCTGTTGAGTGATATGCATTTGACGCCTTCCATATTGTCTGCTTTCAGCTCTAACCTTGATTCCCATAATGCACGGGGACCATTTCCAGCCAACTTGTGTCTTACAGACGAGTGTAGGCCAAGGATAGAACGAATGAGATTTCCAAAAAACTAAATATTAATTACTAGAAAGCGGGTATGTTTTTAATCATTGATGACTGAAGAAAATGCCACTAAGATGCAAGGGGTGGGGGTGACCGAGAATAAAAGAAACAGAAGAAACAACAGAATTCAAGGTGGCAGAAGATAACGATTGCATTTAAATTTTCTGGAGAATGTAGTTGACAGGAAAGCAGAAAGCCGGAAAAGAATTCTACAAGCGAGGAATGCGAAATAAGAAACTATTAACTATTGTAACTTACGGTTACAACTAACGAGTTCCAAAAGCTAGGTAGAGTAATACGAGACAGGAGGGTTTCGTTGGTAACAAAGAAAAGAGCACTGAACAGCTAAAGTGATATCTGTCCTCCTTTACAGCAGCGAATGTTGGGCATGTTTCCTCAAAGATGAAGAAGAGACTCGAGATATGGTTCTATAGAAGGATGCTGAGTATACCATGGACCGAACATGTAAGCATCGATGAGGTTTTGGAGAGGATGCAAACAAAAAGGAAACTCATACTTAACATCAGGAAGAGATAGCTGAAATTTCTGGGACACGTAATGAGAAAAGAGAGCTTGGAAAATCTGATACTCACAGGGATGATAAAGGGAAAGAAGTACAAGAGAAAGCAACGCGTGGTATACATAACTGGCTAAAGCAAATCTATGGCAGAATAGGGTCTGGGAGAAATAACAAAAAGACAAATCTTATTCAAACCTAAAAGTGACAGGAAGAAATGGAGAGCCATGATCGCCTACGTCCTGAAGAGACACGGCCCTTAAAAGAAGAATCAGTAGGAAAACAGGGCGTTGGTAGAGATAAGTTCGAAAGAAGACACTATTAGCATAGAACGTACGGTTACGACTAGCCATTTCAAAAGTGAAATTATGAGACCTATCTGCCAATCGAGTAACGTGCTCAATTTTGTGATGCTGATTTGTATTTCCCGGAGACAGTAAAACAGCTTCAGATTCATTTTTTTTAAATCATTTCACTCCAATCAAGGTAATAAAACCCACTAGGATGCAAGGTAATAAAACCCACCAGGATTTCTCATGCCGAGCTGATACCCTTTACAGCACGACGAGGAAAGCTCACCAGATCAACTACAGTGAAAATATTTATAGAAAGACACAGAGAAGCTACGTTATGGCGGTGGAAACCGAGATGCCGGGTCAGGATAACATTACAGATATTTTATTTTAGTGGTAGGGGGATTTTGCCAAGAATTGGGCAAAGGCAAAAATAAACATAAAGCGTGAAATTCGAAAAGGGGAACGTGACTTAAACAGCAACTTAATTAGATGCAAGGGGACTCAGCAATATTATTGGACCTGATCTGGCGGCTCAGCTTCAGTCACTTTCCCACCGCCGCATGGTTATCTATCTGTGCCTTTTCTATAAATACTTTCATGATAATTGTTCGGATGTGCACTTCGCTATTGTACCTCGACTTCTTGACTTGCAAATAACACACACACACACACACACACATATATATATTAAACATTATATATATATATATATATATATATATATATATATATATATATATAACATTATATATATATGTATATATATTAAACATTTTATATATATATACATATATTGCAAATTATATATATATCTTACAAATTATATATATATATTACAAATTATTTATATATATATATATATATATATATATATATATATATATTACAAATTTTATATATATATATATATATATATATATACAGGTAGAAAAAGTACTGATAGTGAGGGTGACATGGCACTGTCCGGAGCCCCCAGTCGACCCTGTATACATGAGAGATTGAATGCACGGCAAATTATGTTACTATAAGCAATCACTGAAAAATATTATTGTATCGAAATATATTGTAAGTCATTTCCAATACGATCTCCTGTTATATCTAAAGCAGATTTTATTAAATAAATAGACACTTTTATCCCTTCTCATGATTTCGTATACAGCCACAGCAAATACTTAAAGCATATACAGAATGTATTTTAAATAATCTTTGTATAAGGATCCATTGGAAATTATTTTACTATAGAAATGCATTGGGAACTGATTTTTTACATACTCTTTTGATGTAAGCTATTTGAATACGAATAACATTTATTAAACAAATGCTTACAATCTTTTATTCCCTGTAATTGCCTACCGCTATAAGGTTGCCTCTCTGTGCCTTTTTTTTATAAATACTTTCATGGTAATTGTTTAGATGAGCTCTTCGCTATGGTACCTAGACTTTATGAATTGAAGCGCAGTACTAGACTGGCATCGAGATTTCATTAATGGTTTAACATCAACATTCCGGGTGCAAAAGTAATCGACAAGTCGTTGCACTACTATGCCTTGAATGCAACCATGAACAACAACTGTGAGAGGGAGGAGGATGGTTACCACAGCAGCGCAAAATGTGCTGACTAAATAAATGATGACAGATATCTATCTATCTATCTATCTATCTATCTATCTATCTATCTATCTATCTATCCTAGCAGCATGGCCTGGCGTTGCCCGTGCTTGATTCAAAAATCGTACGACTCATACAGCAATCGCTATCACTTGAATTAAAATAGTTTTGCCCTTCCTTGCCTTTAAAGAAGTGCCCTTTGCCGTGCTGATGTTGCTACATGCCTTACTTCTTGTCTATCTCACACTGCAAATTTTTCTAAGATCTATACTAAACATTAAATACCAAAAAAGAACTAAACAAAATGAACACAAGGATTGAAAAGCGGTCAGTTTTCAAGTTTTTGGTTGCTGAAGGGTGCAAATCAGTTGAAATTCATAGGAGAATGTCAACTGTGTATGGTGCCACATGTTTCAGCAAAAAAAATGTCTACAAGTGGGCTAAATTGTTTAAAGAAGGACGGAGCAGTGTTGAGGATGAAGACAGGTTTGGGAGGCCTACAGAAGTGGGGTCTCCTCAGGTGATCGAATCAGTCAATGACCTCATTCGGTCTGACAGAAGAACTAATGTGAACTGCTGAGGCAGGTCAAAAAAGACATAAAGAACAAACGCAGGGGTCATCAGTCAGAAGGAGTCATCTTGCATCATGACAACGCAAGGCTTCACACAGAAGCCCAAACGGTGCAGAATATCAACGAGCTGGGCTGGGAACTGCTCTCTCATCCCCCTTACAGCCCAGACTTTGCCCCTTCAGACTTACACCTGTTTGGTACCTTGAAAGCGTTCACAAGAGGCCCAAAGTTTGACGATGAAGTCAAAAGTGTTGTGAGCGACTGGCTGAGACATCAGTCCAAATATTTTTACGCTGAGGGAATACGGAAGCTAGATGGGAAACGTGTGTGACAGTGCTGGGAGACTTACGTTGAAAAATAAATAAAAAGTAAGCTTCTATCTGTATTAGAGGTCCTTATACCGAAAAATTCACCTTATTTATTGAATGACCCTCGTAGTTCAGCATGTACATTTACACGGAATTATGACGATTTGGGAAAATTTTAAGAGATATTTAGAAAGCGGGCGTTTGGACATTAAAAAGCAAATTTACCAAAAAATAAAAGGGCACATAAGGTTTAAACTGAATGTAAAAAAAAAAAAGTAAAAAAGTCTTTCTTAAATCTTTAATTTTAGTTTTAATTCCAAGCTCAAAGATTGAATTTAATATTTCCAATATGCAAAATACATTGCTGTATTTCAAAAACTAATTCAAATTGACTGGAAGCAGTTTTTTTTTTTTTTTTTTTTTGCTAAAATATTAGGTTGGTGCAAAAATAATGACGTAACAATGTCGTTTTTTGACGTATTTTTTAACGTCAAAAAACGACATTATTACGTCATTATTTTGCACCAACCTAATAGCTAATTAGCGCCCGTTTTCGTCGTCTTTCATCGTAATGTAATTCTCTTTACTAAAAAATCCTCGAAAAATATACTTTTCTGAAACTTTATTTGAGCTATATTACTGAGTTAAAGTATAATTAATCTGATTTGAAACAAATATTATTGACTTTAAGTTCAAAATATCGCAGTAATGCATTTTTTTACCCGACAGTAGCTGAGTTTTCAACCCGACAGTAGATGTTTTGACGTGTTGACAGCCTGATGTCAGGCCTAATGTTGCTCTACGGAGGCTTTATTTATAAAACATAATTTAAGAAAATGATGTGAGCGCCGTTTTTATATAATTTTTACGTACTGAGTAATCTTAAAAAAATTAGTAAAATATTCTCTGTAATCTAATCTTTTATACAATTTTAGAAATGTTGACTTTAAATTTACTATAGTCATCGCTCATAATTTCAGATAATGTGATGTATGGCCACCCATACTTACAAAAATCTGCATATTTATATATATATACAAAAAAAAAAAAAAATCAAAATTCTTTAAAAAATATTAGAGTTTGATAAATTGTATTAAGCTTTTCAATGCCGTATTATAACAGGAAAATTCCTATTTTTTCTCTGTTATTTTCAGTGGTGTAATGGTGAGCGGCAAAAAGAAAGCGCAAATTACTGCGGGTAAAAATCTGCCTCGTCAGCCATGCATCGAAAGATACATGATCGCCTAAGCGTGTATTACGCACATAACTGACTGACCTCAAAAATTTTTTTAGAAAAGAGCATACCATGATATTAGGTTGGTGCAAAAATAATGACGTAATAATGTCGTTTTTTGACGTATTTTTTAACGTCAAAAAACGACATTATTACGTCATTATTTTTGCACCAACCTAATAAGAACATGCCCCAAATTTAATAAAAACAAAGTTTTATGGTCAAAATGTTTGATATTGTAATGACAAAAGTATGCAAGTGTAGGATTTAAGAAAGATTTATTCAACAAATTATGATTATTAAATATAGTTTGCACTTAGTATCATCTTAAATGCTTGAATTAATACAGGATTTTAAAAGGAAAATTATTAAGTTTTAAACTTAATAATTTTTTCTAATTAAAATTTTTTAAAAATGAAAAGATTTCTTGTAAAAATTCATTTTCATCGAAAATATTTTTCTTAAGACAATAGTGCCCTTAACACATGTTATTCCTCAAAGCATTTAAAAACTTTTCTAATTAAAAAAATGTCATAGTTTTATTGCATTTTTTATTTTACGATTCGAAGCAGATTTTTGGGAGTGTTTCTGTTTGACAAAAACAAATTGATGATTTAAATTCTCCAAGCAGTTCTGCTTTTAACTAATATAAATATAAAGAGGTTGAAATTTTAATTTCTCGAAATTTCATAAAATTCAGTCGGGTTAACAGATAAAAAATATTTTTAAGAAGATTTTCTAAAAAAAAAAATAATTTCAAAAACAATTTTATTCGTTAGTGAATAAGTCCCGAAAACTTCATTAAAATCAGAAAATTATTTGATTTTTGCAAGAATTTCCAAATCAATGTTTTTTAACGCCAAAAATGACACTAAAAATCCCTATACTTATCTTTGGTTCAAGAAAAATAAGATTTTTAATCAAAATTTCGAATATGCTACAAAGAATAAAAAAAATTAATAGAATAAAAAAAAAATACTCTCCTCTTAATAATATCTGCCATGAATGATCAAGAGTGATCTCCCCTTGTTTTGCTACTCTCCTTTTTAAAAAAGCTATTTCTGTTTACTGGGACTATAAAAGGACACTATACGCGAACCTTGTATTTGCAGTTGAATAAATCTTTCTTAAGTCTTACACTTGCGTACTTTTATCATTACAATATCATAAACATTTTGACCATAAAACTTTGTTTTTATTAAATTTGGGGCATGTTCTTATCATGGTATTCTCTTTTTAAATTTTTTTTGAGGCCAGTCAGTAAGCGTGATACACGCTTAGGCGATCATGTATCTTTCGATACATGACTGACGAGGCAGATTTTTCCCCGCAGTAATTTGCCCTTTCTTTCTGCGGTAGAACCAAGGCTATAGAATCCGGTCTGTCCTGCTATATACCCATAGCTGGGGGGAGAAGAACAGGATTCATACCTTTCACAAGCACGTAAGTGAATGTAACGGATTCGACTGGAATTCGAACTCGGTTCTCCGATTCCTTAATCCGAGCCACTAACCATTACTCCACCGCACAGTCAGTTATGTGCCATGCGTGATACACACTTAGACGATCATGTATCTGTCGATACATGAATTACGAGGCAGACTTTTTCCGAAGTAGTTTGCCATTTCTTTCTGCGGTAGATCAGTTGCCATCTAAGGCTATAGAACCCGGTCTGTTCTACTATTTATCCATAGATGGGGGAGAAGAAGAGGATTCATATCTTTCCCAAGGGTATTAGCACGTAAGTAAATGTAATGAATCCGATCTCAGCTCTCCGATTCTTCAATCCGAGCCGTTATCCATTACTCACCCGTTTATTCAGTTAGCGCATTTTTCCCCGCTGTGGTTACCATATTTGTGATTCCTGGTGATATTCAAAATGGAATAATGCAATGGATTTCCGGTTCCTGATGTTCAGGTTACCTCGTCCCTCCTCTCAGGGGTGGATTTGCTTTTGAAGTTACGTTCTTCATTCCTTCGCCTAAAGAAGTAGAACCTGCGAGGCCTCAAGAAGCTTGAATTCAGTTTCCTTCACCCGGATTCAGGGAGAAGAAATGATTATATGCCACTCCCAAGGATATTACCAATGAATTGGAATTCGAACTCGGCCCTCCAATTCCTCAAACCGACCCGACCACCATTACACCACTGAAAATTACAGAGAAAAAAAGGATTTTCCTGTCATAATGCGACATTGAAATTCTATTGTAATTTTTAATAAATATCTATATTAAAATAATTCTTAATTGGAGTATTTAATATCTATCATAACATTCTCTGTGCAATTAGAATAATTTGCGACAAATTTCTATAGTATTGGGATGGTGCATAATTATCAGGCGTTTTTGTAGGCGTGTTATTTAGTAATAAAATTGCTGTTTTGTTTACTTTTTTTAATAAAAATATTTTATTTTCAGGTTATAAAAATGCGTGTTGATAATCATACGCTTCGAAATAATCATTTAAAAATCTTATTGTTGAATTGTTATGTTTCTTTTTTCATAATAAATATTGTTTAAAAACGCCTGGTAATTATGCACCAACCCAATAATTTATAAAAACTATAATAATTTGCATTTAATATCTACAGTAAAATAATTCTTAATTTTGCTTTTAACGTTTATATAATTTACATAATTGGAATAATTTGCAAATTATATATAAATTATGTAATTAGAATAATTAGCAATAAATCCATATAGTAATTTGTACTGAATTTATATCATAATTTTCAATAAATAAAATTTTTTCTATAGTAAAATAATTTATAAATTGTATCTTTCTATATCGAGAATAATCCTGATATTTTTCAATGAAATATCCATAGTAAAATAATTTAAAATTTAAGACATTGATATTGCCGTTTACTTTTC
The DNA here is from genome assembly GCA_963932145.1 of Acanthosepion lycidas. Classification (NCBI taxonomy): domain Eukaryota; kingdom Metazoa; phylum Mollusca; class Cephalopoda; order Sepiida; family Sepiidae; genus Acanthosepion; species Acanthosepion lycidas. Next base: position 40,852,215 of record OZ010613.1, read on the forward strand.
TATATAATTAAAATATTTCGCAAGAATTCTTTTGTGATATTTCGACTTGAGATGTCAATATTTTTCGTTTCCCTTTCTATATAATTAAGATATTTTAGAGAAATTTTATTGATATTTTTCACTAAATATTTATAGCGAAATAATTTCTAAATTTTGATTGTGACTTCAGTGTTTATCCAACGAATTCGGAATAATTAAAACTATTTGCAAAGAATTTATATATTAATTTGCGCTGTATATATCAATTTAAAGCAAAGAGATTAATATAGCAGTACATTAAAACAGTTTGCAATGAAAATCTATAGTAACCATGAAATATAAATATAAAATAATTTATAATTTGTGCTTTTAGTATTTATCAAGAGATTTCTATATTATTAAAATCATTTTCAAGAATTCTACGGTAATTGAAAAAATAATTGTGACTTTAATAATTATTGTATTATTTTTCATATATTTAAAACTATTATCAATAATTCTATTGTAATTTCTCAATGAATTCATTAATTCGTCAATTTTTACGGCTTATCAACCCTTTGCAGGTTATTTAAAGCCAGAAAATATTTTTAGATCGTAAGATTTTTTAAAAAAAAGATAATAATGGTTTAGTGATAACAGAAGAAGCAGATGAAATTTCTGGGACACGAGTGCTTGGAAAATCTGATACTCACGTGTCGAATAGAGGGAAAGAGAGACAAGAGGAAGCAACGTATGACATACCTGGCGGTCTTAAGCAAGTAGATGACAGAACATGGCTTGGGGGATGTAGTAAAGGGACAGGACTTATTGAGAGCTACAAGGAATAAGGGGAAGTGGAGAGTCATAATCGCCTACGTCCTGAAGGGCACGGCACATAAAGAAGAAGATAGTAGTCTTACTAATTACCCCAGAGCAGGTAGCGGGGATAAGATGTGCATTCATACCTACTCAGAATTTGATAAACAAACAAGAAATTATAATGTCGATATAAAGTGGAGGATCAATTCTATATTACAATCTATATATAAACTAATCCCCCAATTTGTCGTTACTATAGTTTCTATTCGTATATATTCCAGAGAATGTAAATAAATATAAAAAGACATGCCTGTGTAGCTAATCAGTATTTTATTGTCTGATTGATTCGTTTTCTACGGTTTATCAAGAAATTATGTGGATATAAAGTGGGGGATCAATTTTATATTATAATCAATATATAATCGGATCCCTCATTTTGTGTCCACGGTAGTTTCTATACATTTGCATTCCAGAGAATGTAAATAAATCTAAAATACATGCCTGTGTGACTAATCAGTATTTCATTGACTGATTCGTTTTCTACGTCTTATCAACCCTTAACAGGTTATTTAAAACCAAGAAATATTTTTAAATTGTAATAATTTTTTTTAAAGATATTAGTCATTTAGTTATACTAGTCTTACTAATTAACGTATAAATGGTGGGGAGAAGAGGTGGATTCATACCTCTCCCAAGATTATTTGACTGTAACGAACCTAATTGGAACTCAGCTCTCCGATTAAAAATTCTGAGTCATTATTCATTACACCACGCGCACATCCAAACTTACAGCATCTGGTATTTTCAAGCGCTCACCCATCTAGGTATTGGCCAGGTTCGATGTTGCTTGATTTCGGTTATTGTACGGGGACAGGTGCTCCAATGTGGGTGATCGTAAGCCCTTCTGTGAAATAATTTTCAAGTTTTTACTTTAAAATGTTTGATTTTACATAGAATTAAAATAATTCGCAACGAAAACCTATAGTAATTTGCATTATAAAAAACTATTATAAAATAATTCTTAATTCTTCTTGCAATGTTGGTCCTAACATAATCAATATGCTTCAAATATTGCAAAGAATTTCTATAGTAATTTGCATGGAATTTCTATAGTAATTTTTAGTTTAAAACCATAGTAAAATAACTTGTAAACTGTGACTTTAATATTTATCGTCAGACGTTCTATATGATTAAAATATTTTGCAGGAATTCGTTAGATATTAGATAGAGTGAAATAATTTCCGATTTGATATTTTAATATGTCGTTTCAGTTTCCATATAATTCTTGTTCTTTTATTGATCTCTCTTCTTAATGTTTTTCTTTTTTTCCTATTTTTTCACACTCGGTAACTTATTGCGTCTTAGTGGCTTTATTACCTTGCTCGGGGATGAAATGATTTAAAAAATTAAAATATTTCGCAAGAATTCTATAGATATTTCTATAAAAACTTGCAATGGACTCTATATTAATTTTCACACAAATATCTATAGTAAAATAATTTATATTTTGTCGTTTTACTTGTCATATGATTGAAATAATTTTCAAGAATTATATTGAATTTTTTATGATTTCTATAGTAAAATAAGATCCAGCTTGTGAATTTAATATTATAGTTTAGTATCTATATGATTAAAAAATGAAACGAGTTTATATATTCATTTGAACTAAATATCTACCGTAAAATAATACTTGATTTGTGCTTTTAATGTCATTGTATAATTAAAATAGTTTACTGCGAATTTCTACAGTAATTCCAATGAACCATCTATATCAAAATAATTTCGAATTAGTACCTTTAGTATAAATCAAAAGATTTCTGTATAATTAAAATTATTTACAAGACTTGTATAATTATTTTTCAATAAAAAAAAGATACAGCAATATAAATATAGTCATAGAATAATTTCTAAATTGAGACTTTGATATTTCTTGTGACTAAATATAAAATCAATATAATTTGTTACGAATTACGACAGTAATTGACAATCGATGTCACTCATAAAATAATTCCTGATTCGCGCTTTTAATGTCATAACTTTTCTCTATAATTAAAATAAATTGCATCGAAATACTATAGTAATTCAGATTGAACACAATATTAATTTTCCCAGAAATATCATTCTCTATATAATTAGGATTAGAATAATTTGCAATGAATTCTTATAGTAATTTATTTTGTATAACAATTTGCATTTGATTTCTACAGTAAAATAGTTTTTAATTTTTTACTTTTAACGTTTACCATAACACTATCTATGCAATTGGAATAAATATAAATGTCTTCCTATAGTAATTTATTGCAAATTTCTATATATAATTTGCATTTAATTTCTATTGGAAAATAATTTCTAATCTTAGCTTTTAATGTTTATCACAATATTTCCCATATAATTAGAATAACTTACAATGAATTCCTATAGTAATTTTTACTGAACTTATATCGTAATTTTCAATAAAATATCTATAGCAAAAGAATTTATAAATTGTACCTTTAATGTTTATCCTGTCTTTCTATTTCAATAATTCTCTTGATATTTTTCAATGAAATATCTATAGCAAAGTAATTTCTAAATTAAGATTTTGATATTATTTCCTTTTTCTATATAATTAAAATAATTCGCAATTTTCAACAAGTTTTTAGGTTAAAATAATTTCCATTTGAAATTTTATTATTTTTTCGTTCCGCTTTCCATAGAATCAAAATGTTTTACACAAGATTTCGCTTGATATTTTTTCAAAATAAATCTATAGTAAAATAATTTCCAATTTGAGATTTTCAAATTTATATACATTCTGTTGCATCCCTATATAAATAAATAAAACATTGCGAAATACTATTAATAATACTAATACTATTTATTTGCATTCAACGCTATATTATTTTTCACAGAGATACATATAGTAAAATAATTTCAATTTTTTTCATATTTATCAGTCCCAACCTATAAGTGAAATAATTTCTACGAAATTTGTAGTAATTTACATTAATAAATATGATAAAATAATTTCAAATCTTTAATTTAATATTTATTAATTTAATATTTATTAATTAAGATATTTCTCTCAGTTAATATAGTAATTTTCAAAGAAATACCTATAATAAAATAATTTCTCTAATTTGTACCTTTAGTATTTATCAAATGATGTTCTATATCAAGAAATTCTATTGATATTTTTCAATAAAATTATAGTAAAATAATTTCCAGTTTAAGACTTTAATATTGTTTCATTTTGACATATAATTTAAATACCTCGCAAGAAATCTATAGATATTTTTCAATAAATTCTATAGTAAAATAACTTCCAATTTGAAATTTGAATATTGTCGGTTTATTTGTCATGTAATTAAAGCAGTCTGCAAGAATATTATAGCAAGTTTTCAATTGTTATCTATAATAAAATAACGTGTAACTTTTAACATTAATGTTATCTTTTCAATTTCCATATTAAAAAAATTAAATGAATTTATATATTAATTTACAATAAATATCTACCGCAAAATAATTCTTGATTTGTGGTTTTTATAAATGTCATTGTTATGAAAAATCAAGAGTGGTCTCCCCTTGTTTCGTTACTTTCCTCTTTGAGAGAGCTATTTCTGTTTACTGGGACTATAAAAGGACACGATAAGCGAACCTTGTATTCGCAGTTGAATAAAGCTTTCTTAAAGCCTACACCTGCGTACTTTTGTCACTACATCATTATAATTACACTACATAATTATAATTAAAGTAGTTTGTAACGAATACTATAATATTTTCATCATCTATAATAAAATAATTTGTAATTTGTACCTTAAAAAATACGTCAAAAACCGATATTATTTTTACACCAACCTAATATCAAAATAATTTCTGTAAAATCAAAATTATTTGCAAAGAATTTATATATTAATTTATCCTATCTCCTCTATGTAATTAAAATTGTTTTCATCGAAATTATAATAATTTTCAATGAAATATCATTAGTAAAATAATGTCTAATTTGTTTCTTAAATATAGATCATAAAATATAGATCATAAAACTTTATTATGAAAATGATTTGGAAGATTTCTATAGTAATTTCAGCAAATATCTATAGTAAGCTAATATCATTTTTTTTATAATAATTTTCCATAAAATATGCATAATAATTTGAAGCTTTACTATTTATCAAATGACTGTATAACTAGAATTATTTATAAGAATGCTGTTGTAATTACCCATCAAATGACAATAGCCTAATAATTTCCAATTCGTGAGTTTATAACGCTTTTTATATAATATAAATATTTTACAACGAATTACTGTAGTAAATTTTTAATTAAATGTCTGTCATAAAATAATTCTTAATTTTTGCTTTTAATGTTTATTGTGACCGTATTTAATTAGAATAATTTGCAACGATTTACTATAGTAAAACAATTTCTAATATATAATACAATATAATGATTAACGAACGAAATCCACGGCGTATTTAATAAATACTACCTGTGATATCATGGGTAATAAAAACCCCTCCACCTTTTCCGGTTTCTTCTTCGACTTTCTAAGGTTATTATCCACATTTTGTTTGAAACAATATGGCCGTAATTTTCAGCTTACGGCTCGCAAATTCCGGTCTGATATCCTTCCGTCGACATACACTTCCGGTTTGGCATCCGGGCCCAACTCTAAGATTTGAAATTTCTCAATTGGAAGTGATTCGTTCTCGTGGGAACATAATAGGCATTAAATGACCGGTTCTTGTCCCGTTCGGTTTGAGGCATTTGTCTTGTCTTAGCTTTTATCCGGTGTGCAGCGGACAGCTGCTAGAGATGCTTTCAAAGAAATACGAACCAACTTCATCAAAGGAAGTGAGACTCGCATCCGAATAATAAACTGCTGTCTCGTCAATTCCTTCATCGTATTGTTCTCAGAAAGGTTAAGCCTCTTTATGAATGGTCATTAGTGTATGAGTGACGAATAGGCCCGTAGTTTAATTCCAAGAAGCATTTCATTGCCCATTGCTATCATTCTTGCTTCTAAAGTGATTTCTCCAGAAATGTGTCTAATGCATCAATTATATCCAAATGTGTCTTTTGCGTCAAATATACACAAATGTGTCTTCTGCGATAAATATACACAAATGTGTCTTATGCTTGAAATATTCCCAAATGTGTCTTATGCGTTAAATACACACAAATGTGTCTTTTGCGTCAAATACACCCAAATGTGTCTTTTTTTTGTTGTTAAATATGCCCAAATGTGTCATTTTTGTTAAATATACACAAATGTGTCTTTTACGTCATATATACCCAAAATGTGTCTTTTTTGTTAAATATGCCCAAAAGTGTCATATGCGTGAAATATGCCCAAATGTGTCTTATGCGTGAAATATGCACAAATGTGTCTTTTTTGTTAAATATATCCAAATGTGCCTTTTTTGTTAAATATACCCAAATGTGTAATATGCGTGAAATATGCACAAATGTGTCTTATGCGCGAAATACACACAAATGTGTCTTTTGCGTCAGATATACCCAAATGTGTATTTTTTGTTAAATATACCCAAATGTGTCTTATGCGTCAAATATACCCAAATGTATCTTTCGTCAAAAATACCCATATGTGTCTTTTGTGTTAAATATACCCAAGCCACACTCTCCCACTCTCCAGCCTCGGTGTAACGGTCTTAATATCGTTTGCGCGGCATTGTGGTTGATGAATTGCTTTGTATTCTACAGACCTTTTTCCTCAGGCGAGCATTGCGAGTTTCTCGCCGTTTTCATGGCAGATGTTCGAGTGAACTATATTCAGACCTTCACAGCTAGAACCCGCCATGCCATATACAATGAACAGCCTCATTCTCATTCCCTTCGTATTGCATTTGTGACAAGGAAGTTGTAGTCAGACAGCTTCATCACCAAGATCAACTGCATCATGAAATGGACTCCCGAAAGGATACGTCCCCGATCACTATCATCTTTTCAATTTTGGATAAATCTCTATCTATCCTACATATCCTCGTAATATACACTCCCACCTCGACAGTATGCCCTTACAACAACCATTTATTAACCCTCTACCTTCAGCCTTGTTCTGAATGAACAATAGTAAAACAAATATATAATTTTGGTTTGGTTTATTTTGTTTTACGGCTCAATCCTGTTGCCGACAACATTTTTTATTGCTGGTAATATTTTGTTTTGTCAAAAATCTGTTTCTGTTAATGTTTTTCCTTCGAAAATGTATTGCTGGTAATAATTTTTTTCAAAAAAGTATTGCTGGTAATAGTTAACTATTTGCCCATAGCTGGGACCCTAACAGATGCTACCACCCGGGGTCAGGGTGGACCTGGGAACACCAGCAATTAAGAGGTGGTTCCACGCTCCTCAAAACCTCCTGATCAGAGGCCTTGCTGCTGGTTGTAGTTTATCGTTTTACCCAGGACGCGGATGTAGTTTAACGTCTTACCCAGGACGACAAATATATAGGGATAAGTTGTGTTATCACAAGGTAATATAAATTATGTAACGGGCAATTATCAATGGGCATTTGCAGATTGTGTTGTGCATGAAACAATGTATATTTATTACCGAGTAGTTGTAAGGCATTCAAGCTAGCTCTTGAGGAAGGCTGTTGATTGGGCCTTCATCGCAATAGGGAGGGAGTAGTTGATGCGATAGGCAACATTAAACTACAGAAGACCTCAAAATTGATCGCTGCATTTAAGGATTGTATTAATATTTAAGCTGACATTTCAAAACTTATAATTCTTCTGCCGCCATTTAATTTAAAGAAAATTTGATGTATGTAGGCCCTTACTTTCCGTACGAACAGTTATTTTTATCGCAAGGGTGACTCTTGCTGGATTTTGAAATTAATTTTGATTATTTCCAAATTGATTTCCAAATTATAAAAATTGTTAACGTACAAAAAAAAAAAAAAAATTGTTGCAAAAAATCACGTAAACAAATCGCCGAAAACAATGGCAGTCATGAAAATTATATATATATATATATATATATATATATATATATGTGTGTGTGTGTGTCTATATTTCTGAGATGAGGTATTATGTACACTATTTACATTATTAGGACTATTGTCCTCATCTTTGTTGCCATATTTATCTCAACGTTTCAGCCGATGTACACTTTGGCCTTCTTCAGGTGGTTGAAATGTCGAACTGAACCCTTTATTTCGCTCGCTGGGGTAGACTGTTCTAGTTCCACGTGACATGTATAATGGATATCAGTTATCAGTTATCTCTGGTTAATTCCCCTCTCCAAGTTCTCCGCCGCCTTAACCAGGTATTGAACTCACAAATCTTTGGGTCTTGTCATTGGATCTAACCAACGCCTTTATCCACTGTGCCAGCGAGCGAAATAAAGGGTTCAGTTCGACATTCCAACCACCTGAAGAAGGCCGATGTACTCGTTTTTGTCTTGTACGAAGACTTTTTTCACCCATTAAAATGCCTAAATGGGATTTATTTCTATTAAATCATTTTTGTTCTGGTTTCCATGCATATTTAATTATATGAAAATTATGTTTATTCGTTCACAGGGAATACAATAAATTAAAAATTTATTTTTGCATGAATTTTTATCCCCGGACTGTAACTGAATTTGTAACCACTGTCGGTCTATTATCAAACTCCTTCATGTTTTTGGAGACCCCACCCCATAACCATATATATTCTTAAACTACATTTCATTTTGATCAAAGAGAGTCCCCGGGGGAAACACCTCCAAAATTGATTTTTTTTCCTTTTGATTTAAATTAAATTCAAATTTGAACAAGGGTATGACTCGTATCCAAAATATAGAAGGAGAAAGCCAGCAGATGGAGGTCACATCGGCAAGATCAAAATGAGACAATATGGACATCAAGTTGAACAAGAAATTGCCAATCAGTGGGTAGTCCCTTACAATACATATTTATTCGACAATTTAGCTGTCATATCAATATTATAATCTGATCATCAATTCATTGAGTCCAGTATTGCATCAAATACATATGAAAGTGGTCAGTCCAAGCTGTTTTTTGCATAAACCCGTTACTGAAATCTTTTTCTCTTTGATTTAAATTAAAATTGAATTTGATCAAAGGAATGACTCCTATCCAAAACAAAGGAGGAAAAAGCCAGAAAATGGAGGTTTACATCAGAAATAACATTGAAATGCATACTTTTTCTCTATAGATTATGACAATGATTTAAAATCAATCATCTTTTTCTTGCAAAAAATGTGTGACACGCTGCAAAGCAGGGGTAATTCAGCTATATATATATATATATATATATATATATATATATATATATATATATATATAGTAAAGGTAACAAATCCGTTGGTATATAATCCTAGTAATATAAAATATTAAAATTGATCCCTAAAAAGAGCTCAATGTATTTATTATTACAGAGCAAATAATTAATAAACAATAAAATGCAAAATTACTTCATAATGGGGAATAGTTTATTTCGTCAGACGAAGATATCGGTCGTCTGTCTTATCAATGCCGGTGTGGACTGAGTTCGTCGTCAGAAATAGAAATTTAACTTTGAAAGCTTAAAAAAATCCCCAGTCGAAAAAGTAATAGGGAATTTATCCATTTCAATGTCAGACGAAAAGCACAAAATAGAGGCCAGGGGAGGGTGGAAGGTATTTGTCTTAACGGGAAGATGTTTTATAACATTAATTCTGAATATTAACCTTATGATATTAGTTTGGGGTTATATAAAGAATAAAATATTTAAAATTAAAAGAGGAATTAAAAGGGGTTTAAAAATAACTTAAAAATGTATAAAAGGGTGTAATGGATTAATGGAAAGAGAGTTAGGGAGATCTTAAGGGGAAAGTTTATAAATTATAAATAATATTATGTAAAAAGGTTATAGAGAGGGGGGATATAGAAATTAGAATTAGTTATAGTGGCTTTATTGCCATCCTGTATATATATAGTCCGTCTGAAGTTATTATGCAAATACACACACACACACACACACACACACACACACACACACACATATATATATATATATATATATATATATATATATAGTAAAGGTAACAAGTACGTTGCTATATAGTCCAAGTAGATCCTAGTAATATAAAATATTAAAACTGATCCACAAAAAGAGCTCAATGTATTTATTATTACAGAGCAAATAATTAATAAACAATAAAATGTAAATTCATCTCATATGGGGAATAGCCTATTTCGGCAGACGAAGATATCAGTCGTCTGTCTTATCAACCCCGGTGTGGACTGAGTTCGTATCAGAAATAGAAATTTAACTATGAAATCTAAAAAAAAAACAAAAAAACAGTCGATAAAATAATAGGGAATGTATCTATTTCAACGTTTCAGTCAGACGTAAGGCACGAGGCAGTGGTCAGAAGAGAGTGGAAGGTATTTAGTTTAAAGGGAAGAAGTTTTATAAACCCGATTATTAATCATATGACATTAATTTGGGGTGATATGAAGCAAGAAATTTTAATTTAACATTAAAATAGGAATAAAAATGGATTTAAAAATAACTTTAATATATAGATAAAAGGATGTAATGGATTAATTGAAGTAGAATTGGGGAGATCTTAGAGTAGGGGAAAGTTTATAGTTTATTGTGTAAAGAGGTTATAGAGGGGGACATAGAAATTAGAATTAGTTATAATTTCGACATTTAAAGAGTTAGAGAGGGGAGTGAATATTATGGAAATATAGTAGCTAATTAAGTTAAACCTATATTATGAAAATTTGAATTATACACACACACACACACACACTCACACACACACACATATATATATATATATATATATATATATATATATATATATATATATATATATATGTATGTGTGTGTGTGTGTGTGTGTGTATTGGCCGGGTGTGGTTTTGGACGTGTGGGTAGGCGAGAGAGTGCGAGAGAGTGCGATAAAGAGAGCGAGAGAGAGATAAACAAATAGGATACACAGATAGGGGGGTGATGCTGAAATATTTCGGGCCTTCTAAAAATAAAAAAATAAATACATAAATTAAATTAAAATAAAATAAAATATAATGTTTGGTCAGATTTGGTAATCCGGATCGGGCTGACAACATTCATCAACCCCTGAACCCCCCCCCCAACCCCCCCGACCATGCCCTCCCCGGCTCTGGTATATCTATCCATCTGTAATATCATGATATATATTGACAACCTTGTTTTATTTACATTTGACATTTAATAAAGATCTAATCAATGGCAGTTACTCAATTTGCTGTTAAACTGCAATAGAAACGACAACGCAGTTACGTCCACCATCTTCCTGGTTCTTTTGTTTTTTTTATTTACTTTTTTGTCCTTATCTGCAATAATCAGATCCAGTATTCTTGCTTGGATTAGGATGGTTGGTCTCGGTGTTGAAATCCGAAATTTTATTGTTCAGGACATTCTCTGTTACTAACAATATCCTTCACTCATTGTCTGTTGATACCAGAATTAACTTATACTTGCTCCGCCAGTATTGTTCACTGGCTCTTCAGCACTGTACCAGTACTCCGATAACGGCTAGCTTTAATGTCCCTTAACTCCATCGGCTTATTGGAAAAGAGTGCATCTTTTCACGTTTTTTCTTTCCAGATTTTTTTCTATGGTCAGCAGGAAAGACGAAATTAATTGATGGATTTGTTTTTTACGGCTTATCAACCTTGTGTAGATTATTTAAAGCCAGAAAATAGTTTTACATTTTAAAAAGTTTTTCGAGTTAATAATCATTTTTACTGATAGAAGTTCTACCGATTAACCCATAGTTGGGGTAGAAGAGGTAAATTCATAGCATCCCCAAGGGTATCTGCGCGTAAGTTAATGTTACGAACTGAACAGGAAATGGAACTCGGTTCTCTGGTTTACAATTCTGAGTCATTATCCAATACGCACACACGCACGCAAGCATACTTTATGAAAAAGAAAAAAAACAAACTTGCACCAATGAAAAGGGGATGTAAAAAGAAAAAAATCTAGAAGTATAAGCTGGCAATTAAAGATAACCCTGACGAGTGGACGGAGTGATGCCCGGAAGGTCCATCAAGGAAACTCTGATGTCTGGATGCTGAAAGGTAGCATTAATCAGCTAAGTTCTAAACCTTTTATTTGAAATATATATATATATATATATATATATATATATATATATATATATATATAATTATAGTATTTCAAGATATTTTTTGTGTCATTTTGGTAACTGTACCTGTTAAAATGAGGTGTCAGTGTTACTTTCATTTTTGCGTAATTTACACAACAATTTATCCACGCACCCTATATATATATGGACATATATATATATATATATATATATATATATATATATATATATATATATATATATATATACATACATATATATATACATATATATATATATATATATATATATATATATATATATATACATATACAAATGTAAAAGAACGAAGAGTAAGATTTCAGCATTCAAAACATTAATTTAAAAAGGGGAATCAATAGAAAAGTAGACCAATAAATATTCAATATGCAGTGTTGCATTAGAACTTGTACATACCCACTACAAAACTGTACGTTTTGTTTCAACGTTAACAATTTTTTTTGACGTTTCTTCACAGGCGCTTCGTTAACTGCATTTCAGAATAAAATATTTTAGTAGCATCGTGATTTCCCACCTGATGAAACGTTAAAAAATTTTAACGTTGAAACAAGATGTACAGTTTTGTAGTGCATGTTCTAATGCAACGCTGCATAATATATATATATATATATATATATATATATATATATATATATATATAAGCTTCTAAAGTCGATCTATGTTTCCTCTCTCTACCTTTATTTTTCTTTTACATTCTCCTACCCGAGTGCTTCGCGTATTTTTATGTCAAAAAGAAAATTGAAGACGTAATTTTCTCTACAGAGAAAAGGATATACTGCTACTATCATCCTCTTTCTTTCATACACACTGATATAGGCACAAACTCGCCGCTACAGACGCATACGTCCGAACACACTTACATAGACACACACACACACACACACGCACACACCCCACATACGTCCATTGTGGAGAACATTCACACACGTTTTTTTTAGAAAAAAAAATCAAGAAACAATTAAACATATACACATACATGCCGTTTATAAGTCCTATATATATAAACACACGAATTCTTTAACATAAACTTGCACAATAAAAACGTGAAAATATTTTCGAAATCATTTATGGACTCACGCAGATCTATTGACAATCACACATGGCTAAATATATTATTAGACACCTATATACATAAATACATACATATACATGTATATTTAAACACATGGAAACTATAAACTACAGACACATACACAGTGTTTTCCGTCGAGGGAAACACCCAAATATAAAGACATATACATATTTAAGCATAATGACGGCCTCATACAAACTCCAGATAAAGAAATTGTTTCCCGCCAAAAAGCAAACGAGTTTTCACGCCATTTTGTCTGCTGACAGGTAATGGCGTCACAGTTAGCGAATATTTTTTACATAGTCTAAACATTTTTGGCCTGAATTGTAGATAAGAAAGAATTTAGGTCGGGCCACTTTGAAAGCGCAAAGAAACTGAAATGATAAAATCTGGATTGGAAAAGTCGAAAGACGAAGAAATGCTGGATTTTATTGGTTTTTTTTTCTTTTTGTTATTGTACTTTTTTTTTTGTACACAGAAACCATTATTCGGAATTGGTGGAGTGAGTTGAGGTGGGTGTAATTTGGCTATTTTATAGAATTTAGAACACAGAAGGAAAGACTTTTGAAGACGATTCTTGCTTGTGTAGGTTTTTCTGTTTTTGAATTGTATGGCTACATATTAGGGGGACAATGAAAAGGTCAGTATGAATTCGAGAGGGAAGTTTTGATCAAAGAAAAAAACGAAAAAAGAATAGAAAAGAAAGAAAAGAAATTAGAAAGGTAGCAAGTAAGAAAAGAATAGATAAAAAAAAGAAAACAAGAAAAACGTGTAGGAAGAAAGCAAAAAAAAGAAGAAAAATGAAAGGAAAAGAGAAAAGAAAGAAAAGAAAAACAACAAAAGATAATATAAAAAGAAAAAAGAAAAAAGAAAGAAGAAAGACAATTCATAGAAAGAAAGATAAAAGAAAGAAAAAAATCACATAAAACATAAAAAGAAAGAAAGAAGGAAAACATAATGTAAAAAAGAAATAAAAAAGTAGAATGATAGGAAAAAGAAGAAAAAAAAGGCAAAGAATGAAAACAATGAAAGAATTGTGGGTTGCAATTGGAAAAGAAAGAAAAAAGAAAGAAAAAACAAGATGTAAAAAGAAAGAGAGAAGACATAAAAAGAAAAAGAAAGAAGGAAAAGAAAAGCAGAAAATAGAATGATAAGAAAAGAAAGAAAGCAATAAAAGAAAAAAAGAAAAAGATAGAAAGAAAGCAAATAAAGAAAAAGAAAGGAATGAAATGTAGGCAATATGTAGAAAGAAAGAGAGAACGACAATACTTAGAAAAAGTCAGAGTTGAAAATTAAGAGGCCTCTTTAAGAAACTGGAATATGACTTAACCTTATATATATATATATATATATATATATATATATATATATATATATATATATATATGGTGATGGTTGATATATATGGTTGTGGTGAAATAACTTATTATTAGGTTGGTGCAAAAATAATTTCGTTTTCTAACATATGTTACTATGTGAGAAAACGAAATTATTTTTGCACCAACCTAATACATGGAACCTTAAAGTGGTCTGAATTTTACATTGAGCTCTCCGGATATCCTCCTCCTTGGGTCTACCCATGCGGATTACCTAGTTTTGCATAAACTATATATATATATATCAATCATCAATCAATTAATATATATATATATCAATCATGAATCAATTAATATATATATCAATCATGAATCAATTAATATATATATATATATATATATATATATATATATATATATATATATATATATATCTGTGTGTGTGTATACATACACACACACACACATATATATATATATATATATATCTGTGTGTGTATACATACATATATATGTATATATATATATATATAGAGAGAGAGAGAGAGAGAGGGAGAGAGATAGGTAAACAAATGAAAACTGGAATTTCTAATCGCAAGTCTCGAATTTATGATTTGCAATGGAAACTTCTTTTTTTTCTGCTTGATATTTTTTTATGAAGTTAAAAATGGAACAAGTTAATAAAAAGTATGCAAGAGAAAATGAAATAAAAAAAGACACAAGGTAGAAGAAAGAAAGAAAAAAGAAAGAGAGAAAGAATCGTAAAGAGTAAGAGAGAAAAAGAGTATCAAAGAAAGCATCAAAGAAAGCAAAATGAAAAGAAGCGAAAAGAAACGAGGAAAAAAAAGCAAAGTAAGAGAGGAGAAAGCAAAAGACAGTAGTATCACTCATATCCGGAATCCCGCATATCCGGAATCCCGCATATCCGGAATCCCGCATATCCGGAATCCCGCATATCCGGACTTGATTTTGATGTGTATACTTGAACTATTTGGGTAATATGTAACTGATTTGAAATTTCTGTTTTTCAGGAAATTTATTTTGGATAATTGCTTATACTTATTTCACCCTAATGGCTTGTATTCGTGCAAAAGATGATGGGAATAAGAGGAAAAGAATAACTTTGGTGTTATCACAAAAAGTGGAAATTTTAAACAGACTAGACACTGGTGAAAATTCATTGTAACTAATGGCTGAGTTCAACATAGGAAAGTCAACATTGTATGATATAAAATCTTCCAAAGAAACTATTCTCCGGCGTCCACACTGTCACAATCAACAAGGAAATAAAAAACATGATTATGATGAAACCTGTACTGAAATTGAAAAAGCTTTTGAAAAAGGTTGTCAATTTTATGGAAAGAAAGCCAGCATTCAGCTATGACGATTGCAATAACGCACACAGAGTTAAAAAGTGTCCTTTGTTTATAAAAATTTCAAGAACAAAAGCAAAACGAAATTCCGAAAAAGTTGAGAATGACATTAGAAGAGAAAGAATCATGCAACAGCGATTACAAAATCCTCGTTACATTATTTATTTTGTGGCATATTTGATTTTATGAATTTTCATTAACATTACATAATTTCTTTCTTTTTTCCTTGAAATCAATTCCGTTATATTTCGCTCGCCATTAGCTTATTTTGTTTAATATAAAACATTGAAAATATATGTTAAACCTGATTTCAGTTCTTTTATTTTAATCTAAATATAACCCCCTCACATCCGGATTTTGTAACCAATTCTTCATATCCGGAAGGCCTTCTTAGTCTGGTTGTCTACTGCAGTAATTGGCTGAAACAATGAAAAGAGAGAAAAAGGCAAAGTTCAATGAAAATGATAAAAAGGAAGAAGTAAAAGACAACAGTTAATATTACAAAACGAGAACAACTGAATAAACAAGTAAATAAAAGTTATGAGGTGGCATTTGTGGAGGGCCTAAGCCATAAATCACCTAGCAAATGGGATCTGGTATATTTCACACGTGGCCAAAACGATTTGAGAATTTTGCTCAAGATCGATACCTTAGAACATATGTATTGCGATGTTTGACGTGGGAGGCTAAAATGGAGGTATGACTTTTGAGTGAGTAAAATCTCTCTATATAAAACAGACGATCTCTGCTTGCCTGTGTGTCTGTGGGTTTTATAATTTTTCACTCGAGATCCATCCAACCAATTTTGACCAAACTTGGCACATGCATTGTACAATGTAAGAGATAGGTTATTAGCGTAAAAAATCGATATTTTTTAAAAATCAATAATCGATAAAGCCAATAAAGTATCCATAAATAGAACTGTTTTCCTCCGATTTCATTCAAACTCGGTATGTAGGTTACTTACATCATGACGAGCTCAACGATACCCCATTGTTTTGTTTCTACGCCACTGCGTTTAGCGAAAAACCGCGAAAAACGAAAAATCGATTTCAACGCAAATGAATTTCAACACAAATTTTAAACTAAAAACTCCCTCAATTTTCAAGCAATCTAATACAAACTTCACTCAGTTGTAGCCAACAATAAGTTGATTGTTTAACAGTCATTTAACTTGATAATTGTATCCACCCATATAGTGAAAACCCGCGTAAATAGCGAAAAATGGCAATTTTTACTTGTTTCTTCCTTATTTTTCGTTAAACTTTCAACCAGTTTTCATCAAACTTAACTATTGCTTTTTAAATGTATCATCTTTTACATCAGTGTTAGCCTACTGACAAAATGAATTTCAAAAACTCCAAAATAATTGTGGGCTGAAGTGGGTCTTCATGTTGCCTGTTTTACCCCTTCATGTCCTCAACTAACTTCGATTGAATAAATACTATTTCTTTTATATCAATAACTGCATTAATTCAAAATGTTTTTTTAATGAAAGTACTTTAAAGTAATTGAAGAAGATAGACTCTGTTACATCTCAACATGATGCTCTTTTTGTTGCATTCTAATTGAACACTTTTTCTGATCGACCAGCTGGTAATGTCTGCTAGTAAATGATAAATGCAATGAAAAGAAGGCAGAAAGGAAAGTAGAGAGATTTAAACAAATTGAAACAAAGAGAAAGGAGGAGAGAAAGGAGTAGAGGTAGTAAGAATGAGATTAAAAGAAAGGGATTTATTGTATTTATCGTATTAAAAATATGAAATTCGGTGACTGGGCTCGAACAGATAATCTGCTAATCTTTGTATATAAATATAAATATAAAATTTATTTGACTCAATAGTCTGTCTATATTTCTGAGATCAGGTATTATGTACACTATTTACATTATTCGGACTATCATCCTCATCTTTGTCGCCATATTTATTACACGGTTTCGGCCGTTGTACGCTCCGGCCTTCTTCAGGTTGTTGGAATGTCGAACTGAACCTTTTATTTCGCTCACTCGGGTAGACTGTTCTAGTTCCACGTGCCATGTTTAATGGATGTCATTTGTCTGTTATCTCCTGTTAATTAAGTTCTCCACTGCCTTAAGTGTGTATTGAACTCACACTCTTTGGGTCCTGTCAGTCGCCTTTATCCATTGTGCCATGTGTCCTCAAGGACATTGTATGGGAAAGACACATGGAACTAGAACAGTCTACCCCAATGAACGAAATAAGGGGTTCAGTTCGACATTCCAACAACCTGAAGAAGGCCAGAGAGTGTACAATGGCTGAAACGTTGTAATAAATATGGCGACAAAGATGAGGGCAATAGTCCGAATAATGTAAATAGTGCTTCGACAGTCATTATTGCAATAACCGTAATGGTTAGTGAATTGATGTGTTTTAGTAGACATCTCTACTTTTTGAACTGCGTAATTTACTACTGTCGGCAGGATCATTAAGGCAGGTTGAGTTTTCGTCATTTTTTTGGAAGATCAACATTGCACTTGGTGAAAAAGCTGAGATTTGATGGCATAACTAACGACAGCAAGGATTATAATCGTAGCTTTTATCAATTTTTGAGCATTTAGTTTTAAAATCTGAAAAACTGTACAAAAATACCTAATCTCCGCCGGTTTTTTGCTTACAAAATGTTACTATTTCAAGAATAAATCCATGTAAAGTTGATATTTTTGTTAGAGAGACTTATGACTGAAATTGGGTAGATGTAAATTATCGGAAGCCATCAATGGTTGTGCTAGCACGAAGTCATAAGTCATTGTGACCGAGGCGTTGAGAGTACTGATATGGTCAAACTGATCACGCCAGAAAATGCGCTCTCTCCTAGAAATAGTATCCAAAGTCCGGTCAGGTGAGGTCTGTGGGTGTTGAACAAACATGAAAGGGTCTGAGCAGTAGTTTTTTTTATTTTTTGTTCTTTTTTTTTTAGAAAATCATTATTGCACTCTGTGTGAAAGCTAGAGTTTGTCGTGAAAAGTACTGTCACCAAAAAATAAGATTAGTAGTTTTAACCAATTTTTAAGCATTCAGTATCTTTAAAGATCGTCTGAAAAACCTGTACAGAAAAGCCTAATTTCCACAGGTCTTTGCTTACAAACTGTTTTAAAAGTTTTACTCTTTCAAGAATAAATCCAAAAAGCTCTTTTTTTGTGTAAGATACATTGAATGGAAAATATATCAAAACTAGAATTCTAATTATGAATCACCACAAACAAAATATGGAATTTTTTACAGTGTATAACAAAATTGTAAAAGATTACAAAAAATGTTTTCTGAATGAATAACATTTGTTAGATCATTAGGTCTTAATTGATGGCACAATGATTTAGTAATAAGGTGTTTGTGCCATACATATTGTCCATATAAAATTTGTAAAGCTTCAGTAAATTATAAATCTTATAAGTCTAGACAGGAAACAATGGATAAGCCTCTACTCCTCAAAAGACCGGGTATGGGATAGGTGAACCTATCTACTCCGACTGAGAAAAAATATTGTAAAAGATTACAAAAAAGACTTCTCAATGAATAAGATTTGTTCGATCATAATTAATGAAAATAAAAAAGAGATAAAAGTGTATATAACACCATAATACTGCTGGGGACAAATTATAAGAGAAAAGGTTTTTAAATTTATTTTGTTTATTGAAAATCACAGTAAAACTTTTGCACTGTATAACATCTTACATCATATAGCAAATTGTTCAGTACTATTTCCCTTTGAATTAAATGATGGTCTTATTTGATGGCACAGTGATTTAGTAATAATCTGCTTGTGCCATGCATCTTGTCCATATACAATTTGTAAAGCTTCAGTAAATTATAAATGTTATAAGGCTTTTATTGATCACTGGAATGAAATTCCAATACTGCCATTTTGAACCTAAACTTAATTTTTCAAATAATTTCCACAAAAAAACGCTAACGATTTTGGAAAAATTTTTTGTCATTCATTATCGTGTCAAACACCAACATTCCAATTTTGCAATAAAACGGTTCCAAAGTCTAGCTGCACTAATGGTTATTCTAGTCTTTATGAAAAATATTCCTTTTGGCAGGATCCGAACTTGCATCTCTCCTGATATTAAGACCCACCTCCCTGCAAAGTAAGAGTGGTTTAGGCCAGTTATACACAGGAGACTTCGCAGCAAAGCCGGTCACAATTACCATTTTTAAGAAATAAAAATCTCTTATTTTCGCGTTTGAAACGTTTGGCTTCATTTCGGATATATATATATATATATATATATATATATATATATATATATATATATATATATATATATATATATATATATATATATATATGTATATGCATACATAGAATCGATAGTCTGTTTCATGCTGACCTGACGATTACTTTTAGCATGAAACAGACTTTCGCTTTTGGGTGTTGGCTTCAATGTCCATTATATATATATATATATATATATATATATATATATATATATATGTATATATATATATATGTATATATATATATATATATATATATATATATATATATATATATATGTGTGTGTGTGTGTATATGTATGTATGTATATATATATACTTTTTTAAATATTGAATATTGCTCTACTTTGTACTGAGCCCTCTTTTAAATTAATTGACTCTATACGTTTTTCTCTTACCTGTATATATATATATATATATATATATATATATATATATATATATATATATATATAAAGATTTAAAGTTAAAATCCATAGTCTCACTCCATTTTCAAGCGATGTTAACATCACCTGACAATGAAACGAGACTATGGATTTTAAGTTTGATTTTTATGTTTAAATTTATAAATTTAGTTTTAGTCTTGAAACATCGTTTGTGGGATGCCCAGATCTTGTTCTAACTGTCCCATAACCAATGTCCGATGTTCTAAAAATAATTAAAAAAAATCTGTTTACATAAAAAATGCATTGGTTTTTTTCTCTTAAAGATTTTAATGATAAAACTTTGTTTTTATTAAGTTTATGGCATTTTTTCATCATTTATATTCATTTTTTAGCGAATCTTTTGGGGTATGTTTTTATATCTATCTATCTATCTATCTATCTATCTATCTATCTATCTATCTATCTCTCTCTCTCTCTATATATATATATATATATATATATATATATGAAGAAATATAGTCTTAAGATGTGCTATATTTATGAGATAAAGTGCTCAATATCAGAGATAGAGCGTGTGTAAATATAAAAGTGAACATAGAAGTCAACATTTAGAGACGATAGTCTGTTTCATGCTAGATACAATCGTCAGGCCTGACGATTGCATCTAGCATGAAACAGACTGTCGCCTCTAAGTGTTGACTTCCATGTTCACTTATATATATATATATATATATATATATATATATATATATATATATATATATATCACAGATAGTCTGTTTCGCAGTATTACAGCTCATCAGTGTGGTTAGACATCCGATCGGTTCAAGATGGGATCGAAACCTGACGGAGTCGAAGATTCTAACCCCTAGGCTATCGGCGAATTTTTGCGTATTTATTTTTTCATAAACACGTCAGAGACCTAGGGAACTCAATCCGGCTGGAGAGTCTTGTATTATCAGCAGTAATAGTCACGGTTTACAAATTTTAATGTTAACACTCAAAAGAAAATTATTAAATCCCTAAGTTTTGAAGATATATACCACATACGTCCATCCCAGACATTAACAATGACCACAATTTAAATAATATTCATTTATTAAAAAAAATAACTTGAATATTACTCGCTTACCTGTTGTTTTACAAGACTTTGAATAATGGCATTTTGTGTCCACCTCATATTTTGAGTTACCTTACAACCACTTGATGAATATTCATGAACGTTCTCAAATTGCAAGCCATGATAACAAAAAAAAAGGTAAGTAAAAATATAACAGCATAATTGTAATGTTATTTGTTGTTCGGATACGAATATATATACATTGACTAAATTGAAGCACGAATAGAAATATTCATTTACAAGCAAATACACCTGTGAAAGGTATGAATCCATCTCTCTTTCTCCCACTAGATTAAATAGTAGGGCTTGAATCTAGAAAATTTATTGTTATTCCCCCGCCCCCAAATTCTTACAATCTAAGATATGTTTCGTTTTAAACAATCCATTAATGGTTGATAAGCCGTAGAACAAAACAAAATCAATCATATTCTGTTCACATTCTATCTATCTATCTATCTATCTATCTATCTATCTATCTATCTATCTATCTATCTATCTGTCTGTCTATCTATCTATCTATCTATCTGTCTGTCTATCTATCTATCTCGCCTTGTTCAGATCTATCTATCTATCTATCTATCTATCTATCTATCTATCTATGCTTGTCTCTTTATTATCTATCTATCTATCTATCTATCTATCTATCTATCTATCTATCTATCTCAGTCTGTTCATTATCTATCTATCTATCTATCTATCTCGCCTTGTTCAGATCTATCTATCTATCTATCTATCTATCTATCTATCTATCTATCTATCTATCTATCTCATTCTGTTAATATATTCTCTATTCTCACATCGTTTCCTTTCTCTCTTTCTCTCTCTGTATTATTTTACCCAGTTTAATCTAGCTCCGTGACATATATGTGTGACACCTAGTGAGGATTGAACTCACCACGGTTGTCTGCGGGATGAGTCTTCTCACCATTGCCCTAGGATAAAGCGCCTCTCCTTCTCTTTCTCACTCTCTCTTTCTCTCTCACGCTCTATTCATATATTTATTCATATTTGCTCATATTTATCTACTTACATTTAGCTGCAACTCAATTCAGCTCGACCCCCTAACCACGTACACCCTAACCCCAGTCGCTTCTTTCCTCTCTGCATCTACAAATAAAAATTACCGAAGTGCACTTGTTGAACTTTCTGACAGCAACACTTGAAACAACACATTAAAAAAAACAAAAAAAAAAACAAAAAAACATCTCATGCCCCTCCTCTCCACCGAACGCCAAGTCCCAATTTAACTGATTTCAACTTAGCGCCACTCCAAGATCGGCCAATGTCAAAACCTATTGCGTTTCTTGTCAACGTTTTTTTTTTTTTCTTTCGTATTTTTTTTCATACAACCCTTTTATCTTTATTTATTGGATTTGTCTGAGTATTGTCTATGTCGGTAACCGGAGTCACCTAAGAGTGGAACCTTGTTAACGAGTCGGCCTCCCTGTCTGTCAAATGCTGACGATTCTCGGGTCGCTGTATCGAGTTTACGAGTCGGGCACGGTGGAGTTGAAACCGAGTGACGGTGTTGGTTGGGGAACAAATGTCGTCAAACTACAGGTGATGTGCACACACAGAGACATCAACAGGAAACATATCACAGTGTGAAGGTCAGCAAGCCTGCTTCGCAAAATCTGAATTTTTTTTAAGTGGATGAATTGCATCTTTATAGCGACCCCATTACAGTTAGCCTTGTGCCAAGACTAAGGTAACTTAGTAAATGACTATACCGAAGAGTAAAAAGCTCTATTCCAGACATATTCCAAGAAGTTCTGAGAGCATTAGAAGTCCTACCAGGATTCATTATTTGGTGGCCACAATCTTATATATTCAGGTGGCATCATGTTGATAGCAGACCCAGAAAGCAAACTACAGGAACTCCCACGGAAAGTAGTGAAGCAAGGCGAGAAGAAAGGACTAAACGCTAATTGCGAGAAGGGCATAATGCACAGTTGTTAGCAAAAAGAAAAGCCCAAAATGTAAATTTCAAATTATCAGTTACCAAAATCAAGCAAATACAAGAATGTAAATATCTGGGAAATGTTTTAACAGCGGACAGAAAGTGTGGTCTGAAATAATTTGAACACAGAAAATACTTTCCAAAAGCTAAGCAAAGTATTAAGAAACAGGAAAATTTCTTTAAAAACAAAAAAAAAAGAGTACTGAACTGTTATGTAATACCAGTCCTCCTATATGTTAGTGAATGCTGCACACTCTCCTCGCAAAAGAAGAGATTCTAGCAACATAAATATGGTTCTACAGAAGGATGCTGAGCATGCCATGGGCTGAACAATGACGCAGTTTTAGAGAAAAAGGAAACAAAAAGATTTATAAATAATATTGACACGAGAGTTGAAATTTCTAAAGAATACAATGAGGAAATAAAGCTTGGAAAATTTGATATGCACTGGGAGCGAGGAAAACAACGCTTAACCTACCTAACGGCCTTGTGTAAATGGTTGGCAGAACAGGGTTTAGAAGCTACAGCAAAATGACAAAATTTACATAGAGCTACAAAGGAAAGGAAAATGTGGAGAACCGTGATCACAAATATCCTTATGGGACATGACACATGGAATAAGTAATTTGATCCTCATAAGGTGCATTATTAGGAAAAGAAAACCGTGGAGAGGCATGATCGTCTACTTACGTCAAGTCACTTTGCAAGTGGTAAACCTAATATTAGCTGAAACATGGTCCCGTCATCGGAAACTAAACCGTTTCCCCCACCAGGCTTTTCTGGTGTGGAGGGTGGCTAGACACCGAGCAGGGTTTTAAACAAGTCCTGTCAAAGGGTGGATGAACCTACTTGTAGGGTCAATGACTATCTTGCACAATGGGGTAGACTGGGCTATGGATAAAGCCAGTGTGGCAATGACACTGCATTGCAAAGCGGAGGGCTTCCTAAGTGGCCAGGTTGGGAAGCTTTCCCTGTAGAATCAACAGCCACGTGTCCATGACCAAGGCGAGCCTTCAAGTTAGAAGAGGCCGGCTGGAGTTTGACTTGTACAGGGATAGGCTCCACCATATTTACTTGTCTAAGATACGCTACGCATGAATGAATACTACTCTGGCTTTCAATCCAGATATGTGAACGACACTGGTCAGGTGCTCAGCAGCGACCCTACGACCACACTCGGATGATGATAAAAAAGAAAAATATACTTTTCGTTTCTGTGCGAACGGTGTAAAATTATTTGTCTGCACGATTTCCAGAAAAAGAGTGAATTGTAAATTTTTTTCAGAACAAGACAGAATTGTATATTTTTAGAAAATTGAGAATTGTAATATTTCTAGAAAAATACAGAAGTGCCATTTTCTCGAAAAAGATACAATTTAAAATTTACTAGAAAATACAAAATTATAATTTTTTTAATAAAACATACAACTGAATTTTTTTTTAGAAAAAGCCAGAATTGTATATTTTCAGAAAAAAATAGTAAATTTTCCTTAAAAAAGACAAAATTCTAAATTTTCTAAAAAAAGACAGAATTGTCACATTTCCAGATAAAAAGAGAAAATTGTAAATTTTTCTTGAAAAAACCCAGAATTGTAACTTTTTTCTAAAGAAAGGCATCAATCTAGATTTTTCGAAAATGAAGAAAATTCCAGATTATCTAGAAAAAGACGGAATTGTTATTTTCCCAGAAAAAGTCAGAATTGTATATTTTTCAAGAAAATGACAGAATTAAGTAAATTTTCTCAAAAAAAAAACAATAATCTAAAATTTATAGAAAAGTTAAAAATTCAAATTTTTCTAGAAAAAGACAAAATTCTTATTTTTCTAGAACAGTTGAATTGTAAATTCTGATAAATTGTATACCATATTGACCATCACGATTTTATGCCATCAATTAAATTCTATAAATCGAGCAAGCAACTCTTCATCCTGATTCTTTTTAAATCAATTCTGTCCTTTTGCTTCCCACTTCCTTTAACAACATCCTCGTCGTTCACACGTTCTACCGATGGTATTCTCAGCATCCTTCTGTAGAACCACGTCTTTTCAAATCGAATGTTCATCTCTAAATTGTAGACAAAGAAGTGTTGTGTAGGGTAGATATTACATAGAAGTCCAGAACTACGTAGGGCTTTCCTAGCAAAAGAAAGCGGTGAAAAAAGGACTGTCGGTTGTAAGAAGACAATGTACTGTCGACAAGAGGAACATTTAAAGAAACGAAATACGAATTGGAGATGCAAAAAATCAGCAAAGTAAGGAAATTAAAATATCAGGGAAGTGATTTAACAAATCGTCAAAGGCGCATTGGAATAGCGAAATGCCTTCCAAATGCTAAACATCACAAAATTCACCATTTGTCTCTGCTACCCTGTAATGATTTAAGTCGAAATCTTGGACCATATTTCTTCCGAAATAACCTTGGCAAAATTTCTTCCCTGTTTGAGAAGGATCATTCGCAATTTGGAAAAGTTGATCAATAAAATTAATTGACACAAAATATGTTGTCTTTATACTACTACTCCTGCTGCTGCTAATATATATATATATATAACGTCATTCACAGACAGACTGTTTCGCAGCTCATCAGTGTGGCTAGACATCCGGTTGCCTCTAGCTCGGATCGAAACCCAACTGAATTGGAGATTCTACCACTAAGCCGTCGGCGCACGGCAGGGAAGCAGGTGGATTTTTAGCGTATTTATTTTTAGAAACACGCCCAGTGACTGACAGTGACTCGATTCGCTATGCGAAGAGTCTCGATATATATAAGCTATAATAGTCACTGTTTACAAACCCAAACTTACTCCCTAGAGAGCTCAACCGAAATTAATATTTATTTCAGGAGCCAATATATATATATATATATATATATATATATATATCAGGCAAACCTACCTAGGTTTCACCTAAACGGATCTTCAGAATACAGCCTGGTCCCTTAGGATTATCTTATGTTTTGCTCTACTTAATATATTGAGCACTTTACGTAGTTGTGTTTTTACTCGTTTTGTTTTTTTTCTTCTTCTTTGGACTTGGAGATTAAACACTGGGCGATTATTTTGGTCTTGTTTTAACGTTCTTGGTTCTTTCTTGTTTTTATTTTCAATTTTTCTTCGGGTACCGATTTGTTCTACTGCAAGTTGAGCTATCCGAGGTTTTTCCAAGCGAGTACCACCATATATATATATATATATATATATATATATATATATATATATATATATATATATATATATATATATATATATAGGAGGAGGTATTGGATAGCGGCTTGGATTGAGGAATCGGAGAGCCGAGTTCGAATTCCAGTCGAATCCATTACATTCACTTACGTGCTAATACTCTTGGGAAAGGTGAGAATCCTCTTCTTCTCCCTCCAGCTATGGGTTCTATAGCCTTGGATGGCAACTGGTCTAGGAGAAGGACAACTCTGAATTCAAAACCTGCGGAGGGTCGTTTGGTGACCTTGTGGCACGTAGTGCACCAGGTCTCTGTATTCGGCCCTTCAAAAAGTGTCGATGGTCCTGCACGAAACCTTCACAACTATAATCAAATCTCATGTGCTGTTGTCGGGCTGTCGGTTTCCTAGAAACTGATCTGCTTGACCCTCATACGTCGAATTCGACGGGAGAGTCGAGTATATATATATATGGTAAACTAGGCAGACAGACTGTTTCTCTGTATCATAACTCATCAATGTGGCTAGACGTCCGGTTGTCTCTAGCTAGGATCGAAACCCGACTGAATTGTGGGGATTCTACCACTAAGCCATTGGCGCATGGTAGGGATGAAGGTGAATTTAAGCGTATTTATTTTTAGATAAACACACAATGACTGAAAGAACTCGATTCGATTTACCGAAGAGTCTTGCATTATTAGCCGCAATAGTCACTGTTTGCAAACCCGCACTTCCTCGCCAGAGAGCTCAACCGAAATATATTTTTGGGGAGAATATATATTGTCATCCATAGACAGACTGTTTCGCTGTATCACAACTCATCAGTGTGGCTAGAAAGTCACCGACTCGAATTCCAGACATGTTCAATATACAACGGCTCATGTTCCTCCTAGAATTCACAAATAATACTTCTCATACAGTCAAAACGCGAAAAGAAGCTAACAACAACAAAACAAAAACAAAAACCCCCTTGAAAGCAGCTAAAGAAGTGGCCGAAAGCGCTTGGGACAATGGACGACATGGAAATTTTTGTACCCCTCTCACACCCACCAAACGGAAAATGGAAAAACGCTGAAAAAATAAATAAAAAGCTATCAATTCCCCCCAGACTTATTAAGTAGCTTACTCGCTGCTTCCTATAACTCCTTTCAGCATGGCATATGAGTGTTAAACTCTCCATGACGTCTTTTCTCGTCATACTCCAGAAATTTCAGTTATAGGAATCAATATAAAGAAATCTATTTAAGCGAGGCCCCGTGAAAAGGCAGATTGAAGTAACTAAGGATTACTTAATAACTCCCAACAAACGGAAGCTGACAGTTTAGATAGAGATATAATGGAATCATACGAAGTTTTCTATGTTTGAGCTGACCAATATTTGAAGTTATAATAGAAAGGAATCGCTAAACGTATCACTCAGTTGTAAAAAAAAAACTGTTCAAATGGACACATATCTTAGAAGAACGCAGAAATGAGACAGTACGATACGAATTATCTAAATCTCCCCCCACCCTCATTTTGAATAGAGATTTTTTAATAGTATTCGTAATATTAATAGTTTCACTAACGAAGAGACATTAGTGC
This sequence comes from Acanthosepion lycidas, assembly GCA_963932145.1. Taxonomy (NCBI): domain Eukaryota; kingdom Metazoa; phylum Mollusca; class Cephalopoda; order Sepiida; family Sepiidae; genus Acanthosepion; species Acanthosepion lycidas. The sequence continues at coordinate 40,880,360 of OZ010613.1, forward strand.
TTTCGGTTGAAATTTATAAAATCTTCCACTTAAAATATTTAAAAAAACAAAACAAAAACAAATCAATTTCTCAAATCCAGTAGCTGTTATCGCTCTTTTCAGTATTGATGGAAGTTTCCTTCCTAGCCTTTTATCTGAAGTGGTGTTGAATATCGACATCGTGATTATGTCCTTATTTTCTATTCAAGTTATATATGCTATCCATTTTAGTTGTTCCTGCTCTTGGTAGTCCTCAATTGATGTAGTTTCTGTTATTTGATACAGTTCTTTGTCTGTGAAACCGTAATCTGTGATCAGTCCGCAGTGTTCAAAGATGGATGATCTTTGCCAGGACCCTCAGGCTTCATCCGCCGCTCAAAGCAATTTTTCACCATTGATCTGAGAAAGCGATTGTATACAGCTGAGAGTTTAGATAGTTCTGAACTGATTTGGCGCCATTCATGGTATCCATTTTTTTTTGTTTTAATTATTTCACCTCAAGCAAGGTGGGAATTCCACTACAGCGCGAGGGGTGAGGGTGGGGAACGGGTACAGAGAGTGAAAGTAAGAGAAAAGTCTGGGTATGTGGAGGGATTGAAGAAATCATAAAAGATGAACGTGATTCAAGAAGATAGAAGATGGCGACTGACGTTGCATTTAAATTTTTGAAGATTGTAGTCATCAAGGAACATGAGAAACGGAAGGGTGTTTCACAGGCGGAAAGTGCGAGAAAAGAAACTGCTGGAGTAGAAGTGGTGGTTATATTTAACTATTTCAACAGTAAAAGGGTGGTACCTAGATGACAACCGTCCTGTGTATGACGATAAACTACATCCGCTTCCTGGGTAAGACGATAAACTACATCCGCGTCCTGGGTATGACGATAAACTACATCCGCGTCCTGGGTAAGACGATAAACTACATCCGCGTCCCGGGTAAGACGATAAACTACATCCAATAGCAAGGCTTCTGATCAGAAGGTTTTGAGGAGCATGGAATCACCTCTTAATTGCTAGTGTTCCCTGTTCCATCCTGACCTAATGTGGTAGAACTTGTTAGGGTCACAGCTATGGACAAATAGTTAACCCCCTAACTGGGGTCAAAACACTATGAAAGTGTAAAAATGGGTTTTGATACCAGCAATATATTTTTGTAAAAAATATTACAAGCAATGAATTTTTGAAAAAAAAAAATTAGTACTAGCAATGAATTTTTGAAGAAAAAAATATTACCAGCAATACATTTCAGAAGGAAAAATATTACCAGCGATACATTTCAGAAGGAAAAATATTACCAGCGATACATTTCAGAAGGAAAGATATTACCAGCAATACATTTCAGAAGGAAAAATATTACCAGCAATACATTTCAGAAGGAAAGATATTACCAGCAATACATTTCAGAAGGAAAAATATTACCAGCAATACATTTCAGAAGGAAAAATATTACACGCCACGCAATACATTTCAGAAGGAAAAATATTACCAGCGATACATTTCAGAAGGAAAAATATTCCCAGCAATACATTTCAGAAGGAAAAATATTACCAGCGATACATTTCAGAAGGAAAAATATTACCAGCAATACATTTCAGAAGAAAAAATATTACACGCAATACATTTCAGAAGGAAAAATATTACCAGCGATACATTTCAGAAGGAAAAATATTACCAGCAATACATTTCAGAAGGAAAAATATTACCAGCGATACATTTCAGAAGGAAAAATATTCCCAGCAATACATTTCAGAAGGAAAAATATTACCAGCAATACATTTCAGAAGGAAAAATATTACCAGCGATACATTTCAGAAGAAAAAATATTACCAGCAATACATTTCAGAAGGAAAAATATTACCAGCGATACATTTCAGAAGGAAAAATATTCCCAGCAATACATTTCAGAAGGAAAAATATTACCAGCGATACATTTCAGAAGAAAAAATATTACCAGCGATACATTTCAGAAGGAAAAATATTATCAGCGATACATTTCAGAAGGAAAAATATTACCAGCGATACATTTCAGAAGGAAAAATATTACACGCAATACATTTCAGAAGGAAAAATATTACCAGCGATACATTTCAGAAGAAAAAATATTACCAGCAATACATTTCAGAAGGAAAAATATTACCAGCGATACATTTCAGAAGAAAAAATATTACCAGCAATACATTTCAGAAGGAAAAATATTACCAGCGATACATTTCAGAAGGAAAAATATTACACGCAATACATTTCAGAAGGAAAAATATTATCAGCAATACATTTTTGAAAAAAAAATATAACAGCAATACATTTTTGAATAAAATTATTACCAGCAATACATTTAAAAAAAAAATTACCAGCAATACATTTTAAAACAATATTACCGGTAATACATTTTTGAAGAAAAAATTATTACTAGCAAGGAATTTTTGAAGGAAAAAACTATTACCAGCAATAAATTTTTGAAAAAAAATATTATCAGTAATACATTTTTTTTTTAAATATTACCAGCAACATATTTTTAAAAAAATTACCAGCGATACATTTTTGGGAAAAATATTACCAGCAATACATTTTTAAAATAATATTACCAGCAATACATTTTTTAAAAAATATCCCCAGCAATACATTTTTGGGAAAAAATATTACCAGCTATACATTTTTGGGAAAAAATATTAGCAGCAATAAAAAATCTAGTCGGCATTAAATTACACATTGAAGTTGATATGTCATAAAAGAAACCAAACGAAACGAAACGTAGATGCCAGTCTAGTAGCACATCTAAATTCACGTATTCGAGGCACCAGGGCAAAAAGATCGTCAGTACAGTTGAAAGGCTCAATCCAATGAGTTTTCAGGTTGATGCTTTGGTTTTGTAGCAATTTGCGGTATTGGGCGAAACTACCTCTGGCGCAGCCTAGTCTATGTTCAATATCTTTTTCTCCTATACTTAATTTGTTCTAGCTATAAGCATAAATAAAGGATATAAAACTTTCAACAACTTCATGTCTTTTGTTGTTCTAAGTAATTTTTTAACTTGTGTCCCCACGTTTTTTTTATTATTATTTTTCTGTAATTCATTTACACAAGCTCGTTAAGTCACGTGAGTGCTCAATTTACTAAGCTTACTTTTCTCATTATATATCGCAGAAATTCAAATTGCCTTTTTCCTCTTGTACGTATAAGTTTTATTGTAGTTCATATTCTTCTTAAAACTTCCTCGTTACTCACATGTTCTGTCCGTGGTATTCTTTGCCTTCGTCAGCAGAACAAACATCTCTGTCACTTCGTGTCTTCTTCATCTATAAGGAAGTTGTCCAGCTGTCGCTGCCGGGTTTGTTACGTTTCGCTGTACCGCATTTGGAGTCGCTGATTCGGCGCCAGAAAAATAATTGAACTATTCGGCAGAGATGTTTTGGCGTCAAACTGTTTCGACCGGAGGCACCCCCTTCATCATGAAAAGGATAAAAGTATTGAAAACACCCAACTTTAAATATGACTTTTTATTCATTTAGGGAATTCAGTCAGTCAGTTATGTGTCATGCGTGATACACGTGTAGGCGATCATGTATTTTTCCATACATGACTGACGAGGCAGATTTTTTCCCGCTGTAGGTTGCCATCACTTTCTGCAGTAGACCAGTTGCCATCCAAGGTAAGAGAACCCGGTCTGTGTTGCTATTTACCCATAGCTGGGGGCAGGGAGAGTAGGAAGATTCATGCCTTTTCCAAGGGTCTTAGCACGTAAGTGAATATAATGGATTCGACTGGAATTCGATTCCTCAATCCGAAAAGCTAACCATTACTCCACCGATAAGGACCCTATTAAAACACTAATGGAATAATGTAAATTAAAAACTTAAATTAAAAATATTTTATTTAAAAAAAAAATTAAAAACTTAGTAAAGCTATTTATCCGTCGTGTATCACTTTGTTTCTTCCACGTTTTGATAAAATATTGGCTTCCATCTTGGAATAAAAGGGCTTTGATGACTGAAAAATATAAAGCTGCACTGAAGGAAATATAATATAAAAATACCTCCAACTATTCCTTTTCTTAAATTTAAAAATACCTTCAACTACTCCTTTTCTTAAATTTAAAAATGCCTCCAACTACTCTTTTGCTAAAATTTAAAAATACCTCCAACTAAACTTTTCCTTAAATTTAAAAATACCTCCAACTACACTTTTTAAGTTTAAAAATGTCTCCAACTGCTCCTTTTCTTAAATTTAAAAATACTTCTAACTACACTTTTTCTTAAGTTTAAAAATGCCTCCAACTACTCCTTTTCTTAAATTTAAAAATGCCTCCAACTACTCTTTTTCTTAAATTGGACTATTCGAGCATATAACGACGGAGTACTACTTTGACTATTCAGAGACAGAGAGAGAGATAAATATATATATATATATATATATAGAGAGAGAGAGAGAGCGAGAGATAGATAGATAGATAGATAGATAGAGAAGGAGAGAGAGAGAGCAAATTTGACTATAACGACGAAGTATTCATCTGACGTCTAATCATCCCTCTGCCGAAAAATTCCTATGTCGAATCGGCTACGCCGAATCGGTCATGCGGATTCAGCGACGCCAAATGGGCTACACCGCAACGTCTCATTCCCGTCGCTGCCATTTCTTCAGATGTGAGTCACCAAAGTATATTTCTCATACAGTTCGATTCTAAAACATAAAGAAATAATTCCATCGAAGTCTTTTGGTTTTTGCAATAACTTCCTTCACAATTATTTTATAACATCCAGAAGGTTCTTGTGTATTATTTTTTGTAATCATTTCGCTCCAAGCAAGGCCTTAAAGGCCACTTGAGTGCAAGGGGTTACTAAGAGTCAAAGAAAAGAAGAGGTCAATAAAAAAACATGGTTCAAAGAGACAGAAGATAACGACTGAATATTGTATTTTCATTTTTAAAGATCGTAGAGAGAAGAAACGATCAGCATATAATTTATGGTTCCAACTAGCGATTTAAACAGTGAGCTTATGAGACCTAACTGCTAATCTAGTAGTGAGCTTAAATTTGTGAATTCGATGTACCAACAAGGAAACCGCATCAGAAAAATTACCGTGAAAACATCTATAGGAAAGTTACAGCGAAGCTACGTTACGGCGGTGGGAAAGCGACTGAAGCCGAGATGCCAGGTAAGTACCGGTAACATTGCAGATTCTTTTCTGAATTTTGTCAAGAAGTACTAGATATTAAGCAGAAGCACCAGACCAGATGTGGAAGCAACATTCGACGCACGGATGCATGTAGATGTACAATTGTACATGATGTGGAAAGATTATCGATACTCTATCGCTACTTCTGCGGAAAATGCTCGGACGAACAACATTCCCTGGTCCCACCAAGTCAAACTTTCATGGCAAGAACACGCCATGGTGCTAAGATAGTAGTAAACCACCCACATTCCCTCCTTATTCCAACGGTAAGAAGTAAGTTCCACTCGAACAGCTTCTTCCCGCGAACCACTGCCCTGTAGAATCGAATCCCAACCGGATGTTTCCCCGATCACTACAATCTTCCTTCCTATACGCACAAATGGCCTCCTGAATTAACCCGCTACCTCGAGCCTTGCAAATGGTGAAACTTACTGTTAACCCTAGAACACTAACCATGGGTATATAGTTAAACTGTTACCTTCCTATACGCACAAATGGCCTGCTGAATTAACCCGCTACCTCGAGCCTTGCAAATGGTGAAACTTACTGTTAACCCTAGAACACTAACCATGGGTATATAGTTAAACTGTTACCTTCCTATACGCACAAATGGCCTCCTGAATTAACCCGCTACCTCGAGCCTTGCAAATGGTGAAACTTACTGTTAACCCTAGAACACTAACCATGGGTATATAGTTAAACTGTTACCTTCCTATACGCACAAATGGCCTCCTGAATTAACCCGCTACCTCGAGCCTTGCAAATGGTGAAACTTACTGTTAACCCTAGAACACTAACCATGGGTATATAGTTAAACTGTTACCTTCCTATACGCACAAATGGCCTGCTGAATTAACCCGCTACCTCGAGCCTTGCAAATGGTGAAACTTACTGTTAACCCTAGAACACTAACCATGGGTATATAGTTAAACTGTTACCTTCCTATACGCACAAATGGCCTGCTGAATTAACCCGCTACCTCGAGCCTTGCAAATGGTGAAACTTACTGTCAACCCTAGAACACTAACCATGGGTATATAGTTAAACTGTTACCTTCCTATACGCACAAATGGCCTCCTGAATTAACCCGCTACCTCGGGCGTTGCAAATGGTGAAACTTACTGTTAACCCTAGAACACTAACCATGGGTATATAGTTAAACTGTTACCTTTCTATACGCGCAAATGGCCTCCTGAATTAACCCGCTACCTCGAGCCTTGCAAATGGTGAAACTTACTGTTAACCCTAGAACATTAACCATGGGTATATAATACCCAGCGCAAAATTTCCTATTTTTAATTACAATTTTCTGTACCTGATTTTCTTACCTAAATAATATGTTTTTCAGTTCCTATTAATGTTAACTCAAAGTACAAAGTTTGAAGTGTCTGCATGTAAAATATTTCAAATAAAGATTTATATTTAATATATTTTTTTGATATTTTCAAAATCGGGTCTGATATACCCATGATTAGTAGTGGTGTAACTAATTGATGATTAGTGTTCTAGGGTTAACCTGTTCAAGGCTAGAGTTAAACTATTACCTTCCACTCCTATACGCGCAAATGGCTTCCTGAATTAACCCGCTACCTCAAGTAAATGGGGAACCTTTCTGTTAAAAAGAAAATAAAACAAAAAATGGATAAAATCTGGTAAAAAAAAATGTGGAGCATGGCATAGGGAACCGTATTTAGCAACAAACTTTGCAATTTCTTCACTAAAACCATTCCATGGAAAACATGACTCCAAGAACGCATAGTGAGTTGCTCTCCTCGAGGTAAACATCAGGAATGATAGCAAACATTCTGTTCTTGAAAGAGTAGACTTCTCATCTTCGAATTTAGCCAAGAATTTATTCGAGCTATTCAACTAAAATCGTGCTCAGCAGTTACCGAGGCAAGTGCTACTGATAAAATTCAGTCTCAGCAAGTTCATTATTTCAGATATGAACAGACACAAATAGATAACAGTTCATGTGAAAAAAAAAAATAAAAAGAATAATAAGATGGCATTTTAAAAATATCTATTTACACTTTTTGCGCAGAGGACTCACAGCTGACCCCGCGCCAAGAAGGCAGGGAGGGCAGGTTTAAACCCCCATTGACACTCGATAAATGAGAGCCCATATCAACAGACGAGTGGATTCGACGTGTGCACCTGAGTCAACGAATCGATGTCGGGAATGAGAGGCATGAAAAAGAAAACATGCTTCGAAGTTTTCGTATGTCTTCATCTATGTGAGCGTGGGAATATGAGAAAGTGCTTGTGTATCATTTTGTGAGTTTTCCAGTGTGATTTGGTGGCAGATATGCGAAAAATATTCGTCACCTTCCATAAAACTTTCAGCCTAAAGCAATAAAGATGAACTGAATAATGGCCTAAAGATTATATATGAGGGCCTGATATATATATATATATATATATATATATATATATATATATATATATGTGTGTGTGTGTGTGTGTATAAATTTATATATATATATATATATATATATATATATGAAATATATACCGTGTAAACAAGATATAAGAGACCCTGATATAAGAGAAAACCGGATATAAGAGAGATTGTCTCTGGTCCTAAATTAGAGCCATACTTACCTAAACAAAATAGACCAAACCCGGATATAAGAGAAACCCGGATATGAGAGACTTCTTCTCCGGTCTCGACAAATCTCTTATATCCGGGTTACACTGTATGTATAAAAATGTCTGTATACATATATATATATATATATATATAAATATATATATATATGTGTGTGTATAATTATATATATATATATATATATATATATATATATATATATATATATGAAATATATAGTGTAACCCGGATATAAGAGACCCAGATATAAGAGAAACCCGGATATAAGATATATTTTCTCTGGTCCCAACTTAGAGCCATACTTACCTAAACAAAATAGACCAAACCCGGATATAAGTGAAACCCGGATATAAGAGACTTCTCCGATCCCGAAAAATCTCTTATATCCGGGTTACACTGTATGTATAAAAATGTATATATATATATATATATGTATATAGGGTGCCCCACAAAAAGACAGGAAATTTGGTACAGCTTATTTAATTGTTGGAATTTTTATTACAGTTCTTTGAAACAAAAGCAAAGGATAGAAATTTAGTGGCTTAACACTACGAACCTTCGTCAGATTGCTAAAAAATCAGCATGCCGTGATTCTCCAAACGTAATGAAAACATATTTTAATCGTCAAAATCATTATGTTATTATTAAGAGGAATGATCAAAGTCTTTTTTTAATATTTAATTAATTTTTTTACTCCTTTTTAGAACATTCGAAATTTTGATTAAAAAAAAAAGATTTTCTTGAGACTGTGGTTGTACTAACTTTTAGCATAACAAATTTAGTCTTCTTTTTTGCATTGACTGAGGCATTAATTTGGAAATTCTTGCAAAAGTCAAATAATTATCGGATTTTAATGAAATTTCTAGGACTTATTCACAAACGAATGAATTCATTTTTGAATTCTTTTTATTAGAAAATCTTGGTAAAAATATTTTGTTACACGTGTTTATTTAATTTTATGAAAACTTGAGAAATTCAAGTTAAATTCGTTAAAAGTAGAATTCTTTGAAGAATCTAAATAACCGAATTTTTTTGCAAAATCGGACCCCGTCTTACCGAAAATCTGTTCTTAATCGAAAAATTAAAAAAATCGATAAAACTAAAACATTATTTAATTAGAGAAGCTTTTAATTGCTTTAATGAATAATATATATTAAAGACAATACTGTCTGAAGGAAAAAAAATTCGATGAAAAATAAATTTTTACAAGATTTTACAAGATTTGCTTTTGTTGTGATCAAGTAAATGGTTAAGTAATAACAAATACCAAGTTTGCAGATATATCGTATATTAAGCAGTAAGTACACCAGAAGAGTATTACACGACTAGTAAGAGTGTATTGAATGAACTAGCGCCCAATCTATTCACCGTTCCCTGTACCTTCTCTCCGACTAATCTTATAGTAGGCGGAATAGTCTAATATAATTTTTTTAGAGGGAGGACTCCATAACACACACACACACACACACACACACACACACACACATATATATATATATGTATTGTTGTGACCAAGTAAATGGGTAAGTAATAACAAAGACCAGGTTTGCAGATATATCGTATATTAAGCAGTAAGTACACCAGAAGAATATTACACGACTAGGGAGTGTGTATGGAATGAACTAGCGCTCAATCTATTCATAGTTCACTGCTCCTCGAAGCCTTTTCTCCAACTAATCTTATAGTAGGCGGAAGACTCTAACATAGACTCTTAAGAGGGAGGACACCACAGCAGTTTTTCTTTTTTAGAAATTTAAATAAAATAAGTTTTAAAACTTTGAAAATTCAGCTTCAATTGTTGAGTAAAATATATTTAATACTCATATAATGTAAAGCTTATTATAATCTGACGACCCCGAATATTTTTTTAAAGAATTTCGATTTATTTTTGTATATATATATATATATATATATATATATATATATATATATATATATATATATTTCCTCAAATAACGTTTCAAAAATATATATTTTACTTTTGCAAAATTTTTAAAACCGGGAATTAACTTTTGTTTACAAATCTGTCAAAATAGCCAATTTTTATCGATTTTACTGAAAAAAAAATCAATTCCGATCAATATAATTTTTGTTTTTAAATACACCATAGAGTATTTTGTTGCCTGAAAATAGTAAATTTTAAATCCTTTAGCTTTCAATTAAACCTAACATGAAACCTTCAGGAAAGGTTTTTCATTTTTTAAAATTCTTTCTAAAACTTACGTACACCGAATTAGCGGAGCTACCTATTTAAAGCAGAACAAATACACAAATGTTACATGTGGTGTTCAAAATAAAGAACTCTGGCAAAATTTCTTGGTATTTTTTAGTCCTCAAGTTGGGTGTTATTTTTTAAAGAGATAAATCAGCTCGTGTTGAAAATTTGATAACTGCAGCATCCTGGAACTTTTGATGAAAAGTTACCCAACATCGCTTGACAATGGAATATATTTAATTACCGAAATATAGAAATTTTCCTGTTATGATGTAAAATATTTTTAAATAAAAATATTATAATATATATATATATATATATATATATATATATATATATATATATATATATATATATATATATATAGCTTACCCTGAAGATCCGTTTATTGAAACCTAAGTAGGTTCTTCCTGGCTCTTTATGATTCAATTCATTTATCCCTGCTCTACATAGCGTATTGAGCACTCTACGTTTTAGCTTTATTACTCGCTTGGTTTTTTTTTCTTTGAACTAAGGCACTGGACGATTTATTTCGCCTTGTTCGGATGTTTTTAGTTTTTCCTTTGTTTTTCGAATTTTTTTCCTGGGGTACCAATTTGTTTTGATAGATTTACAAGTTGTGGTCTCCGAGTTTTTTTTTTCAACCGAGTATTACTAGTAGTTTAATATATATATATTATTAAACATATATATAAATATATAAAGTTAATATATATATAGAGATATATATATTCATGTTTGACTGAATAATATCGACAAGTTCTGTCTATCAAATTCTTTATTAACTTTTTAAATTTTTTTATACGTTTTTAAGGGAAAAAATTTCTAAAATATTTGATAGAACGTGTCGATATTATTTAAGACAAGACGTTGGAAAAAATTAAAGCTACCGAAATACATTTCATATGGTAGACTCTCCCTTCGTATTCGACGTATGAGTGTCAAGCAACTCAGTTCCTAGGAACCGACAGCCAAACACTAGCACATATGATTCGATTATTGTGGTGAAGTCTTTGTGCAGAACCAACTACCCTTTTTGAAGGGCCGAATACAGAGAACTGGTGCACTACGTGCCACAAGGTCTCCAAACAACTCCCCGCATATATTCTGTGAAAGGCTGGTTCTAGTTCTAACCCGAGTTTCACGCTCACGCAATTTTCAGACAAGTTCAAATCGCCTGAAGAAACTCGATTTAAGACTAGTGTCATTTTTTCATAAGATTTAACGTTGTTAAGCGTTTTGTGCTCG